>JAZDUA010000170.1:1642500-2242500 GCA_038098605.1 Gryllus longicercus | reverse complement strand
TTTTCAATAGTAAATTATAGTTAAAATAATATTAATTATTTCTCATGCATTTTTGGTCAATTCCTGTTTTCCGAGAATTTTTCTCGTGACTAACAGTTCGGAAACACCGGCATATATTTCAATACTTTGTTTCAAGCAGAAATTACGCGAAAACGACTTATACAGAAAATTGTGCAAGACCGTTTTTTAATTAACTGCTTTTTTAGAGTAGTTCTCTAAGGCAAACATCAAAATAGCATTTTCCATTTTGTAGTTTTCATATGTTCAGTTTTTGCAGTTTAGGAAAATATGAAAGATTCAGAAAATTATTTCTGTGCCATTCTTTTAAGCGTTTCTTATTCGATATTTGGAAAAAATTGATTTTTTTTCAGAAAATAATTTGTTTAAAAATTGTATAAATGTCAAGAACAAATTACACAAAAACTACTTGTTTTTTTTTTCCAAAAAATCGTACATGACTTTTCTTAGAGAGCTGATGTTAAGAATAGACTGTTTCATTCAAACATCTCTATCTTAAATTTTGACGTTTTGATATATTAACTTGAAGTAATTTTCGAATATACAGAGAGTTCGCCGAAAATAGGACTATCGCCATATTTTTACGGTCTCATGATACACACGAATAGACAATTTAAAAAAAGAAATTTCTTGCCGATATATAAAAAAGAGCCTTATTTCACGCAAAATAACGAGAAAACGACTCAAATTTTCGAAAAACTGTGCATGACCTTATTTCAAAATCTATCTATAAAAAACAGATTAAATTAAAGAAAATATCTCTTTTTTTCAATAGTTTATGGTATAGTTATATGAAGTCTGACCTGGGCAACCTGACAGGAAGGTTCCGGTCTTCTATATGTGGGATGTGGAATATTCCGAAGAACAGCCTTCGGCCAATCCCGTTCCAAGGTCGAAGCGCCAGGGGCCCAACTGGCGGATTCCCGGGCGAACCCGGCAACACGGATCCTGTAAGGACAGAAATGATCCGCTTTAAACTGCTTCATACGCCGAATCGTTATTCACAGTATGTGTTAATTTGTCTTAAGCTTCCATTTTAGCATATAGGTATTGTGGTGAGTTTTCGTTGGTAGCTCCAATGAAATAATTAGATGCGTCGTCACTGCCCTACAATATTAATAATGTTGATGGCAATGACGACGGATATAATTATTCCATTTTAGCTCTAACGCGGAATTTCTGTAGAGCAACCAACGCTTTTATTCTTATTATCGATTCTCAAATTTATTATGCGGATGTTGTAAATGTATTGGGGATGCTGAATAAATACTTTTTGCAATATATTGTTTATTCTTTATGCAGATATTCGTTTAAGCTTTCGCCTTTACTTTCCGCCGCAGTCGAGTCTGCAAAGTGAGCCATTGGTCGAATCCATTTATCGCGTGACCGCATCACCTAAGAAACATCAGCGTCTCGAGGCATTTGCGGTGTGTTAGTAACGCGGTTAGCAGTTCGCTCGGGAGTTGGAAACCGGTTGATATTATTAATGTTTCGGTTAGAAACATGCATTTTATCTATTCTTACTATTTCGCCCGGCTAAACCCTTGTGGAATGGAACAGAACATTATTCCCTCAGAACTTGGATTGATGCCTCATAACATCGACTGCACCAACGCAACACAAGGCAACTCTTGCTTTTCTTGACACTGTTTGGTCATAAATAGGGACAGTATTTCCATGCAAATGCATGTTCAAATTCTGATTTCAAAGTTCGCCAAAATATAAAAAGTATGATTTGTGGGGAAAAATCAGAAACTGCTGAATCTGACCATACATTGGCACAAATTTTATTTCTGAAGTATACTCCAATTACGTATGTCGTAGAAAACATTTTCTGCATTTAAAAATGTTTGTTTCTGACAAAACGATGAATTTGATGGGGTAGAATTGAGAAAAAATTGTAAATTGTTACAAAGGGCAATAAAACAGGAAATATACTAAACTCAAATATGTCTGCGCATGTTTTGACAATTTTTGTTCTACATCATGCATATTTGGATATTTGATAATGAATGTGTGTGCATATTTTAGCATTTGATAGTGCATGGAAATCCTGTCTCTAGTCGTGAATAATAAAGGTTTGAAAATTTCCCGTCCTGAGTGATATATTTTATTACGACTATGTCAAGCATCAAATTTCATTAATAGAAGCAGAAGAGGAAGAGGACAACAAAAAGAACCAGAAGGAGAAAAATATTCAATTCCAGAAACACTATTTATAAATGGTCAGCAAAATTATATAAGGCATCTTTGAAACATAAAACCAGCAATAATATTATTACATCTCTAAAAATGACATAGTTTTTGGATAATCCATATGAGCCAAATTCTTTCACGCTCTTAACTGAAAATTCATGAGTGGATTACATGCTGATTCCATCCCTGTTACTCATACAGAACCCGGTGATACAGTACACTATGTTATTCCTGAATGCAAAAGGAAATTGTGAAAACACTATTCAAAATTTTGAAATTTTGTCATTGATCATATTTTTGAAAAATTGTAGTCAAAATATTACATTAAATATTATTCACTGTTGCTATTATTCCCGGCTTATGTAACGAATATGAAAGGAGAGAGAAAAAAACTATTATTTAAGTGTCATTTAGGATATTTTATCATATTTGCTATACATCCAAAATTTCGTATTTTCACCTCGTGAAACAGGGGCTCCCAAATGTTCAAAAGGACCTGAACGCAACAGAGGCATCTGCGCCGCACGGCTTCTGTGATGGCCTCTCACGGTTAGTGTCATGATGGCGTTTTAGATTACCGGCCTCGAACTGTGACAAAGTTATTTTACTCAAAAAGATACATTGGCTTACCGTTTCTTTCTAGAAAAACGAATTCTTCCTTCCAGTTTGTATTAATTTATATAGTATATAATGTTCCAAAGCGCCTTGAAACGCCGCCACAATCACCCGATCTCAATCCAATTGAGAACTTGTGGTGGGAATTGGGAAATCGAGAGCAGAAGCGTAAAATTTCAAATAAAAATGAGCTCAAGTGGGTCCGCGCTGAAGAATAGAAGAAAATCGCGCCTGAAAACATTTCATGAAAATATAAAGGAAGGCTCAAGTCAAAGGAAATCGAATGATATACGGTCAAACCTCTCCGATGTCCTCTAAAAATATATTTTAAAAAATCCTTAGCATATTGTACGAAGAGAGTAAAGTGACAATGTAGTTAAAGGCGAAACTTGGCGGTGTCATAGATACGTTCGTCAAAGCGAAAGTCCTCAGGGCTCGATTCTGAATTTTGTGATCATTGTGATTAGTAAAGTTTCTTTAAATTAGTTTTCAGCACGCTTTCTTTTAGTTGAACAAATTTTTCTGAGGGGGGCCTCCAGTTTAGTTTTTGAACCGGGGCCCCGGAAGGTCTAGTTATGTCACTGGTGATGCCGCTTGCTCACTTGCGGCAGCTCGTATCATTAAAAACAATTCACAATAATACACAAGCACATGTGCGTAGTCCAACGTTTAACGTTACAAAACTAAACGACGAAGCCTATCCAATTTCGGCAAATTCAGCCAGCACATTACATACGAGATAAGGTCTCGGCATATTAGCAATGAGCAGTGAATCATCCTGTAGTTGCAAAGCTTGACACTGAATATACCATATTTGATTTGCTCGGTGATCAAGTCATTACTTCAATTCAATTCACAAAGGAAAATTCAAATGCTTATTACTTTATAAATATAAAGTTCTCCAAAATGCCAAACTATGTTGTGCTTTTAATTGCCAGAAAAATGAAATCTATTTTAGAGTATCCTTCTTCCTATCATTCATTTGCTGAGTGTTTGTTTGTATCAAAAATCTTCAAAAATATCTTATTGAATGTTGCTTCAGATTCAGCTAAAGTCTTTCTTATCACAAGCGACAAATAAAAATGCATCAACTTCAGTATGCACCTCATCAAATATTAACAATGGTAATATGTATAAACAAAATCAATTAGGATACATATGTATCCTACCAGGAAAACAATTGCAAGTTAAGAAAAGCAAATTACAATTTTGTAAATTTCCAAAAACACTGTTTCTTTAACATAAAAGAAAAAATTATTACAGAAAAATATTTTATAAATTAAAAGAAAAAATCATTATAAAACTTTTCAATACATTGGCCATATAAGAGTAAGTAATTCGAAGGTTATAAAAATGTGAATCATGAATATTTACTGCATCATTCCCTGAAAAGTACTAATTGTAAAACATTATTCATATTTTCAAATACAATATTTGTCATATATTTTTGAAAGAACTATTGGCCAAATGAAATAATTTCAGTGAATTAAAATCCTAGTCATATGAGATTTATTGTAAAAAAACAACAGATTTCACCATCAAAAAGACAAAATCCTTCAGTGCAATATCAAATAAATCTAAATAAAAAGTGGGACTCTTTGCACATCAAAACTGCTATCCTTCAATGTGTAATAAATAATTTTCATATTATTAATTCTTTACACTTTTATATTATTTGGTAAGTTAACCCATTCACATACTTGTAAAGTGAAGTTTATTTAAAATTATACCTAATTCAGTTTCTACCGTGCTCTTTGACTCTTAATCTAGAATTATGTTCTCCAAATAAAGAAATACCTGGAGAATATGATTCCAATCCCAGAATATAAAAGACTTATTCTAATTACAGACATCCTGGATTTCTCCTGCAACCACTGAATTCAACTTTGTTAATTTACAATACGTACAAACTAAAAACATCTAGCTCAATGAATTCTTGGAATGCAAAAATGCAAATACTGTATAAAAATTGATTTTCTGACCTCCTGTCTTTGCATGACAAGGCTCACAAAGCTCAATAACTTTAAAATAAATAGAATAACAGCAGTAGCCTACTTACAGATCAGTTACTTACACCCCACATAGTGTTTCTACCCCAGAGGTGTTCAGAAAATTTAATTCTTAACAGGAGCATACAAACACCCTCTTCTGTTACTGCACTGGCTACACCATCACTACTTTGCAACTTTCCTCAACTTCGGTCACTACAGTCCCTGGCGATATTATTAGACGCACTCCAAATTTTTAACAAAATGTTTTGAAGTCTCTCACTGTAGTACATTACATCTGGCATTGTTGCAAATCAATCAATAAAAACAAAGCTTCTTTTTCTAATAATTAACACATTATTTGTCATTATGTACCATTGCTGTGACACCTCATTATTGCTTAGACACACAAATTACAAGAGTTGAGTAGAAGAAGAGGTGACATGAGTAGTGTGTTGTTGCATGAAGATAGTTTATTTTCCATTTATTAGTTTGTGAAATAGTTATAGCCGTGTATATTTAAAAATTGTAAATTGATGTATACGAAAAACTGATAGTTTTGAATAAAAATAATGGGAAAGGTAAGTGATTTGTCTCCTCGGAAGATCGCAGTAGTGAAACCTCTTGTCGACATAGAAAATTATTCAAATCGTGAGATATCTCGATTCCAAACGTATCCGAGACATCTATTCTGTGAATTAAGAAAAAAATTGTCCTTGGTGAAGAATTATCCCCACGAAGGACAAACACATGTGGATGGAAGAGAATATTTTCACAAAGATCTGAGAGATGTTTCAGGAAGATTTGCCATGAAAACCGGTTTGCTACTACTAAACAAATTAAATTTAAATTGGAAAGTAGTGGAATCTGTGTATCTGAAAGGACAGTAAGGCGTACACTACTACAAATGAATTTTAAAGCTTGTAGACCAGCCCACAAACCCAGATTAACAGTTGGTATGAAAAAAAAAATGTCTTGCATGGGCTAAGAACCTTAAGAATAAAGATTTGGACTTCTGGAAATCGGTAAAAATTTAGTCTAGTGCTTTTTTTTATAAATATAAATGGCTACCTAAATTAATTCTAATGTCATTTACTTGTATGTCAGGTTTCTTTTAGCGACGAATGCACTTTCGAAATTCTAGCAAACAAACATCAATTTGTGAGAAGGCACCCTGGTGAAAAGTATCATTCAGATTGTGTCATCCAGACTGTGAAACATTCCGTCAAGGCAATGATTTGGTCACTGATCAGTGGCAAAGGCACGGGGCATCTGTACTTGGTTAAAGGCATCATGAAACAAGACCAGTACAAGCAAGTATTGGAGAAACGACTGATGCCTCAACTACAGGAATGGTTCACAAATGAAGAATCATTTGTTTTTATGCAAGATGGGACTCCATGTCATACTGCTCGAACAGTTCGATCATTTTCATGGAGAAAAATGTTCCTGTGTTACCACGGCCAGGAAATTCATCAGATATGAACCCAATAGAAAATGTTTGAGAGCTCATGAACAGGGAAATCGCAAAGGAAGAAATAATAACAAAAATTCGCCTACTTGAGAAAATAATTCAAGTCTGGTACCATCATCCAAAGTTGCAAGAAAAAGTCCAGGCATGCATTAACAGCATGCCAAAAAGAATTAAAGCTCTAATAGCCGCCAAAGGTGGCCTGACAAAGTATTAAAGATATACATGTGCATGGAGATTTTTTATGAAAATTAGTTTATATATTATACTGACAGTCATAATTTTGCATATGATATCTTGTTTGTATGTAAGTATTCAATTATTACTTATGTATTTCGTTAGAATTAAAAAAATACATTTTTCATCACAAAAACGTGATTTTTATGGAAAATTTAGGTTGTGTTTAATAATATGGCCAGGGACTGTATTGTCACATTGCAACTGTTGGACCAACTGGGAGCTCACGTCATACATAGAAGGTAAGGAAGGGATATGCAGCAATAACGATATAAGAAATTGTTCTCTTATATCATGACAGCAACACACAGACCAACAATATCAGTAATTTATTACTTATTTGATGGGCAGACCCTGCCTTTGAGCAGGAACGTAGCACGAGAAATTGTTGAATGTTACTTAATCCAAAAAATATATCTCTGAGTGAATCCAAATAAACCACACTTGATTTGTTCAAAGGATTTCATTTAGGAAACTTCAAAATAATTTTTTTAATAACTTATAAATAGTTCCTATTAGTTATGGAATTAAACACCATAACATCACGCATTACATACATATGTATTCAAAGACCAGCATTAATCTAATTACAAATTTGCAACGGTGAATCTGTCGTATTAAGAAAATGAATAATTATTATTAACACATAAAATATATGTATACACACTTACATTACTATAATCCCAGTAAATGTACATGCATCATCATTTTTGAAATTCTGACCACAAATATGATAGTAATACAGAATCCCCCTGTCATCTCACACAATCAACAACCCATTTGGTCAAGCGCGCCATTTGATTCAAAGAATGTCAAAACTGGAAAGTTATATCCCAATTTAAACTCAGGGGCATTTAAAGATCACAAGCTTCAGGAAGAAGGGGTCACTTATCCAATTGAGAGCTTTGTTGTGACATAAGGTTTTGGTATTGGAACTTTCTATTGGATAACAATGTCTCTTTTTTCAGATTGTGATTTTGAAGTGCCGCTATGTTCAAATTGTAGTACACTTTTGCTGAGATGCCCTTGTTGGTGGCAACACAACTAGCACGACGTAGTTGTTTTCGAAACTACTTGTTTCATAGACAACACCATTGGCACGTATTTCAAATATCTTGGATGTACAAATAGGCATCATATACCAGGTTTATAAAGACTGGTAAAATCTGATTCTATGACCCTAAAATGAAGCTTGCTTTTATAAACAAAACAAAAAAAAATTATGTTTTTTTCAAATTTACTGTTTTTTATATTAAATAGTTAAACAAATGTACTCTCTTAATAAATGAATGGCATTTTAGTTTGAAAACATTTTTCCTTTATTAGTAAATATTGCATATGGAATATTTCTGGTACATGGGTTACAGATATCAATCAAATGAATTAAAAGGGCATAAACATGTCAAATTCAACACTCTCTTATTTAAACTGAATGAAAAACATTCCCCTTCAACATATTTCTCAAAATCAATTTGTGGATGCAATGAATTCAAGGCAAATCATAAGTATTGCGTAATACTTAGTTTAATTTCAGCTTATTAATTAATAAATTGAATTTTGAATACACTTGGAATTTATAAACTAAGTCTTCAATAAAGGAACGAATGTTGTTTCACAATTACAAGCTTTTCTTAGAAATTTAAATGGAGACTTAAAAAAAGTTAAATATAAAGTACACCTGCTTGTATTCAATGTAATATTTTTTGAAATATTAAGTTTTTTTTAAAATTAGAAGTACACATAAGTATGACAAATTATTTTTCAACTACTCACAGGTCAGTGATGGAATGATATATTATTTGTTCAACTCCTTGTTTGTGAGTAAAATCCATAAGACTTCAAGGAAACTATTTACAGTCAATTTTGTGATGAGGCTTGTAATGACACAGGATCCACTTTTACTAATTAGGATGAAAGTGTTATATTTTGTAAACAAAGGTTGGTATTTTTGCTTAGTTCTAGTTTAGTATGAATAAAGGTTGGCAGTGAGTGAATAAACAATTTAGTTGCAAGCTAGGCGGAAGTTTATTTCCATTACCTGAGAAATTGTCTTAAAATCTGGGTAATCCAAATGAGTAGCATCTTCAGTGCAAAAGAACATAAACTAAAGCAATCAATAGTTTCTGTAGTACATACTGCAGAAAATAAAACTGGTATTTTCTTTTGTAACCAACATTTTCAGCATCTTTGTTCTAACACTGTTTTCAGCTCATTTGTGGATAATTGAATATCAAGAACATTTTTTTAGGACATAAAAATGACAGCAAACTTAATTATTACCTATTAATTTATTATCATTCATCATATTTATCATCATCATTATTATTATCATACACCTCATTCATCATGATAGGGGGAATCACAATCAAAGTGACAAAAATACTACAAGTGTATGGAAAAGAAATATCCCATTTGAATTAGGTTAATTGACATTTATTGACTCAACAAAGCTTTTATCAGATACTATAAAAAGTTACATTTTGCAACAGGACTAATTTCCACAATGGACTGAATTGAGCAGCAAACTTTGCTTTAGCCTTTCTTGCAACAAATACTTTTAACAGAATTTGGAGAGTAAATGATAAGAAGTAATTTAGAGTAACCAATAATCCCTGAATCACTTAAAGTGTAATAAATAATTTCCCTTACATTTGACTATTTACAGTTGGAAAACTAGTTATATACTTTGCAAGAAATTATTTTCACAAAGTCAGATCATAAGAGCTTTTTAAAAGCTCAACATGGTGTTTTTTGAATTTTTTTGAAATATTTTTTATAAACAAAGAAGTTCCAAACTAAGGAGTTGATCTAGATTTGATTTAATGGTTAGGGATCATTGTCTCATTGTGGTTCAATATTGGAATAATCCGAATAATTAGAGCTCAGATTTTAGGTTTTTAAAATTGTATTTAAAGTTTCTGAGTAGGCCAATTATATTTTTATTAATAAAATGATATAAGTTAAGATCAGATTATTTCATAATTCAATCATATTTGATGTTTCATTGCAATACAGTGCTTTTTTATAGACACTATTTTTTAAAATAAAAGCAAAACATTTCGAGAACATGGATTTTCCCCCATATACAGACGACGATGAAAATATGAGAAAATTGTGTTTTTTTTAATAAAAGAATGTAAATAACAAGGTACTGATGATAAAATAAATGATACAATTATAATGAAACACTAAAATATATGAAGACTCTTTATAAAAATAAAAATGTACATATTTAAATATTTAGTTTCATGTATTAATTATCTTTTGTTTTGACATGTATGGCATCACTAATCAATCAATCATTACTTATAGGGGTTTCATTAAGCTAAAGTAAAATACTGATCAATATTTAATTTTGACTTCAAAATAACACTGTGGTATTCATTTATACTTTTTGACCATGCACAAAATTTAATGCACAATGGAAAAAATATTTAATAAAAAGCATTGTTGTAAATTCATTGGTGTTCACGTTCGTTTCTCTGCTGCTGAGTTTAATACCATACAACATGTTTGAAATTCAAAACAAAATGTACTTACTATATTGAATAGAAACAGGTAGACTACAATGAATCCAATTTGTATTAATCAGTATGAGTATTATTCAGTAAGATTTCACAAGAGTTCTAAGTTAAAAACTCAACCAAAGAGAATACCAGCATGATAAATCGTAAACAACTCAACCCATCTGTTCTCAAAGAAACATTAAATAACTGTTTATTTGAAAGTACACATGGCATAGAAAAAAAATTGATTAAGTAATTTAAATTACAAGATTTGAAATAGTCATTGACAGAGGAATGTGCCGCCTGAAACAAAAAGGGGACAAAATAGATTTCTGAGGGCCCTTATTCATTAAACATTTTATTATTGATGTTTGACTTACACAACAATTTTCAGTCAATTTGGAAATCCTGAACAGTATTTTTAGGTGGTTATAGGTGGTATAGTAAGAACTGTTTCTTAATAGACAGTGTTTTGGGGATAGTTATACATATTTTTAGATGTTTTCGTCTGATTTTGAATTTCCTAAAGCATTAGCAAGGCATTTATGAGGATATTGAGTCTAAATTGACTACCTTAAGAGGCAGATTAGAACATTGCTTCTCATTTTTGCCTCAAATTGGTTAGTTAGACAGGAGGGACATGATATATTATTTCTAATATTGTTATGGAAAACAGGCCAAGGGGTGTCTTTTAAAATTTTCTAGGGGCAATGGTTAGGGGCAATTGCCTATGGTCATTGCTAAGTAAAGAATGTATATACCATGACCAGAATGTATATATCTGATGTCGTATTTTGAAAATCAATATAATTTACAGTGAATTAAGCGGTAGAAAGAAAAAATACCTATTACACTTACATGAATATTTTATTTTTTGTTCTTTGAAATTCAAAACTAACAAAAAGGTAGCTCTTAAATTTTCAAGAAATTGACAAAATGCACTTGGGCTATTGTTCAACAATGCATTTTCATGAAACAGTCACAGAAAATTAATTAGGGATTTCTTTTTAAGTGGATTCACTTTTTAATTTTGAAATGGTATCAATGAAAGCGGAAATATAATTTCGTTCTTCGCACTTGAGTAATTGACAAAGGGAAGAGAGAACAAGAAAGAACTGAGTACACCATGTACAGACAGCTCTGCCCTTAAAAGGGATGCAAGGCCATACACAAACATAGAATGAGATTTTTCATGAGCGAACTAGTCTGTAAGCATCAATGAAAAATATAAAAATTTTCATTGGTATCATCTTTCTTTCCCTTTCAGATTTTTAACACAATCTGTCACTAGAACCTCCACATCCACAGAATGACAATTCAAGACAGTGCCTTCATTTGTCCAGGCTTGCAGGAGTTTCCAGCTTGATAGAGATTGATGCCAGGAGGGAGAAAGGGGAGAATAATGACAAAAAGGGCCCAAGTAAGACAGAAACGGCAAAAATAAGGAAAAATGCATCAGAAGCTAAAACAGACAAAACTAAAATCTATTAAAACAACTCCAGAAGAATAATGAAATGATTCCTATTGTTAAAAGTCATAAAATCGTAACAATAATAAAAAGGAATTTTGCTGAACGTCTGGCCTTTATTCATTATAAATACATCCAAGTTGGAATTTACAATTTCAAAAAAGTACCTTGAATCAAACATTCCAAATTTTATTCAATATTAAATTTTAACTAAGATCACACATTTCCATTATTTTCAAGAGGATTCAGTAAGGAAAACAGAAAATAATACGTAAGTAGCTAGTCCAAGAATTAAAAAGGTACAAATGGGAGAAAAATATGTTCCTTACATTACAAAACTCAGAATAGGCATTTTGACAAACTTTCCATCTTTAAAATATAAAAACAAAAAATCATGTGTGAATAAAGGCTATTTACACCCTTTATTCATGCATCATCATTTAACCACAGATAATGTTACACCTTCATAAAAATCACCATGAATGAAAATCTACCATATACCAAACTGATACAAGTCAAATAATGTCAGAAGTTTCTGGAGAAAAATTGAAATAAACCTGAGTGAGGTAAAATATTGTTTAATTATAAGAACAATTAGTCCAAATTACCATGGATTGCATGCAAATGACAGCTTTCTAACAATACTTTCATTCAACAATACATTACGTGTAGAAAATTGTTTATACCAAGGAACGAAACAAATTGTTCAATTCCAAGCTTCATACGTACATCGCTGGGGAGATTTAATTTTCAATGAAAGGAATCATCATAAAAATCAGATTCAATCATGAAAAATCAGGAATATGACATAAGTTTGGGGAAATTCTTTACTCAAATTTAGCAAATACATTCACGCTTTTCGATTTTCACGTTTGTGCGAGTAATGTGTTGCCAACATGGAAAAATAAGACTTTGACAATTCTCTGCTGTTTTGTCATATTTTACAATATGCTAAAAACAAAAAAAGTGTTTTGGCGCAAAACAAGTGAATGGTAATGGTGATATGGAAAAAAAGGTTGAATTTCTCATTGTTGGTAAAACTTTTCTTGTTTCCTAGTGTTTTTTAATTGTCTGTAAGTATGCAAATACAAAACTCAATTATTACATGAAGTAATAATAAAACATTGTATCAATATAGGCGTATATAGAAGTTGAATTAATTATCTTATTATTACATTGCATGCATACGTAAAATACAGTTATTGGAAAATTTCATCCATTGTATTGAATTATAAAACAAAATTATCAGACTAATTTAATTCACGGCCTGTATAAAACAAATATGTTTTTAAAAATATGGTAAGTAAGGTTTGTTTCAATTTTCTGTTTGAATGTACAAACCGCACGGAATGCAGTTATCAAAAATAAAATGACACTACATAAGCGAACAGGAGGAACACAATTAAGAGTAGAATTGTAGTGTTAAAAGAATTTTTCGAAACGAAATCTTTTTATGTATTATTATTATTATTATTATTATTATTATTATTATTATTATTATTATTATTATTATTATTATTATTTACTTATGTTAATATTTTGCTTATATTTTACTTATATTTAATATATAAATAACATTATTAACTTATTTAATTTATATGCATTACTAAATTACCTGCAGCAATTATAATTATTGGATTGTCGGGCAACTATATAAATGTGATGTCAATATGGGATGATAATGTTGAGATTTTATCAATAATTATTATTAAAATATTATATTACAATGTACGTTCCATTGTTCTTCCATAATCTTCTTCACATTTCTATGTGAGTTATGCCTTGATCTTTCCTTGTCTGTGATTGTTGCTTGCACATTACTCTAATTTTGTTGGTACAGGAGCGTCTTAGTCTGAATATAAACTTGCGAATATATTTTATACTAATTGAACACCTCAAGTGTTACTACAATTTTTCACTCCAAAGGGTATATCTAAAACGACAAACCTTTCTGCGGGCCACTAAATTAAAAATCGACGAATTTTACTATGTATAAAAACACTAGTACACAAACAGATCATTGGTGAACATGTTACAAGTCTGTAAATTGTAAACAAATACACAATTCATTCTTTCATTTTAGGGTCGTTCCACGCCAAATCGCATACGCGCAAAATATCACAATTTTTAATTAGATCGCTGGTGAGGTAGATACCTTCTAATAATTAAATATGGTAAATTAAAGGTGCTGTCTGGTATCAAAATTTATTTTGCTAATGATCGTTTAGATCGCGTAGCGAACATCCTCAGAGCTAAAATTAGAATTACCGAAAACTTGCAGCTTGTCGGTCCGGAAGCTGCAAGCTATGTACGATCCAGATTGCCTACGCATCTGGCATATAATGTCGGGGCACCGCCCCAGCCAGGACAAGCCCCTGACAGGTGTTCCGGTATGTATAGTAATGTAGTGCTTGAGGAGGGGTGAGGATAGGACAAGGAGGTAGGAAAGATCGCGCGCGGTGTGGCCCGTTTGTTAAAGTACTACTCCAGCATTATACTGTTGTTGATTGGAGAAACCACGGAAAACTACCAATCAGAGCAGCCGACCGCTAGAATTCTCCAGACCGCGACTGAATTCGACCTAGCTGACAAGCTAGTGCTGCTGGTCCTTGTTTCTTAATGAGTAGTTTTCATTCATTATTGTTTCACCAATCGGCACTCTTCCAAAAACACAGAATATTGGAAGCCCGTGAAACTTATATGTCAAATCGTTATTAAACATCAAATATCTAATACTCCTATATTTATATTCCAAAGACTTTACTTAGAATGTTAGTAATACACTTATTTTGCTGGATAGAATACGGGATGTAACAAATACATCTGATGTTACAATGCTAGTATTGGAATTATCAACGACATATGTGAATGAGGCTTAGCTCCCTCTCTCACGGAAATTGTAAAAAATGGATGTGTTACCTATTTTAAAAGATCTATATATCAGAATGGATTATAATACATTTATGAATTTTACAGAATAAATAAAAGGCGAAAAGATGATATGGAATATGGCAAAAAGTCGATTTTTTTGATTTTGTGAGTTAGCTACCCCTCTCACTGGACGCCTCAATTCGTTGGCATGTACAATGTAAGAGATTGCAAGAACTTAATGGAAGCGATGCACGCCATTTAGAAATTCTCGTCACATGAAAAAACATTTAAAACGTTTACAGCGTCGGTGACGCTACATTCAACTACTCGTAGTAGCACACATAAGGAGACGTACACTTTAACAAAACCGACCCTCACATGAAAACTGAGGCCGATTCAGAAATTATGAAATTAGATCTGTATTGAGAGGCACATTATCATCCAGAAACTGTTGTTTGTCCTTGATAAAGGGACAAGTTTTTTTGTAGACCAGTGAAATTAGTAATATTGATTATAATGACTTCAGGGAGGTTTCACCTAAGCTTGTGAATAACATAGTGAAGTGTAAACACTGATATTTAAATTAAGAAAATATCTAAATTAAGAAAAAAGTCAAATATGTTTCAACATTAAAAGATGAACATTTACAGATAATAGCAGGAAAAGATAATCTGGATGATCTACATGTGTTCATTTTAGTTTTTTAATCTCCTTTAAATTATGCCAAAATGTGACGATCCATCCGAATACGTCAACAGAAAACGTAGTACATCAATTTTTAATCCCGAAAACACATTTATTTAAATTGAGTCATATCGGAGAAAATGTGTTAAATAAATACGACGGACGCAAATTAGGAAAGAGCAGCATACATAAATATTGGGTTAGATATTGGATTTTGGCAACTAAATCGTAAAAGTAATATACACAGTTGAAAGGGCGAAGATGAAAGACATAGGCTAATATTCAGTTGTAAAAGGATTGAAGGAATATAAATGAATAGCAATAAAATGTTTGGTTGAATTTTTGATGGAATAGCAATAAAATATTTTGGTTGTCAGTAGAAATGAATGACATGACATTATTACTAAAATGAACAATAAAGAACAAAACAGTCTACAGAAGTTGACATACGAAAGTGATGGCAGTTGTTTTAGTCTTCGTTTTAGCTAACAGCAGAACAAAAAGAGAGAGAATGATTTTATACAGCATGGAGAATGGTTGTAGGAGGCAATGTTAATAGATTGCCCAATCTCGGGCCGCGACTTTCGTTTAAAGAGAAAATGACGAGTTGAGTGGATTGCTCTCGTGGCTCAAAGACGAAGTCGCTTGCCTTTCACCACTGAGGTTCCGGGTTCTCTTCCCGTAGAAACGCGGTAAAACCTCATGTGAAATTTGTTAGGAGAAAACGAGTTTGCATGCTTCACAGGGGCTAGTCCAACTCCTGTGAAGCGTCCTAAACCGAACCCTTATACTTATTCCTTCCCAATTCTGGCCGTTGCTTAGTGACACAGGAGCGCGTAGGAGAGAAAGAGAGAGGAAGATTTCAGTATAGAATATTTTTTCATATGTATTTTTGTGTTGTTATTGTGCAGTGTATTTGTTGCAATTTAAGTGAAGTCGCTATGAAATAGGGGACGAAAGTAACCACATTTGAAGTAATTATTCAATCTTTCCTGTTAGCTTCTCGTTTTCCTCAATAGTCATAAAAATATTAGAAAAGGTTTTTATTCTTGAGGAAGCAATGTAAAGTTTTCCATGTAAAAATACAGGATAGGGCAAGTACAACCCTTCTCTTTGCAATATTATTTAACTTTCCTGGATTTGTTATAAGGAACACAGGGGATTTTGGAGGGGCAGGGTGACAGCTTGCTGGGGTGCGAATATTGAAAAATTATTTATATACTAAAAAGTATTGGATTATTTTTTGCGTTCTGACGTACCTCAAGAAAAGCAATTCCGAGCTAAATATAATAAAACTATTTTTTTCACCTTTGAGTAATGAATACCATTTGTTACCATTAGAAACAATTCAGTAGGCTTATATTTCACTCCGGTACATGGAAATGTTTCTCTAACGATGTTTACGAATTGGCGAACCGACACCTTAAGTTTTATAACAAACTGTGTATTATTTGCAATATGAGTTTACAGCTGGGCATTTATGTACCGCCGTCCAGATACCGCCAACATTTAAATCGTGCGTCTTGATTGTGATCGTTGGCAGATGTTAAGTGACTGGCGCTATTCTTTCCATAATTTTAAATTTGGTTGCCTTTTTAAATTCATTCATGTAGTATTGTTGGCTAGCGCGATTTGATTTTTGTTATTCGTTTCTTTCATGCTCTTTTACTTAAGTTAATTTTTAAAAAATTGTTCTTTGTGTTGTGCCATAGCACAAGTTTTTCGCTACTACCTCCGCGAGAACTCTCACATGTTAAACCCAACACTTCCTTATCTTTCTATTTTAAGAGGGAAAGTTGTTAACGAAACGTATTTAATTGTTTAAAACCGTATAAAGGTAACCTACAATGTACTAACACAATATTAAAAATAAAAAAAACAATGCAATTGATGTTTAAAAAACATTTTCAATAAAGATTTATTCAGTATTGTTGAGAGATTTCGTGGAACAATTGACAACACTTCCTTGAAAATATTTGGAGTAATCATTCAATATTTTTTGACAGTTAAGCTTTTCGTTTCCGTGATAGTCACAAAAGTATTAAAAATGAGAAAGCTACGTCATAGAACACGCTGACTTGAAAGCTTCCACAAATCACTGCTGATAACGAAAATACTGGTACATGTAAAACACAAACCAAGCCTAACAAGACACGTCTCATTCTTCAATGTACACCCACATCCCTCCTCAATTAGGTACACAGCACTTTTAGGCCTCGACAAAACGTTAAATGAATGTTTTCACTATACGCATAAGAAACAATAATGGGATCAAGTAACTATTAATATTACTTTTAGTTTTTGCTGCGAGAGCGAATCTTAAATCAATAATTATGCAAATAAACCTCGTCAGTCTGCGGAAACCTCGGTGTACACAGAAAGCGTAAATAGTATAAGATAAATGAATCTAATCCTTCTAAGCGTGACGTCACAAACATAGCCACCATCATCAAAGGTTGAAATATAGGAGGCATTGATAGTATCGATAAGTGCCGAACCAGCAAAAATTTAATAGTATATCTAAGAATATCTCATCCTACCATAGAGGAGAGATACAGTGTATCTCTACTCTATGCATCCTACAGATTACGGTGTTAAAAACGTTTCTTTTTGAGGCCTTTGTCTTCAAGGGTTTAGTTTTTAAGGCTCTAGAACGCTTCGTTTAGGAGTTATTTGACGATTTAGACGTTATTTGACTGAGTGACTCGGGTTGCATTTGACACGAATATTTGGATGCGTTTTTTAAACAAATCCGTCATATTTTTAAAGTCAAAGTGCAATTCGTCACGTCTCCGTAAAATTATTTTCCTTTAGAGACCTCATTTACAAATATCGGTTGTGTGTGAGAGCCGCAAAAGATATGTATACTACTGAAATAATATAGGAGACGACAATAATAATAATAATAATAATAATAATAATAATAATAATAATAATAATAATAATTATTATTATTATTATTATTATATTATTATTATTATTATTATTATTATTATTATTATTAACATAAAATTGGGTTACAAAGTCTTTGGCAAACAATCAGTGAACAATTGGTGAACTCTAATATTTCATTATTGGTAAAAGTAATTACCAATAAGTTTGTACTGTTGAATAGCCACTAACGTTTGAGCTCATTTTACCACATTTCATCGACTTATTACAAAATCACGATTTTACAGAACTTTGGAAACTAAAAAAACAGAATTTGACTTCATTTATCCAGTACGCACACCCAATTACGCAGTGCACGTTTTACACGCCATCTGCTGGTATGATTAAGTACTCTCAGACCAGGCCGAAGCCGTGACGTAACAGGCTTTGTTTTGCTCTCACACTGGCGCCGCGCATCCTGTCTGCGGTTTCCTCACCAGAACGCAATCCAGACTCTCAAGCGGTGTGGACAAGCACAACAGAGAATACACACCGCTCACCATTCACCTTTACGCTGGAAACACATCACCACCAGGTGAGGCCCGCAATAAACTGTTTTCTTAAGGGTTCTGTGCAAATGCGGAATATATTTTTCTAGTAGATATACCTTAAAACATCTTACGGTTTGTAATAATAATAATAATAATAATAATAATAATAATAATAATAATAATAATAATAATAATAATAATAACAGTAACAACGTACTTATTATATGTTTAAAGATAGTATATAATTTTAATTGAAATAGTAACATTTGTAGAGCGAAAGATGTATATTATAATTATCAAAATTATTAATTTAGTTGGATTTCAGTTTATTTCAAAAAGTTATATCTTTAACTTTTAAGGACACATTGCGTGCTGGTGAAATTGAGGTGCGTTAGAATCTCTTACTACAATAAAATCCATTGAATATTTACTAAAAGCAACGGAAATTCTACTTTTTCTTATTGTGTTTAAGAGCAGAGTCAAGAAAAAAAATTCAAGTCAAACGATTATAGTCATTTCTTTCATTTTATTGGTATATTAGAGATTCCATGAGCCAGAAAAAGGAATTTATGATAAAATTTGTGAAAAGAAAACGTCATATTATCCAGGTAGTTAAAGAGGAATGATTCTATTATCATTTGCTGCTTCTTTTAAATTGTTTTTTTTAAAACCCGAAATACATTATTTCTATTGTTATTACGATTATTTTATTATTATCATTATTGAATATTGCAAAGCAACACAAAAACCTATGGACTAACGGACAAAGTAGAAAAGTTACATGGACTTACCCACATTACCCAGTCACCACCGAAATAATAAAAAATATTGATTTTTGATTATAAACTACCATTTTTTCTTGATTACGAGTAATAGGACAAACTTGTACCTACGACTGAGTCTCTGATTACAAATTTATATTGTAGTGCTTTAAAACTATTAAATGAAAATTCATGAATGTGACATATTGCAATTCACTTGAAGTTTTTGTTGATTTGGAACATTTCCTTTCCTTTTGCTCTTTTATAGGGAAACATAAGAATCGCTTCATGTTTACCGAAGTTTATTTATTTCGCCGAACGGCGGTGATATAACTTATCACGAAACTCCTTTTGATTCATGGCAAGACAATATTTTACTTCAAGAATGAGGCAAGCAGATTAATATCTTCAAAATGGACAACAAATTCTCGTAAGTGTAGACTTAAGTGGTCACAAGTTTCAATAACGTTCTTAGCCTATATTTATTTATTTAATCAATCTATTAGCTGAAGATCCCCGCATTACGCGAGCGTGTATTAATAGCGATCGTCTTTTAGACAAGAAAAGGAATGAATTCTAAGTGCGTGTAATGTATCTTCCACCCTTCTCTGTCTCAGCCGGAATTCGCCCCCTCCCCTGGTCAAGTCTCTTTCCATCACGCCTTGTTGTGTCTCACCTCCCCAGATCCAACCTTTTTCTCTTCACCCTGCCCTGCCGTCTCGGACCCACCAAAATATAATAATTATTCCTTAAGATTGGAATAAAGTGTGAAGAGTTCAGTAAATGAAAGTTGGGCATCAACTTAAACAATACTTTATTCCATCTCTATTTACAATAGCTTGCTGCAATATTTCCAAATGGCGAGTCCCCTCTTCCCTGTTCTCCCCCGTGCTCGGGCTGAGCACGATACAATCGAGGCCACCCTGGGCCTGGCGCAGCCTGTCTTGCTGCGGTGCCGGGGATACGCGAGGCGGTGAGTCTCCAACGTCACCTGGGACCACGCGTGGCCGGCCGTGTCGATCTCGCGGCCCCAGCATCCTCCCCTGCGCGGTTTCCCCTCTCGTGCAACGCGTGCTGGCTGGAGGACTGACTGGCTGACGGGTCGACTGCACTGATCCCTTGACTGGACCGGCGCTCGCAGCCCCTTAAGTAAGGGCCCCTTCCCACGGCGCGGCCGCAGCGCGCTTCGCAGCAGCGCGGCGCGTAGCAGAGCATTGGTTTGAATGGAGGCCTTCCCACGTGCAGCGGGTGGCGGCTGCTGCGGCAGCCGACGCCGAACTCCGCGAAGCGGAGCGGAGTAGGGGCCACGCGCCACCTCTAGCAGAACCCGGCCTTAAGTAAGGGAGCTGGATAGCTTCGCCTCGAGGGCCCGGTGTGGCTCGGGGCTCCGCGTCAGCGAGCTCGTCGGCGCGTGGCATATCATTACACGCGCGCCAGGTTCAAAACGGCAGAACACAGATATGTAGATTTGAATAAAGTACAAACATTCGTCTTACTATAATATATTTTTTTTTTAAAGTGGAGTGCGAGTGTAAATGTAAGTGTAAAGGGAGAGGATAGGACTAGAACACGGATGATGAAGGAACCACCACGCACAGTCCGTGGCTTGTTCGTTACAGCACTACTCCGGTATCCGCATGATAATGAACGGAAAAACAAAGGATCAGAGCAGTTGGCAGCCAGAATTATCCTCAAAAATGATTTCTTCGAAAAGACATTAACAGGAGATGAACTGAATGTAAAATGTCAGTGAACTCGTGCATAGGGAATTTTTGGTATAAGAAATTACCGCAAAAATTACCTTCTAGAAATAATAATTCAAGTCTGATTCAACAACATTCGGAAACACGATGCAACGCGAACAACTATCGGTCGCCGAAAAAACAGGAAGAGTCCAGTAGCTGCTGCTCCTCAAGGGTTCTAAGTTGCAGAAAGTATTAAACTTGGAAATTATTAAATCGACTCGTTTAATTTGGGCATACTACCGGCACAATTATTAAGGAAGTTTTTAGTTTTATGTGATCACTTAAGCGAAAAAAAAAGCTTTTCGAATGTGTCGTGTCGTGTCGTGGACTATCGTTGGTCAGTCCGTAGCTGGTACTTGCGAGGCAATAGAAGTTTCAGGAAGACTGAGAGTACTGGAAGTTGGGTGGGGTCAGCATGCTGCTCTTTGTTCGGCAGAGTCTGCACCTATTAACTAAGCCAAGAATAGCGACCCTGATGTTCTAAATTACATGTTCTAAATTACTGATTTGCTTGATGAAAATATATTGTAAAAATTCCCTTATTTAACGTTAGACGATTTAACGTAATTGTAGCTTCCGTTGTCAACGTCAAAGTTGTCTTAGACAAGAATTAAAATACCGATGCGTGCAGATCGGTCGTACACTATTTGCTATAGTTTTCCCATTTCAAGAAGAGGTAAAATGTACGTGACAGTTCCGACATACGGATACATGCCGCCCCTCTTAATTCATAACCCACAGCCCGCCACTCGAAGAGTCGCCAGGCGAAGCGCTGACTCAGCCCCTGAGATCAGAGGCGACACTTCCGCCGCTCGTATCATCAGGGACCGGATTTACATTCACTACAGTATCGGCAGCGTATGAGCGACTCTGACAGTTCAGTGCGATGTTTGTTGCCACTCATTACTACGCATATGGCACCACCAGCATCACAGATAAATTAAATCGAAACACATTTACACTTACTGACAGACTATGACAAGTCTTGATATTACTGGGGCAACTTTTCTTGAACGATGGATTGACGATTTCGGGTGGAGTGGGGATATTAGTTACAAAGTCGGCCACTAGAGTATTTTAAGTAATGCCAACGTCTGTGAAATGAAAGTCAAAACAGCATCTTGTGATTAACTTTTTCGGGACTTTCAGGTGACTCCCTTGAATGACCTGGACCTGACTCAGCCATTTCTTTCGATATTGACAATAAACCTGAACAGGGGTTCTGCACTATGACAGCAACTGGCTTTGACTAGCTTCTGTTTCGCGCCAACGAAGTTTTAATGCTTGGAAGGTTGTCATCAGTTCCCGCTGCAAGCTTTTGCCTTCAACTGTCTATTGCACAAGGGAAGGGGATCAAGGTCATCGTTCAAGAAAAGTTGCGCGAGTAATACCATGTTCATAACTTTCGCGAAAGCCCAACCTCGTCGCCTCCGCGACTTCGCGCGAGCAACGCTGAACCCTGGCTGTAAGAAAGTAAATAAATCCTCGCAAGCTGATTGCTTCAGAGCTGCTCACATGACGTACCACGACACGTGGCGAGAGAACTGCCAGAGTCGCTTATACGCTGCCGGTACTGTAGTGTTCTTCTATTAGTTATTTATTCGCCGAGGGCACTGTAAGGGCTCTAACGCTTGAACGGCGACAAAAAGCCAAAGGGCCATTTGTACTCGGGCTTTTTTTCGCAAAATATTATTAGAACCATTTAGCTTTACATGCTTGAAACTTATTTTAAAGGTAAAGTATAACTACGTCATTTTTACATTCTCGGTATACGTACGTATATACAGAGTAATATACGTAGTATAGAAGAAGTTGTGTAATGTTGTGGCAAAAAAAGGCGATTTTTCGGCAGAAAAACTCGTATTGTCCGGTTATGTTGATACAGAAAAGTTGGAAAAATAGTCTTGTAACATATAGTAAATTATTCCCTCGAACACGTAGTCAAATTATAGAAATAGTTTATCCTTGATACAGAAAAAGATGTTTTTCAAGATGCCCGTTCGTCCGCCAGACTGTCTGTGAACAACACTAGCACCTGAACTATTTATAGGATTTTTTCAACAAATTCGGAAATTAACCTAAACCAGATGAATATTTATTTTTTAGTTTATTGACTATTCTCAGGATTTTGTTAGAAGTAGTTTCGGAAATAAATATCGTGTCGAACATTTTTTGGGAAGGAAATGAAGTTGAATTTTGTGGTTTTAGTTCCATCGCGAGTTCACCCGCAATTCTAGAAAAGTGTTGGTTGAAGAGATTTGCCAATTTTTCCAGATTACTTGCTTCTCTTCCATTATCCTTTAAAACTACATTCTCAGTACTATGTACCGAGAAAATTTGGTCATATTTTGTACGATATTCCACATTGCTTTAGGCTTTTTACTAGCGTTCTGATTATTTTTCATAATTTACGCATGAACTATTACTTTCCTTAAAATTGTATTGCATTCTCGGAAGTAGACATGGAAACCGGGTGATACGTTGTGATGTTTAGAAATTAAGTAAAGCGTATGTTTGATTTTTCCATGATTCTCTAAATCCTTGTGTGAACCAAGTATTATTTTTCCGTGAAATGTTTAATTTTCTCTTTTTGAGAGGAAAGCATGCGTTAAAGTGAAATGACAGCTTTGAGAAAAATAGATTATATTTTTTATTTGTGTCAACAGCATTATAAACTGCCTTCAGCCTACAATCTTTATTGCTTAGCAACACTTGCTCTATATTCAGAGCTTCAGCAACTACAATTACCAACAAATAATGAAAACATTACATACTTGTAATTGTAATGTTACCATCAACTTTACATGATAGTTTTTTTTTTGCTTTCATTGGATTCAATTTTCTTTCTCTCTTTTTGTTCCTTTATTGTGTATGTCATTTTTTCCTATTTGTACTCAATTCCTATGAACTGGCAAACCCGTTGCACCTGTAGCATATTCTTTTTTAATGTTGTTATTTGTCCAAATTTGTGAAAAGGTTATAAATAAACATTGCCATTAACTTTCCAGTGTGGAAAAGGACCCTGCAAGAGCCCGGCTGAGCGGTGGCTTCTTCGAGCTACGGTTGGCAGGCCTGCTGAGCGTCCGACTGCGCGCGGAACGTCGCCGTCGACCCGAACTCAACCTGCAGTTTCTGGTCGCCACCAACATGGACTGCGCCAATCCATTTGACGATGTCGTCCTTCGAATCGCGTGGGACGAGTCAGGGCGACAGCGGGCTGTGACGTACTTCGTCCAGCTGAAACACGCCGAGAAGGTGGACAAACCAGTGACAGCCCACGATCTCACCGCCGCAAACATTACAAAGAAAAACAAAGACTTCAACCTACGAAAATATTTCAAGTTCCACCAGCGACTGAAGGAGTTGAAGGAATCATCTGGCGACGATTTGAAGGGAAACGAGAAGCTTTTGCGGGATTGGGGACAAGGGGAGTGTCGTTTCGTACTTTTTACTACCCGGGAGGTTCTCCCAAAATCAAAAGAGAAAAGAGCTGTCTCTTTACAAGACTTTCCCTTTGATGATATCTTCAGTACTGACCAAGGCCAGGCTTTCTCTTTTGGGGAAACTGACAAGGAAGTATGGGGCATGTTTGCTGGAGACGGCGATGAAACAGTGTTTCGAAGCGAGTTTTTGCCCCGTCTGCGCGTATTTAGTGCACAAGCGCAGGCCTCTGCGTTGGAGCCAATGTTGCTGCGGGCACTTGAAGATGCTTTCAACGGACTCCCACCTCTACCCGATCAGTTACTCTCCAAATATACGACGTTTCTGCAGCAATGGTGGGACGGTAATGACGGCTCATGTCTCTCAGAACTGACGACTGAAATCGAAGATATAATCCGCGATGATATCCACGCCAAATTACACCAGTTGAGTTTCCGAGAAGAGTATTCTAACAGTTTGTCCCTACGCGTTCGTGATTGTTGTGCGGCCTTTATTGTCATTCCTGGAATTTCGCAAGAAATGCGTGGCTCTTTGATTAGATCAGTGCTCACAAAGACACATACTGACAGGTTTATTATAATGACAGACGCGATTGTCAAAGAATACCCCCATGAAGCTCTATTTGCTATTTGCAGCAAACTGTGTGATGAAGTAGTTTTGTGTACGGACACACCAAACAACAGTTTGTTAGCATTTGTGGATAGAATTACTTCAAGTGGAAGCAAAAATTTGCGAGTAATGTCGCAGGAATGGGACAAGAAGATGTTTTCGGTGATGAAATCGCAATTTCATTCAGTAAGTGCTTGGACAGAACGTTGGACATTGGATCGTTTGGACCCTAATGATCAGCAAACGTTTTTAGAGAAACATGTCTGTTTTCAAGGCCATATAATAACTCTTGCAGAGCTGAAAAACGTGTGGCCTAATCTCCGCCATGGCATCGGCGATGCAGCATTAGAAGCCTTGGCCAATGGGAAAACGTTCACCATAGGTTTACCTCTGAAAACCGTAGAAGATAGTTACTATGTCCCCCGTACCGTGCATCACGCAGTTACTTTGAACCGAAGTATTTTAAAACTACGCAGCGCAAAAGACCACTTCTTTCTCAGTGGGTTTCCAGAACAAATTCTGAAGGAACTCCGGCAACCAGATTCAGATTGGGAGGAATGCTCCCTAAATGGAGTACCTGTAACGAGGGAGAAGGTTCCAGCCTTTGATCCACGTGCATCCGAAAAGGAACCCAAAACGCACTGGACTGAATTGTGTTCAGATGCACCTGGTGACAGTGGGGAACAACGTCTTGCTGCAAATGTGAAGAAAAACAGAAAATATGAGTCAGAGTATTTCTCCGGAAAGCGGGTAAATAGAAAGGTGAAATTGGCAGTAAAGAAGTCAAAAACGCAAGAAGAAGCGGATTCGCAGTTGAACAGTGAAAAAAGAAATCGACATTGGATCTTATTCGAAAATAATGAATTTATATGGAAGAAGAGCGAAGGCGAAACAGACAATCTAACAAACTACATTAAAAGCAAAAGCAGCACATGTCAACGCAAGCCTGTTTGCAACCATAGAGATAATCGTGATTTTCTCTCATGGGCAGATTCTACCTTCATTCTCACCGACAGTGCGGGAATGGGAAAATCTACATTTTTAACACACATATCCAACGTGATAAAAGACACAAATGAATCAGAGTGGGTGATAGTTGTGAGAATCAACGATGGGCAAATAATTGATGAACTTCCTGAAGAGATAAAAGGGTCTCATGTGCATAGCGTTTTAAAAAAATACGCCGGGATTGGGCAAACCATTTCTGACAGATCGGCCAGTATTTTCCTTAGGGATTGTATCGATCAAACGGGCCACTTAACGGTACTCGTAGACGGTGTGGACGAAGTGTGTCCTTCGCACAAAGTAAAAGTTCTGAAGTTTCTTGTACTACTGCAAGAAATTCTTGAGAAGAACGGAGGTCACTTGTGGATAGCTTCCAGAACGGTGTTAAAACATGATCTATCCAAAATTACACCAAATTCTACGTGTATTTCCTTGTCTTATTTTTCGTTACTGGAACAGGTAGGTTATCTACGCAACCGCTGGAGCGATGGAATATATGATGGGACGGAATCACATATCGACTATCATGTATCTTATCTCGTGGACGTAGTTCGAAAAGCAACGAGCACAGGAGATCGCAGTCTATGTGATGTACCATTGTACACAAGAATGTTGGCTGATGCTTATACAAAAGACGACTTAGATCAACTCCTCGAACAAACAGACGAAGAGAAGACTTCACGCTTGAACAAAGCAGCCCTATACAAAAGGTTTATTGAAAAAACTCTAGGGATGGTTTGGGCCAAAGTCGGAATATCTGAAAGCGCTCAGGTCAATTTGAATATTACGTCAGAGGACGTTCTGAAGAAACATGGAGTTTTCGCGGCGTTTGAATGTTTCCGTGGAAGTGAGTTCCTAGGAGAACATTTTGACGACGTGTTGCAAGTCATGAACGAGTTAAAAGACGGCCAAGAGAGAGAAAAAATCGCCCGAGCTGGTATCATCACTCACATTGTCGACGGAAGACCAAAATTTTTGCACTATACTCTCGCTGAATACCTGGCAGCGACGTGGCTACTGGACAAGCACTCGTCCCTCCCAAAACTCACTCGGTCGTTGTACGAGGGTGTCTTCGGCGAGGTTAGGTATTTTTTCGATGCTCTCCTGGCGGAAGATAGCCCACTTCACACAGCAGCAATAAATGGCCATGAAGAAGCTGTACTGTCGGCCCTGCGCCTCAAGGGTCAAGGTCATTGCGTCGAAATGGAAGATAAAGGCGGCCGACGTGCGCTTCACCTGGCTGTTATCGGCGGAAACATAGACACGACTAAAATTTTGTTAGAAAAGGGAGCCAAAGTATCTGTGCGGGACCGAATTCTCGGCTGGACACCCCTTCGCTATTTCGACACGATAACAAATAGGATCCTCGCAGAAGTCGAGGAGATCATGGTCCATTCAATTCCACTTCTGGAAATTGTGGAAATTTTGTTGAAAGCGTCCGCAAAAATAGAAGACGCCCCGATTTTACTCGATAAAAAAGACATTTTTTTGCAAATAGCAATTAGAGATGACTATCCGTGTCTGACCAAATCATTGATAAAAAAATCTGGATGGCTGATTTTTCAAAAGTGGCAGAAGAAGCCGTATTTGCACGTCGCCGCCCAGCATGGAAGCTGGGAGGTTCTCCGCATGTTGCAACGTTTGGGCTTCCAAGTGAACGCCACCAGCCTGGAACATTTTGGTGGTACTCCTCTCCACCTGGCTGCTGCCGAAGGTCATTTAGAAATCTGTAAATTTCTGCTGAGTTGTGGAGCGAAAGTAGGCGCCCGGGATGCTGTTGAATACACGCCATTACACGAAGCGGTGCTAAGAAATCATCAGTTAGTCTGCGAGGTGAGTTGGCGCGAGAAGGGGACACAACAGAATAAAGCAGAGTAACCGCAGAGTCGTTATTGGGGCATGTTGTTTTGGAAACTTATAGTGCTAATCCATTGATTTGTTCCTGAACTATACTTTTAAAGTATAATTCAATGCGACATCAGCGGGATACACGAGCATTTGTACCTAGAAAATGTTGCAAAACCGTGTGTCCCAGGACCATCTACAATGAATACTGACTGCGATGGAAACTAGAAATTTGACAGAGGAAGATGTAATGGACAGAGAAGGCTGGAAAAGAAGAACCGAGAAACATCGCCAGATGTAAACCACTCTGAGATTACACATACACACACACACATACACACACACATATATACATATATATATATATATATATATATATATATATATATATATATATATATATTGTAACGTTTCTCGTGGTGAATTAAAACCAACTCAATATTTACAACAATTACGTTTATTCGTGAGCAACTATACACTAAAATCTACTTGGTCTATTTACAGATATATTACACTTAATTATTTACACTGTTACACACGACTCCGTTCTCTTGATTTATTTACACAGTTCACTACTTACACACTATTTATTTAAACAGTTCTCTTCTTCTACAGTATCAGTCAGTCCATGCACTGTCCACGGTCCACTGCACTTGACCCCAATTCCCTGCACAGACCACAATTCCCCTGCGCAGACCAGGGTCCACTGCACTGCTGTTTACCGCGATGCCCACTTCACAGCTCAGCTTCCACTGCACACTTCAAACTGCTGACTGCTGTTTCCCCACTGCACCACTGCTTACCGCGATGCACCCTTCACAGCTCAGCTTCCACTGCAGACTTCAGACTGCTGACTGCTGTTCAACCACTGCACCACTCTTCACCGCAATGCACACTTCCCAGCACAGCTTCCACTTCGGACACACTGACGGACTGACGTCTTACTGCTCACTACTGACTTCCTTCTGTTGACTGACTCCTGCTAACTTCTGTTCACTGACTCTTGCTAACTTCTGACTAACTGACTTCTGTTAACTCTACTCTGACTCGCGGCCGCCGGCAACGACGCATTTATACCTGCCCGGCGCTTGTCCCCAGGCGCCTGGCTCATTCTCAGCGTTTCCCCGCGGCTCGCGGATTGTCCGGAACCGTCTAGTTCGGGGGGAAGGGAAGGGGCGGCGGCAGATGACGCAATCCACGCGCAGCGACTTCGGCAGGTGATGCAATATTCGTTACAATATATATGTGTATATATATATATGTATATATATGTGTATATATATGTATATATGTGTATATATATATATATATATGTATATATATGTATATATATAAGTACATATATGTATTCTAACCGCCTTACCTATCGTACACACCTGTACCTTCTGCACCCTCAGCATGCACTGTAAGCGGGTGGTTAAGATATTATGCTCGTGAAGCGAGCTTAGAATCTCAGGAAGCAGGATCTTTGGGGTACGAGAAAGGTCTGAACCCTTGACACAATAAAAGTCACACAAATCACACATAAACGAGCATATAATTCACTCAAAATTCTGTGGCATGAATTGATAACAGCGAAAAACAAATCAAACATAAAATTACACTTCCAAAAATGATCAAATAAACACAAATAAGCAACTTTCACAGCCTTTTCAACAAATGAACACTTAATTTTGTTCAGAACTAATTTTCTGAAATAATTTCTTTGACCAGTACTGGGAACTCCCTTTGAAAATTCACTACGTCTAAATTTAAATTATTCTAATTACAATTGCACGTGAAACTAAACCTAATTTACAATCTCTTGCCTTTTCAAAATTTTACATACAATAATTAACACGTGGGCAAGTGCACTACTTTCAATTTGTCTTTTAATTATCACTACTGGTAACAGAATAATGACCGCTACAATAGAATGGTTAAAGGCAAGCAATAACGCATTAAATCTCCCACTCCCAAGCTACAAATTATAACCATCCGTGTCCTCAATTTTTAACACTTCTGAAACTATTCTTTCCCTGCCGACGTGAACTTGACCTAATTTCAGTTCTACAGGTTACCTCGAAACGGTCCGTCTTTCCGACCTTGAAGCCGCGTGCTGAGTTGCGCACCGCGTTGCTCGATTCCGAAGTTCTGCGTTGCTCTCGCCGTCCTCTTGCGTCCTTTTTCTCAGTCGTCGTCTTCTCCCGGTCGACCCGCGTATTCTTCCGTCTCCACTAATCGGTTTCTTCTCCTCCCTCGGCTGCTACCGCCTTCGATTACGCCCAATTTGCAGAAAATGTCCCTTGCACTTTCCTAACTGCCAGTGCAAGTACTTCGCTCGTTCCTAACTTTTATTCTGTTAATCAAGAACTTTCAGAGCTTTCCTGACAACGGGCACACTTTTACTTCCCGCATTAGTTAATAGAAGAATATTTCCCTAATTCCTAACTACTGCGCGGACGACTAGCTAGACGTTTTTCACAACGCCGTACACTCCTATTTAAACAGTCGTTGCGGCAATTTCTAACTAATCTGACGCTCTGATCAAATCTGCACACTTGCCAAGCGGTACCTTACATGAAGAACTGCTGACCGACGCGTACTAGCAGAAGAGAGATGTTGACTCCAGGCGAGGTGGCAACAAAAGAGAGCTTTTGCTGGCGCGTTAGCGTATTTATTGGCGTTCGCCTGGGGAAATTCTGCGTGGTGGGGATTATTTCTCCTACTTGTGCCTTCCATTAGCAAAAACGTGGCTTGATAGTTCGCGGCGACTAGTACGAGCAACGGATACCAGGCTGCGCGTTTTGCTACTCTGGTTTTCGGCCGCTCTTCTCGCTGCTTGTAAACGTTTATGCCGGCGAAACTGTGGTGTTATGGGGTTGTATAATCCCATTTCGCCACAGTATATATGTATATTTACATGTCTCCATCTATTAAAAAAATAAAATTCGCAAATTTTGGTTCTCTATATGACGCAAGAGTTTGAATTTTGTGCAGTATTGCGTGCAATATTTGCAATTTACAAAAATACAAAAGACCGATTTTCTCAAAAACGGCTCCAAATTTTTTCTTTAAACTTTTGGTAGGGATAGTACTAAATGCATTACATAAGATGCCATAATCGCTATATCGTTCAATTTGATGTTTTTTTTTAAATTACAAAAATTAAATTTGTTTGACTTGTATCTCACGTTGTCAATATTTAAATTTGTGGCGATTTGTTCACATTACTATTTTTATGACAACATGAGATTTAAATAATCTCATATAACGTTTCTCGAAAACTCAACCGCTATCTGCCAAAACTAGCTCCAAATTCCGCATTTTCAGAAACGCTCAAACGCCATATTTTCAAAAACGGCTCCAATTTTTTCCCCTTCAAACTTAGGATAGTTATAACTGCACTCTTTAATATGACGTGAAGTTCACGTTGGTGTATTTTTTCTTTTTTCAAAAAGTACACAAATGCAATTTATTTGAACGATCTCTCTCGCCATTAACATGCACATTTAGCGGCGGCAGTGGTGTAACAATTAGCGTATCGGACTGTTATACCCACGTTGGCGGTTTCAAAACTGATCAAAGCAGTGGATTTTTAAGGGCGAAACAGACCATCGTACGGCCCTCCTTCACAGGGGACGTAAAGCCGGCTGTTCTATGTTAGTAGAATTATTTGCATGTAAAAGATCCTCAACCCTAAATGACGCCTCTGAGTTAAATTCAAATCGTCGTAAGTTAAAGTACTTAAAATGACTTCAAATGGAGTTTTTCGAAACTCAAAACTTTTCTGTGAAAAAGAGCTTCAAAATTTGAATTTAGAGTAGCTCTTAAACGCCAATTCGTGAAAAATTGCTGCAAATATTTCAAATAAAATTGCCATTTAGTACGAGGTTTTACTGTTTTATAATATTCTTAAAATAATATTTCCGTTCTACTATTAGAAAACAGAAAAATTAGGAAAATTTCAAAAAACTGTACTTTAAGCGGCGATAGATGGAAACAGGCAAGAGCGTGTGGCAAGTTGGAATCGCTAGCCCAGACCAAAAGAAATAGAAAGCTAATGCGAGAACGTTTGTGCCATTCTGTAGCACCAATAGTTTATTCCTGAGTTATAATTTCTCTCTGAAAAAATATATTTCTTTCTTTTGTAAATAATAAACAATTTACATGTTTCTGGAGTTATTATGTTTTTCTGAAATGCAATATTTTGCATAGAAAGTATATTTTCAAACCAACTTTTGAGTGCTCATCGTTGCTGAACAATCCGAAATATTGAAGGAATTTGGTTGACAAAATATGCTTAAAATTGGCATAGTTTATTTTAGAATTTTCCTTGTTTCTTTCCTAGACATCCTTTGTATGTATGTATATGTATATATTACACAGCTTATTAGCTATTACTTACAACTGCTGACATTGCAATATGTGAGCGAAGAAATCGAATAGGCTACTCACGAATTCTGTGAAGACAATTTGTTGCATCTCCTAAACATTATTTAAAGCTAGTACCATTAAAAAATAAGGCGAAAAAGTAAAAAAAAATACTTATTACCCATTTTATGTCTTTTCTGCATTTTTCGATTTCGGCTAATAGGTAAATTTTAATAACGATGCTTTTGTTAGCAACGTAAAAAATTAAACGGCAGTTCGTTAACTGTTGCAAATAAGTTTTCTATAACTCGGGAACGAAGATGTCTAGTCTTTCAAATGTTGCTAATATCGCCTTTTTTAAATTTTATTCATTCATCCATTAATTTATTTGTTTTTAACTTTTACTCATCTTTCAACTATTTATAGTTAAAATGATGGGAAAGGATTCTGGAACTCAAGAAAACGTTCGCAGACGATTTTCTCCCCCATACGTCACATATAGTTTTTACTGCTTTTGACTAAATAAATCTAAATTATGAACAATGTAAGGGAAGGGGTATCAACAAAAAATCAAATCTCCGGAACCGTTGGAGATGTCACGGTGAAACAAAAACTAAATTGGTTCTGTAGGTAGTGTCTGTAATGTTTAAACTTCATCTTGATAGATTAAATGTTTTTTTTAAATTAATCGGTGCGCACACATGGATTGTCAAGCAGACAAACCGACAACTGATTTGACGTGAGATTCGTTTTGGTAATCGGATAAGTAAATTGAAAACGTATTTAAAATCTAAAAATTCGAAAACCACTGACACACACTTCAGATTTATTTATACGTATTGATTAAATAAATATAACATACATAAACAGGTAAACATACATATCAATACCACCAACATGATGTTGGATAATGGGAATATAGTTAGCAGCGCACCTTGCCGCCAGAAATGGGAACAAATTCGATGTACCATGACTGACTGATCGATTAGCTGGCGATATAAGTCGCCCGGTAAACCGGCGGATCATTGGTGGAAAGACATAGGTCAGCTATCGTATCCGGCTTTAGACACCAGTTCGCATCACAACGGTGTTTTTAGTATAAATGTTAACAATAAATAAGTTAAAACATTCTGTATTCGAAAAATAATCAATATTCTTTGCCAATATCTCAACAGTCATTTGTATATTGTCTTGTTTACTTGACGTTGACATGGACATCGTCCTCTAAAATTCATTCTTGGCCTAGGCAAAGCTCACCTTTGTGGCGTATAAATACTTTGCCAAATACGGGTTTAGAAGTGAGTATCCGAAAACATGTTTTCTTGTTTCTTGCTCATAGCCTTTCATTTGTGCTCATATCAATTCACTAGCAATGAAGTGGCAATAATAGGGTGAAAAATGAATGAATCTGTGACGGTGTGCTTTGGTCACTTTGTCGATTACTTATTTGAGGAAATGAGGCTTGATTCTCGCAACATCTTCACGTAATTCTGCCTTACTTTTACATGGTTCTGACAGGGCCGGACTTAAGTAGTGCGGGGCCCCAAGCACAAAATTGTGTTGCCCCCCCCCCCAGAAAAAATAGCTCCATCTTTATTAAATAAAAAATGTATTATAGTACAAGTACTTTCTGTACAGATACAAATGAAAACTGATAATTTTTTATAGAAATTTTTACTTGTGTTACATTTTTTTACATTAGATACATTTTACATAACTTTTTTTCTGCTCTTCACTGCAGAAAATTGGTCGATGATGTCTTCAAAACGAAGATTTCTCAGCTTATCATGCTCCATACTCAGGATACTTAGGTATACTAAATTTTCTTGAGACATAGTACATTTTGTTACACAGTAGACTACTTGATCAACAATTATTTCACAGACAAAAAAATATGGTATGCGTACTTTTCCGAAACGCGGGGCCCCTGGGGAATGGGGGCCCCCAAGCAACTGCTTGTTTTGCTTGTAGTTAAATCCGGCCCTGGTTCTGATACCACATTATGACGTGATAACCAGTCAATAATAACTTGTTTCCTGCCTACCGTCGTGGGAGCCCTATCTATAGCCACAGAATAGTAAGGCGCACTGTCCGTTACAATAATGGATGGCTTGTCCAAAATTGAGAGAAATTGCTCTTCAAACCACTCCCGGAAACACTCACTGTCCATCTCCTCGTGGTAATGTGTAATTTTCCGAGAATGGAACGATAAGAGGCTGTGGTCAATGAACCCATCTGCAATGCCAGCATTAATAATAATTACCCGACCGCCCTTTCCAGGAGGTGCAGTGGTATTGCCTGCCACAGAATCATCAGCCCATGCTGCTTTAATAGTGTGTCTAGAATTCACCCCAGTTTCGTCCAGTCATACAATATCATCGTGGCGTGATATCACACGTTTTTGGAAGGTCGCGTGTTCCTTCCTTGCTAATAACTATAAATATACCTATGAAAAGAATCCTTCTGAAAAGTGTTCAGATTCGTAATACACCTTTCAATGTTTCTTTTCTAGCCCGGTGTCTCCAGGTGAGAAGGATCAGCTTTTCCCGTATCCTGATGCTTTGTCCTAATCTTCACCCCTATATTTTTGTGCAATTTCAGAGCATCAGCTGTCCGCTGTATTACTCTTGAAAGAGGTAACAAGGGCCCACCATCGCTTTTCTCCCGCAAAGTAATCACGACCACCATTTTCACACTGATGTCCCTTCAGAGGAACGTCACTTGGCGGGTTCAAACACGATCGAAGCCGTGGATTTTTAAGGGCGAAAAAATCCTTCGTACGCCTTCCTTCGGAGGGAAAGTAAAGCTGGCTGTCCCATGTTAGTAGATTCACTTGAATGTAAAAGATTCTCAAGCCTAAACGACGCCTCTGAGCCAAATTCAAATCGCCTGTTTCTCGCCCAAGAAATACCTCCTTTCTCTGCTAGTTGGTGAAAGGAGCGTAGAGAAATTTGCGTGGTCAGACGGAAGAGCAGGCCTCATGGCCTGAGTCTCGCTACATAAAATAAGGCATTAATTCAATTCAAATCAATTCACTTCAATTCAATTCACCGGATTTCCTTTTCTGTTCTACGCAATGAATCCTCGACCGACCTCGGCCGCGTTTGCCACTTTCTTCCGATATGTCTTAAGACACGGCACTAACGAAACGATACACAAAAACAACGATAACAAAACAGTAATAAAAACAACGATAACAAAACAGCAACAATAAACGATAAAAGGGAAGATTTAAAACAATTACAATGATAACATATCTAACAACTTCGCTCAGCTGGTTAACCACAACATTCAAGGCACGCGATTCATTAGTTCCCAAATTTTAGGTGACAACAATGTGCAAATGTCGAAACTTCTGATTCGCTGTTCCCAGAGTTACGGCGCTGGCGTTATCACGTGACCACGAAACGTCAATCACATTCCAACTTCATTCGGACCTTAGGTTAGGACATCGTCGCCCATTATCAATTCATGCGCAAGTTTTCTTGATACACGAGCTCCCTACTCCTTCCCGGCGCTGAATAGCACGGCCTGTTGAAATAGTTTGGTTCTACTCGGATCGGCATGTACCAATTTACAATGCAGCTAACAACCACATCGTACTTTCAAAACAATCGTTGTATTTCTCGTGGCACGCTTTAGGTGTGTTAAGTTTATGGTCCACAGTTGGTACGACCTTTTAAGCCGTGACGTAACTAGAGCCCTCCTCTCCCCGCACCCCCCGCTGTGGAATATCAAGAAAACTTGCGCGTGTACTACTTGTTTCTTTTCTTCATACGAAAGGGAAGAAAAGCAATTGTTTATAATCTTTTGTATCACTTTTTCACTATACATATAAAATACAGCATTAATTTCATGAGTATCGCTAAGGACAACAAAGCAACGGAGAAAATCTCTATCTCGGACTCCCACTTACACTAGTGGGCTGTGTACTAGTAGGCTGTCGAATCGAGATCCAACGCTTTCGCTCGCTTCGTCTATGAGCGGGACGAAGTGAGCTTCCCACAGAGTAACGAGAAATTCGTGTAACGAGTAATTCGTCCTTCATTTAAAAGAAAACGAAACATTTAACAATGAACTTCAAATATCTTGGAGACACGGCGAAAAATAATTTTATGGTTTACTAGAACTGTTGTGTATATCGCTGTGTAGTATTGCTGTGTGTTTATGGACATGAAACAACGAGTAACGGTGTTATCAATATCCTTGCGAGCCTTTGATTCTTTATGCCAGCTCGGATCTTTTGAATACTTTATGCCCGCTCTAATACCAACACAAAAAATACATCATTTTATGAAATCGATTTATTAAAGCTCAGATACAAGAAAATACAATAAATAAAACACATAATGCTCAAGTAAGTAAAAATAATTATAAATCGTATTTTGCTTAATTGACATGCGGTATAATATTATAACATAACCGTTACTACTAAGAGGAAAGAGAGTACTATGTGCTGTTTTAGCACTACTAGTTTATATTTTCTGGAGTGTGGACACACGACTTGCACACCCAAGGAAATCGTCACTGATCTCTTCCCCAAGGTTTCGTCAATTTTCTAATCACTTGAAGACCTACTAATTGACTATTTAAACAAGTAAAATATTACGAGTTAATCGTCACTTTAAATATCACGAGTTAGTCATGTGTCCGGATCTTTCCAACTCTAGCTAGCCTCTCCAAATCAAACTCGCCTCCGTTGCAATCTCCTTCATACCTCAATTGTTCCATCTCTTGCGAGTTGATAAACTCGCTTCAAGTGCTACATTTACATTTCGTATCAATAGACTAAGGCGCTTTACGCTATGCAAAAAGTCCTTATTGGTTTTGTATATCTCGTGGAGCGTTCCCCAGTGCGTTTGTCATTCAGGGAGATGACTTATTTTGGATACACAGAGCGATGAAATGCCAGCGACATACTTGTATATAACTCAAACCGTGGGTCTGCGTAGTCTAAAATAATAAGCGAGTTATAATTATATTTCCGAGTACACTTTTCCATTAAACTGTTTCTTATGTGCGACTCCATATTATATTTTATTTGAATGTAAATAAAACACACAATGAAAATAATATAACTTGAAATAAATGCACTGGTGGAAAAGTATTGCAACACCGGTAAAGGCACGAGCAGTTCAGTAGGCGATAAGAAACATTATGGATGGGGAATCGTAGAAGCCGTGATTAACATTTTACGGATGACGGACGACCGGTAACGTAATGGCAGCCTGACGAAATAGCCCGGTCGCGCCATCTACTGGGTATCTACTTGGGTATCTACATCTACTTGGTACAACGTGCTAGTCAGCTGGGAGACGGAATGGCGTGCAGTGGTGTTGAGTGATGAGAGCCGTTTCTGCCTGCACGCGAGTGATGTCGTGTGCGTAGATATTTTAAAATTTTTTAAGCAATTACGTTTGATAATAACGGCAAAATAGAGTAATTAAATAGTTAATTTATTTATTGTTGTTAAATTTTTCTGATATTTTCTGTGTTATTTGGTTTTGTGGCTAGCTAGCTTCAGGTTGAAGCTAGCTGACCCTTGATTTTTTAAAAAATGGCTGGCGTAATTAATTTAAAATTATGATAATTAATGAGTAATTAATTAGTATTAAACGATGGCATGTAGTTTCTTGTGGTCCGCTATAGGTGGCTAGCCAGCTTCAGAGAGGTGTGCGTGTGCGGCGTCGCACAGCACGCGTGCAATCTCCTTCGTCGGCGAGCGCGTGCGTCCGGAGTGTGTGCGTCCACGTCACGTAGGACCCACCCCGGGAGTGATGGTGTGGGGGGGCCATTACCTACGACGCGCGTTTGTCTTCGCTGTTCGTGGAGAGATCACTGGCCAGCGCTGGATACATCCAGCACGTTGTGAGGTCTGTGGTGATATCGATGTTCGTCAACTGCCCTGGCCGGCACGCTCGCCGGATTTGTTCGCGATCGAGCATGTGTAGGACATGATGGGTCAACGCCTGACCCGACCTGCGACTCCTAAAACGACTCTGCCAGCTGGCGTGAAGCGGTGAAGGAGGCGTGGAACAGTGTACCGCAGGAACAGTGTACCATTCGCCACCTGTGCGATGGAATGTCAGCTCGCGTCAGAGCTTGTCGTACTAGACGCGAGTACACGCAGTATTGATTGTGCCGTTTCCGGCCCATGATTCTCTCTGTTACTGAACGTGGTAGTCTCACGTGGCTCTGCCCGTGTAATCATGTGTAGTATTCTGCCTGTGTGTGCTGTATCTGTATGGAGGGATAAATTGTACAATGCATTCGGAGTTTTGCAATACATTTTTTCCGCCAGTGTAATTAATAATTACAATTGATTTTATTCTGATCTGTTTACAGGTGACCAAATGGCTTGGAGAGCTTTCTCCCCAAATGCCCAATTCCCTAAATTGTCACGTTAGAAACTAGTAATCCTAAAACTGAACGTATTTTCTCGCCCGTACTTTTACGCAAAAATTAGGCGGAAAGTACTCAAATTTTTGAAAAATTATACGTCACTTTCTTTCAAAACCTGTTTTTAAGGAACATATTTAATGAAGGAAAAACTAATTTTAATAAATTAAATTTTTTGTATATCTGGAAAATGTCCTAGGGCCTTCATGTTAAGTACCCACCAAAATTAAAATTTCGGTTTCAAAAATAGTTGCAATTTCTGTTTGCAATTATTTTTATATGTAAAGAACCTGATTTATAAAATATTTTACTAACCATTCATTAGAAACAATGCAAAAGTTGATAATTTAAGAATACTCGTATACTATCATTTTTGTTTATTTCATCCAACAAATGTATTAGTATGTTCCTCATGTAATATTTTTATACGTAATAGAAATATTTCCTGCCCTTTGAGAAATTGATTATCTCTTATGGCAACAATACACCTTCATATTTCTAAAACAAAAACTAGGTTTACGAGTCACATTACAAATTACCACACTAATGTACTTACGATACCAAATCAGCTGTTTTGCTTTCCTTGTACTATATTATTTGAAGGTGAAGATGCTTGGAAAAAATTGGATTTTAAGATTTAAACCTCTTAATAGATAGATTGAAAAAAAAGTGAAGCTTCTGTAACTCACGTACAAAAACAGTTCACAGTTAGCGTTATTAGGAGATACTAGTACAGCAGAATAATTAGATAATGAATACATTATAAATATTGGAATTCACAGTTAATTGTATTCGTTTCAATTAGCTTTAAGGGGCCACAATGAAACTACAAAATCCACAAATCCAGGAGTATTTAGAGGATTAATTGATTTCAGTGCCTTAACTAGACGTTGCTTAAAAAAACATCAGGAAAGTGCGATAGTAAATTAATAGTCGAGTCCAAACGAGTCCAAAGCAGTGCTAGTTGCGGAGTGCGATCACACACTGCTCACGTGCATGTGGAATGCGATCACAGTATTTTCGAAAACTAGTTGATTTTTGAATCGTACGAATACTGTTTACGACTCAAATTGTCTCGATGCAGCACTAACACAAACACTCGTGTGCCCACTGGAAATAAAAGCAAGAACCATGAGCGCGGGAGAACATACCCGACACAGATTACGAATAAAATTATGTATAAATAATGTCATTTTATAGGTCATTTTCAAATAATTTTTAGGGCATCAGAATCAGAGCCCTGGTCAATAGGGAGTTTGTGCCAGCCTTAGCGGGGAAATATTTTTGCCCGCTATTGCATTTTTGTGTCAGCGCATGCCCAACTCGAAATGTTAGCGGGGCCTGCCATGTCCCGCTATTTCGCCTGATTTAGCGGGCGATTCCGTGTGACTTATGTCTCATGGTAATCGATCCTTCGGCCATTTTATATGGAATTTGTTCCCGACTGTGGCGGCAGAGTGTGCTGCTAACTGTATTTCCATGGCGCTATTACGCAACTGTCAACTGATTTGATTTAGATTTAGATTTATTTAGTCAAGAAACAGTAAAAACTATATGTGACGTATGGAGGAGACGATAATCTGCGCCCATTTTCTTGAGTTCCAGAATCCCTTCCTGTTATTTTAACTATAAATAGTTGAAAATATGTAAACGTTAAAAGATAAATAGGTAAATAAGAATAAAATTTCAAAAAGCGTGAGATTAGCAATATTTGAAAATAGATTAGATGTTTTCGTTTCCGAGTTATTGAAAACTTATTTGCAACGGTAAACGAACTGTAGATTTGATTTTTCAGCATTGCTAAAACTCGCCCTACCTCTACTCGTTTACTCCTACCACTACAAGCAAAAGGAGAATTCAACAAAACGTGCGCATAATGAAGCTACATTTACGTCCAGAAGCAAAACTAGGGGCCATCGCAGCATTTTCTCAATGTATCAGGGAAAGTAAACAAAAACCTGATGGAGATGGGGGGGGGGTCATTGATCCGGAAGCTGAAGTACATTATTTGTTACAAGCGTATTAAGTCTTTAAAAAATGTACAATAAAAATGTATTTATTCACTTGCTTACATTATATGGATCTTAACTTATGTAGTTTATCAGAGAATCATTATGCCAAAGTATAGGTTGTCAGAGAAGTCGACACATTAATTATGTGAAGAAAAACTTATATTTGTATGTTTCTGAAATATTACTGAAATAGTGAATACCTTTGTTTACAAAATGAATTAAGGATGAAAAAGATATGTATTTCTTACATTACTCCTTTTGCTTGATAATACTTTTCAATTTTTAAATCGACATATGTAGGTCCTACTTCATTTCTGTTTTACAAATTTAATATAAGAATACTAGTATTAATATTAATTATGCGATATCTTGGTACAAATTTTAATACTAATTTTATTTATTAGCAAATGTTATATACACAAGTAATGAAAATTCACAAAGTCCAAAATGAAGGAACAGCTGGGAACAGCACTGAAACTCTAATGGCAATTTCACTGTAGCAGCCACAATTTGAAACTTCTTCCATTGCAACTTCCACGTTTGCACCTAAATGTGCAAAACCTCTTTTTCGATTTCACCCGCTATCGATATCGATAGACCTGTTTATTGCTTTAATGTTCGAGGGTGCACGAACTCCGCAGTCTCGATCGATACTCGCGGCGCACATCGACACTGTTGCGTGCGTAGCCACGTGAACGGGAAACCCCCGTTGTCGACTGGTCTCCAACGCTGCCGCGCTCACTGACGTGGCTGTGACGCAAGCAGGACACAAGGTCACAAGGAAGCGCAAGAAAGAGAACTTCCTCTCAGCACACAGGCAACATACAGACATACCAGACATACTGTTTATACTATTACTCTTCAGTAAAAGGCGTTACTACCACGCTGATAACTGCCGTCACTGCCCTCGACATCCACTCAGGTCATTGCAGATAACCCACGCGTGCTTTTAGTGCACTGAGATACAGCCAGCGAGAAAAGGTAAGAAGATTATATGCAGGATTTTATCTACCAATTGTGTTAATGTATTTCACTACCTATTTGCACTACAAAATTCATCCATTTGCAAATCAAATTCACTCTTTTGCACATAGAGTTCAGTTTTTGCAAATCGAACTCGATCTTTTGCAATCGGATTTACCCGTTTGGTTTATGAAAAAATTTTGCGAACACATTTTTATTGAAAAAATTGTGGAAGTGCATATTAAATCAAATATGCATTTATTCTATACAACTAAATGTTTGTATTATCACAAGTAAGTAGGCTTCTTACTGCAAATAGGTTATCTGACTAAATTTTGACATGCCTACTACATACACAATTAGATAACATTTTAATTTTTTGTGCTCATTAATCCTTACAATGGTTTCCTTATGGTAGTGACAGGTAATTTTATATTCTGCAGATAATAAATTATCTACATTACTTAACATAATTTTAAAAATCAGGAATGTAATCAGTTAAAACTTGTCTGTGATTGAAAGAATCAGCCGGGTTATTTATCTCTAATTTTTAGGTTTAAATGTACTTCTTACACTTCCTCATGTGAGACATTATGCCTTACAAGAGTGACGCACTTCACAATAATTAATGGAAAGTTACTGAACATATTACAGTACATTATGATTCAATTGAATATTTCAAAATAAATACGAATTATTGAATTTTTTACTTTGATTTCTTAAAGTAGTATGTCACGTAAAATTTTCATTGTAAGTATTTTTCAAAGGTTTGAGTAGATCTACGAGGCATCATGATTTTCTTCTTGACTTCTTTTGTACCAAAATTAAAACAGTTCAACTACAGGAATGGAAATGTATGAGATTTTATTATAAATATTTATTTATAGAAGATAAATATTTATTATAAGAAGTAGTTCAAGTAATTCTCATTGAGTTCATGTATTGGCAATAAATTCAAGTACATATTTTGAAATGTTTTAGCTGGTGTACTTGATTTGTTTTCTGGACATTCATAAAAAAATAATACAAATTATTGATTCGTATCCTTCAAGAGACGTGACTTGATAAGCAAATATGATTTTGGATTATTAATTGAATTTTAAGTAGGCATTAACATTATCAGTTATTTAATAATTATATATTATTTTCTAGTCAGTCATGAACTAAATTTATTTAAATATATATTACAGGAGCAACTAAGCCTACTATTACTTGTGCTGTAATCTGTGCTACCAATAATCGAACATATTTGTGATTTAAGGTATTGAAAAGTGAAAATTAAAGACTAATTTTTAGGGATTAATTTATGGTGCGTGGATCAACATCGTTTATAAAACCCGTGCCATTACATAAAAAATTTCTTTGGTATCCTGTAGGCAAGAATAGTCTTCTGTATGTATTGAGAAAGTATGAATTCTTGAGAGACTGCAAGTAGTATTGAATGATATCTTGATATAGAATTATTAATGTAAACTCTAAAGGATCTCTCGGAAAGGTAGCTATTTTTAGTAGATACGCGCCTTATTGGTGAAATTAACCTTGATGGATTCATACTACATTTTTATTGCAACAATATATTGTACTTGTCAATTTATTTATTTATTTATTTACGTCAAAAACAGTTAAATACTGTGTGTGACATACTATGGGGAGAAGTTAATTTGAAGTTATCTCCAGAAGCAAAACAAGAGGTCATCTCAGCATTTGCTTGAGGATCAGGGAAACTGGACGAAAACCTGATCGAGACAGTAGAGTAAATTAGTAATTATTACAGTAAATTAGTAATATTACAGTATATTTGTAAATTAGTCATACAAATTTCTGAACAAAACTATTTTAATATATTGTAACCTTATGTATAAACATTTTCAAATATAAAATTGTATAAAAATTTGTCTAACACTAAGTAATGGAATTTCCTTTTAAAACAACTAGTTTTTCACACAAATCAGATAATAAACCCCTAGTTGGCAAATGTATAAAACCTTGAAAGGAAAACAGTCATTCAACTGGCGTGGTTTGTTATAGTGTTATAACGAAAAAATGTTTTTTTTATTGTCGGATAACTGTCCACCGTTTTTAATGATTTAGATTTATTATTTAAAAATGAAGAGGATCCAAATTCAACAGCTGAAAGGTGCTTTTATTTTTGTTTCAATGATGAGATTTCACTAGTGGAATCAAATAAATAGAAACTATCCTTGTTCTAAAAATTCTTCTTAGTCTATATTTAAAGTATATTAAGTATTTATTTTTTTAAATACACATACTTCATTTATTTAATTACGTTTCTAAAATAAATTTAATTACATCTCAAAAATACAATTTTTCAAATACAAAATGTATTTAAATATGTATTTCAAATACACGTATTTAAATACTGCCCAACCCTGTATACTGCCTACTTAAAAATGTTTATAACAGTCAGTTTCATCTTTTAAGATCTTAATTTAGGGAACTAAAATGGTAGATTTAGAGCTTAGAAATTGAATGTTTCTTAATAATTGAGCACATTGGTGGAAGAAGGGCATCTAGGACAAACAACATTTTTAAGAAAATGAAGATTGAATATTGTATTGTAAATGAACAAATTGTAAGTTTTTGGAAATGATTAGATACTTAACTCAGTAATGGCTAATTGATATTCAATCCTTGAATGTTTGATACTCATAGTCCAAAAAAGTATCAGTTCGTGTTACATTATTGCAATGTCAATATTAATAAGATGTTTTCAACTTATTATTCAAATATAAAATAGGAAAAGGAATATGTTATTGATGTACTACTCCTTACCACTAGATATCATAAGCAACTGAGGCAGAGGCTATTACTGACGTCTTTACCCTGAACATCCAGATTGAAAATTTCCTTGCATATCATTTGGAGAAATATTCCAAAAATTTAAATGTCTTGTGTGCAGATCTTACTAGTAAAAATTAATTATAGATTGTAATAAATAGAGCCCAGAAGTTCAGGCATTTATTTTACCTAAAATAGGCTCGCAAAAAGGCATTTATTTTTATTAAAATAGGTACGAAAAAAGCATTTATTCTACCTAAAGAAGGAGTGTAAAAAGATGTACAAACAATAAAAAATAACATTTAAAAGGAATTATTATAAAAAATGAATATTTAAAATGATTAACATTTTTATTCTAACTCTAAAATTTACATTAGCACTTAATGTGCGAGTAAACTATCTGTTCTTGGTAATATCGATTCCATGTGTAATCAAGAGAAGGCGGAGGCGAAGGCAAAGGTTGAAGTCATATGACTGTCCAGTGTGATGGCTACAAATTTGTCTTATTCCCGAGGCTCTCTCTTCCAAATGATATTGTGGACTCCCTTTTGAATCTTGAAATTGCATCAAGGATCATTGCATGAACAGAATTATATATTTCCTTCTTCAGACGTATGTAATCACCAGCACTGCAAATGGTATGTCGTTCACAGAGAGTTGTCATCAGAAATCAATGAAGGAAGGGAGAGAAAAAAAAAATCTTGGCAGATAACTTCCTTTTTCATTCAGACATTTAACAGTCATGTTTCCTGAAAAAGACAAAATTTGACTGTGCCTTTGTAATGTCTAGGCTTGTTGGTATACTATATTTAGCTTCATTGAGATTGGTATCAGGAAAAAAATTGCAAAATAATGACATAAAAGGCAAAAATAGGCATCAGAAGCTAAAATAGGCAAAAAAAGGCAAAATGAAAAATCGACTAACTCCAGAAGTAAGATTAAGTCACTGCTTTTGTCAAAAGCCATGAAATAGTAACAATAACAAAAAGGCATTTTGCCAAACGTTCGAGCTCTACTAATAAGTATACTAAGCGTTGTAAAAAATTCCTTGCTTTGAAATGGACAACACCCTCATAATTGTTCATCTTTACAATCACACTTAAAACACAGCTCTACTAATAAGTATACTAAGCGTTGTAAAAAATTCCTTGCTTTGAAATGGACCAACATCCTCATAATTGTTCATCTTTACAATCACACTTAAAACACACATTTTCCAAGAATTATTACTCAGTAAACACCAAAAGCTGTTAAGAATTTCATATTTTAAGAGCAATTAATTACAAACCTCTCCCTCATTTTATCAAGCAGATTTATAATTATTAGGGCAGTGATTTCTATGCATTTATTTATATATGCTTTTATGTTAACTAAAGCATTCTTTTCAACAAATGATAAGATGTTTTTGAGACATTTAGAATAAATTTAAGCCTTTTCTATAGTGCATGTATGACCATAAATCCATATATTTGCATATTCAGAACTTTTGTACAAATTTTGTCATGTATGTCTTCCTATGCAGAAAATTTTCAGAAAGATAATTGTAACTTATCAATTGGTGACATTTTTGTTTCTTGATGGATGAAATGAGATGTTGAAGAAAGATAAGTAGTCAATAAGAGTGGGGGAAATGATTCAGTTTCAAAAACATTTCTGTTTCAAAAATTTTAACCGTGCCACCATTTTGAGGTGTTTCAGTGAATTAGTGTTCTTTGGAGGATTAAAGTTCAGCATAAAAAGTTTCTTCTCTTTCTTTGAGATTGGGTTCCATATATGGTAAAAGCAGGGACTGAAATTACAGTTTTAATCTCAGCTGCCTTGATCATGCTTTTCACAGTGTTGCAGACACTGGAGATTTCAATTTCCGGGTATTTCCATTTGATATCGTAAGTCAAGAATGTAGTTTTGAGGGTTCGTAGGGCATGTGAAAATTTTCAAAACAATTATCCTGACCTGTCTCTATTTCCCCAGTCTCTCTCACGAGGTGAGATACTTGGCTGAAGGCAGCTAAAACCTTTTGCAAGAACCTTGGTGGGAAAAAAACCAACATGTTCTAAGTTACCTGTCAATTTTGTACTGGGGAAAAAAACAAACAACCCAACACTAAATTATTGATGCAAAATCCAAGTTTGAAATGGAATCTAGAATAAATTTATTCAAAAGCTGTGTTTATAGGAGGTAAAATAACGTCACTGGAAACCAAAAACTTGCTATTAGCAAATAGAAATGCAACAGTGAAGAGAGACATTAAAAATCTGGATGATGGACAAGAGGAAAATGAAAAAAAATTCTCAATGTTTTGCAGAAAATACCCAGGGGGATCCTAGGGCAAGAACTGGTATATTGAGTGGAAAAACTGGAGGTGATGGCCAAGGACTCTGGTGTTGAACAGGATCCAATAGATATTGAAATGATCAGATATGTGCCTGTGACTGCTCTAAAGACTACATTTTATCAAAAACTGGAATAAGACTAATATGTTTATAAATGAAATGCATTAACTTTGTCTTCCATCTCTCTTAGAAGTTGGTTGCACATTTTTATTGAAAGTGAAATTGAGTATTTGGAATTACACTATTATCTTCAAAATATTTCAATTAGTAGTTTCAGTATTAGTTTCAAATACTTTGGACAGGAAGATAGATAACTGGCCTGTAATTTGATGGGTAGCATTGATCTTTTTTTAGGTTTGGCAAAAGGGAATATTTTATTTAATAATTAAAATATTAATTAGTTTTTTGTTCAAACTTTTGGAAAGTTGTCTTCTTGTAAAACAGATTTTTATGAATTTGAAGGACAAGAGATGGCCTTTTTACCAAAAGGTTTTACAGTTTTGTTAATAGTGCCCAGGGTATTTTCTTTTTTATAATTGTTTGATTATTTTACAAGTTTCAGTAGGGGATATAAATTTGATATATTGAGGTACAGTAAATATTTATTTTTCGTTTACTTGATTAAATTCAGCATTAATTGTTTAATTTGGAGTGAATGAAGTTTGAAAACGTGTGGCTAGTATATCTTATTTTTCTAGATCTGATTGCATTGTAAGAAACATTACTTTTAAAAACAAACTAACAAAAAGAAAAATGTTAAAATAGGAATATTACATTTGTCTTGACAAATTCATATAATAGTAGACCAAAGCTTCTACATTCTGAATGAATTGGGCTCATAAAATTTGTATAGACATTGAAATGTAACCAAAAATTATAAATATTTTTGGAAATTTATTGATTTACTTTTCATGCAATGTCTTCTAGTAATTGCCAGAATCTTCTAAGATTGCTTTAAAGTTTACAAGATCAAGTATTTTGAAATTAATCGTTTCTTGTTTCATGTAAAGGGCTCTCTTGTAATTTGTGTTACTGAATTTATAAATTCAGAAATATGATGTTGATCGGTAAGAAGATCAATTTTATAAAAGCCACTGTGTTTAAGATTATTATTTTTAGTGTAATTGGTTTAAATTTTAATAAAATTCTCTAGTTTTCTCTCATTTTATTTTACAGTACATCGCTTTTAAACATTTTACCTTGTGCACTGCTACTAGCCTGTAGTGAATCTATTAGATATCAGTTCTGCTGCAGTGCTCTTGGCCTCTGGTGGAATATATTAGAATTCATCTGCTCGTAGTGAAAAATAATGGTCATGGTGCATCTCCCAACACATTATTTAAATGTTTTTTATTTTCTGTATTTGTCAAATATTAATCTTTACCAAACTTTGCAAGGACTCCATGACTTGAAGAAGAGCGTGTGAAAATTTTGTATCAATTCATACACCCTTTATTGTGATATCAGTGTCTATTGCAGGTTGTTGAATTCACTTTTATTAGTACAGATTACTTTCAATTTTTTGTGAAACTTAATCCTGTTATTTTTCCGTACATCAATGGAGTTTGATTTGATTATGCAGAGTTAGATACAAAATTTCGTAAAGATATAATTTCAGGGCAATGGTCTGAGTCTAGACAGATTGTGTTATTGGTCTATTAATGTTTTTGTAATTATTACGATAAGAATATCAGGTATTATATTATCACTGAAAGGAAAATCTGTCTATTCATTTTATTTGTTTACAAGACTGAACATACAATAAGTTGACTCCATTTATAGTGAACTCCTGGGGACTACTGTATCCGTTTATTTCATTGTATTTTGTTAATATTTAATTCCATAACTTCTTTTATTAAATATAATTTACTCCCCAAATATGTAAATGTAGCAACTTTATCTATTATTTTAATTTCAAAGACTTACTTTTTTGAAATTTTTATCCAATATCTTGCGTTTACCAATTTATGAAATATATTCCACATCTTCATAGTCGGAGATCTGTTATAAAATATATATTTGTATATAATATTGTATATTATTTATTTGTAAGTTGGAGCTGTTTCCCTATCACAGGGAGAATACATTATTTATAAACATTATTGTTAGACATTACAATATTAGATTGATGTGACTACAAATGAGAAGTAATACAAGTTAAATGAGAGACAATACGTAGATACAATTATATAAATATATTAGGGTAAATCAAAAAGTTTCTGCACTCAATATTTGTAATATATTACAATAACAGTCCATTTTTAATAGGACCATTTTTAAGGTAGGCTCCCTGTTTTTCTATGTATCCATCACAACACCTGCTTTCTGATACTCTCAGAGCAAAGGATTTGAATGGCAAGCCATGTTATATATTGGTTCTTGTAGAATTGGAATTAGCCTGTCTTAATATAAGATATTTTTACATTCTTGAAGGTATGGAGTTCCTAAATAATTTGTAGACAATTGACATATACCATTCTTTATTTCATGGGTCTTGTCATATTATTTGCAACAGTTACGGTGATACAAGGTTGGGCAGAATTTAAATACTTGTTTTATAAATTAATAATTTTTAAATACTTGAAATACATATTTAAATACATTTTGTTTTTAGAAAACTGTATTTTTGAGATTTTTTGAGCGGTATTTTAGAGGTGTACTTGAATACATAAAGTAGGCATGTTTAAGAAAATAAATACTTAAAATACTGTAAATACAGATGAAGAAGAAGAAGATGGTTTATAATGAGAATAGTTTCTTTTTGTTTGATTTTGCTAGTGAATGCACCTCATTGAAACAAACATAAAAGCTCCTTTCAGCTGTTGAATTTGAATTCTCTAAGTTTTAAATGATAAATCTAAATCATTAAAAATGCTGGACAATTATTCGACAATAAAAAAGCATTTATTTGTTACTTGCCTGTTGAATTACCGTTTTCCTTTGCAGGTTTTATACATTCGCCAACTAGGGTCTTATTGTCTGCTGATTTGTTTGAAAAATTAGGCGTTTTAAAAGGAAATTCCATTTCTTTGTGTTAGACATATTTTTGATATAATTTTATATTTGAAAATGTTTATACATATGGTTACAATACATAAAAATAGTTTTGTTCAGAAATTTGTATGACTAATTTACTGACATACTGTAATATTACTAATATACAGTTGCTATAAAATAATATAATACTAAATAATTATGTAATTACAGTATTTTGAGTATCTGAAGTATTTTAAATATGTATGTATTTACCTCATCAAGTTCTAATGTATTTTGTGTATGTGTTTAAATACTAATTTATAAAGTATTTTGCTCATCCCCACAGAGATATATTATCCTCATCATCAGGCAAACTCGAAGAGCTCATATTATGAAAGTAAAGTCATGCCCAAGTAAGAAGCCATGACAGACTCTGTCAACATTGGCAGTGAATCAATTCACTCTACTAAAGAGCCAATGAGCTCTTCTGTGTTTGCCTGATAAAGGGGACTATACATCTCCAAAACTTGCAAATAATATGAAGAGACTTGTGAAATAAAAAGTTGTTTATGTCAGTTGTCTGTCTAAATTATTTATGGGACTCCTTACCTTCAAGATTGTCATTATACACTGGTAGGAGAGAGACAAATCTTTGGCCTCTTAAAACATTTTTAAGAGGACTGTACTGATGGTAATTAAACGTGACAAGATCAGAACTGAATCAGGATACTCTAATTACAGATTTTAAAGAAAGTGGGCAGTAGAATATGACTGCATGTTATCTTGCTACAGAAGAATGGCTTTTGATACTCCATTTGGGCTGCAGTTCTCATTTGCAGAATGTGATTAATGAGCACATGATTTGCTCCTTCATCAATAGTCACTGTTTGGTTATTCAGAAGCAGGTCTTGCTATTGGGCTCGGTTGTGGATTGTGGCAGGACACATTGCTCTTTTCTCATCCTGCATTCTTGTTCGACTGTTTTGAATGGTTCCACTCCTAAACTCTTTGCCAAGGAAAAATGTTACTCTCATATTGTGCTGAAAGTCTTCTAAGGTTTTCAGCCTTTGGTGCACATTCAGATCATGGAAAGAATGCCTGTTCTTTTTTGGTGCAAATGGTGAGTGGTGCTTCGTGAATGGTAAATGGTCAGTGGTTTCTGTCTCAACAACTCAAGCAAACATTAGTTGATAATATTAACCTATCTTAAGCAAAGTGAACAATGTTATCAAGAGGGATCAGAGATAAAGGAAAAACCACTAAAGAGATGGCAATAGTAGGAACACTTGAAAGACTAGCAATCTACCAAGAATATTGTGATAAACCAATAGAAACAGGCTGTAAAGCCTAATTTCTCGTCAGTTCATGATGACGCTAATAACAATGTTATCTTAAAGCTGATGCATACAAAAAGCAGTACTGATGAACAAAATGGCAGATACTTATTAACATGCCCCCATATTAAAAGTTCAAACCAATTAATTGATTTCCAGAAGGGATAATGTAGCTAAAGGGTAATACTGGATAGGAATATGTTATTTCGTTGGATATGTTATTAACCATCATGGCTTATTCAGTAATAGGAGTCAATCTAAGATTATAATTGAACAGAGGTGTAGGAAAAAATTGTCTGTAAAATAGAACGATTTTTCCAGTTGCCACTTGTATACAATCTTTTTAATTTAATACTGAGGCATACTATGGGCTATTGTTGGAAGATTATTGTATAGATTTACACTGTTATAGAAGCAAGTTTTTTATGCTAATAATAATCCACATCTAGGAAAATTCAATTTCAGTTTCTACCTAGTACATGACTCAGATTTTCAGTTATAAATTTGCAAGTTATCATGAATGAAAGGAGAGAATCATAAATGTATAGTCTGTATTTTAAGTTACACAAAAATTCTTCTTGGTTCATTAATGTTTTGTTCAATATAATCCTGATTGCTCTCTTTTGAGATAAAAGTATGTTCTGGGCTTTAGGAGCAAGACCCCCAAATGTGAAAAACTTTACGAGAAGCGAATATGGAGTATTATATGGTTTAAGTACGATTTTCATAGTATCTAAAGGAAACCAAGACATCAGTTTTTGTAGGTCTGGAGAGATTAGAACAGACTTTGTAACGGAATTTCTAAAAAGGCTTTGTATCAAGTTAAAATCTCAATAAAGTGACCTTGGGTTTCGTTGGTTATTTCTTCAAGACTGAAGTTTATTGTTTGAGTTTTTTCACTGAAAACACCATTAGTCAAAAGTCATTGTTGTGCAATATTCTTTCAGATGATAGAATTTCTAGTTGCTCTCTGTTGCTATGTGGTACTCTCAGTGTAGTATCATCTGCATAGAGAATTGTACGCTATGTTATGTGATAGATTGTTTCCTAATTTACTTGGGATATTGCTCTTTTATATATTTTTAAAAAATATGATACATTTCCCAAAACTTAGATAATACCATATTGTATGCTTTTTTCTAAATCAACAAACAAATACCTCTTTCAACTGAATTGAATTTTTCTATTAGGTTTATAAATTATTTAATTTGTATGTATCCATTATTCATTGAAGATTATTGGATGACCCAAAGTCTAATTTAATTTCTTCTGTGTGGGCTAACAGTTCATCCTCAAATTTTATGTTTACAATTTAAATTTCCAATAAGGAGTATTTGGTTATTTTTATTTTTAAATACCGTATTTCTTTGCAAGATGTTAAGGGAAATAGTGCATTGAAATTCAGAGAGGAATTGAGAAAACATAAGGTTGATACATCATCCAGCACAGTGTGCAATATTTGTAGGGAAAGGGTCACAATAGCTGGGAAGTGATGGTGTGAGAAGGATTTAAATAGGCAAAAATAGGCACGAGCCTAGGGCAGTAAGTTTTGGAGGGGCAGATAATTTTCAGTGCACCATTTGATTGTGATATTATCAACAGATTTGCAAACCCAAAATTTCAACAAAAGCAATTATTATGTTACATTATTATACATTATTAATGTGTGATTACAACTAACATTAAAATAAACTACAAACAATTTATTTAAAATTATAATTGTATATTTTCTGCTTGGTAACATTTTAGGCAATTTATAAAACAATTTTTTTTCTTAAATACTGTTCTAAACGTTTTTCTTAATTTTTTCTCCCAAGAGCAAAGAAGGATTATAAAAAATGATCAGGTCTCATTTTCGGTGAGTTCTTAATTCGAAAATTGCACAATATTAACATTGTAGATATAAAATATTAATGATAGAGATTTTTTTAATGAGATATTTTCTTGTAAAAGAATGTAGATGAACATTTCTGAATTTTTGAAAATTGCAAATGTTCAACTTCGTTTTACTTTTTCGTTACGGAGTAGAGAGAAGTTATGTAATTCTGCGCCAAAAAAAAACTGCAAATTTTCAGCAGAAAAACTTATTGTCGGACTCTGGTAGCAAAAATGTGTATAAGTCTAGTTGCGAAATTAAAAAAAAAATCCTTTTACACGTGTCGTATCCAAAATCCAGTAGTCAGCCGATTTTCTCCAAAAGTGATATTCTCCTATCGATCTTGTTGATGTTGCGACCCCTTGAATTTGAAACCGGTATTTTAATTTTGGGGGTACTTTACATGAAACCCCCTGTGACATTTTCCCAAATTTTCTACAATAAAAAATGGCTTCATCGTATTTTATTTAATTTTGTGGTTGGATAGTGTAAAGGAAGTTCAAGAGATGGTGCTGGTCTCATACTCGTTAAAAACATGATTTTTACAAAATTGCGAAAGTTCAAAGTTTTTCTTGTAGTTGTCCTGCAACTACAATTATGAAGATAGATTTTTTTACTTAATGAAATGTAATTTACTTTAAATATATATTTTGAAATCAGCTCATGTACAATTTTTCGAAAGTTTGAGTACTTTTCGCGTAATTTAGGGTGTAAATACAGGTGAGAAAGTACCTGCTATTTTAGCACCACTAGCGTGCAACTGTTCGAGGGCAAAATCTTATCCCCGAAAACTTCTTGTAGTCCCGCATGACACTAGCTGGCATTTTTTGACTCCGAAAAAGGCAATTTACATGAACTATCGCTGATCCAGTCTGCCTACAGTCACCCTGTTGCACGGCTAAGCTCCGACTGAATATGTCTGGCGCTGGTGCCTAACCGTCCTCGCTTACAGTCGTAATATGTGGAATTTGGTACTGTTTGGACCAATGTTTCAAATGTATATACTGGATGTAAAGTGGTGGCACAGTTTCTCAAGATGTAACTTATGGAATGACCTATGTAATTTAGAAAGTATGTGCTTTTTGTAGCACCACTGGTTTATTTACTTTTTGCCATAAACAATTTTTCTAGACTACCTGCGATACCCTTTATGTACATCTTTCTGTTGCGGATCATAGTAAAAAAAGATCGCTCGTAAAGAGTATTCATTTTATCGGCTAGCATGGACTTCACAAAATAATTATTACATAGTATATGCAATGATTCTCGGCCACTTTACAAATTTTGTGTATTTTTGCATTACTGGACGTTCAGATTTCAAAAATAATTTTCACAAATTTATTTTATCATTGCAGAGTGATTCACAGCGTGGATGACAAGATGGCAGAACACCGTGTTGATGGTTTGACCGCATTGCCCGAGGCGTTAGCCCGTTTGGATCTAGTGGAATCCAGAGTGACTCGCCTAGAGAAATCTGTGAACAAAGCAGTTGGAACGCTAATGCCTAAAGTGGATTCCTTGCTGTCTGGAAGGACACTAGATCAGCCCTCCGAATCCACCTCTTCTATCTCATCAACGCATGGCCCCCTACCCATGTCTGTACTCGAGTTGGCCGAACGGGGAGACGGAGAAGCCCTGTTTCAATTGCTGGCGGCCGAAGAGATCGACGTTCAAAGTAGTTCGCTGAGAACAGAGAAAGGCGACACCGCGCTACACGTGGCTGCAAGCGGAGGCCACCTGAGAGCTGTGGTGGTTCTTGTGGGCATGGGGGCGAAGGTCAACGCTTCTGGCCACCTGCTGCGCACGCCGCTGCACTGCGCCGCCGCTCAAGGCCACCTGACGACCGTAAAGCGCCTTCTGATCGCCGGGGCGGAGGTCGACGCCAAGGACGTGAACGGCGCCACACCCCTCGTGCTGGCTGCCGGCCAAGGAAACGAGGATCTAGTAAACTTGCTTCTGAAGATGGGAGCGCAACCAAATGAAAAAGCCGTTTCGTTGGCTGCGGAAAACGGCCATTGGAATTTGGTCGAGTTCTTTACGCTGAAAGGAGACTTCGTTAACGCGTGTAATAAAGAAGGGCATCCTTTAATCGTGCAGGCGGCTAAAGGCAATCGTTGGGAGATGGTAGAACAGCTTTTGAAGAGAGGGGCATCTGCGACGAAGAGCAAAGATGTAAAAGAGTGCGCGTTGGTGTATGCGTCGAACTCCGGCGAGGTAGACGTCGTGCGAGAGCTGTTGCAACGCGGAGCAGCAAAAAACGCCGATCAGGTTCTGTGGGCTCTTGGGGCGGCCAAGAGCGCCGCTGTGGTGTGGATGTTCATGCAAGTGGCCCCCGACCATATGAGAGGATATCCGGGGACATTCGGCCTCATTCTATCCGGGAGGGACGGACGGCTTCAGCCGCTGGTGGCATTCCTGGAAGCGGGTGTCGATGTCAACGGAAGAGATGGCGCTCAGGTTTCTGCCTTACACCGCGCCGCTCGCAATGGACAAATAACTTGCGTCAGAGAGCTCGTGCAGCGAGGCGCAAACATCAACGCATGTGACAAGGACGGAAACACTCCGCTTCATATGGCTTCTTTACAAGGCCAAGTGGAATGCGTTCGTGCCTTGTTGGATGCCGGAGCGAACACTACGAATAAGAATAAACTGGGCAAGACGCCGGTTGATGTTGCTTCTTCCGACGACGTACGCGCAGTCTTCAGTAGCAAATAGCGATATCACAACTACAAGTACAAAAGATATTAAAAAATTCTCTCGCACAGTTAATTTCTCCACGAATCAATGAACCATAATCATGTAATGTATATAATTTAGAAAAAAAGTATGAAATTTAGAAAAAAATATTTTACACAAAAATTAAATGTAACATGCCATGCGTATGTTTGATGCCAAATTCTAATTACTGCTGAATATGTTTAAATTTTACAATTGGTTACAAGCAGGCTCGTATTCTGATGACATATCTTTTCATTGGTGCATTCTAGGCGTAGCTAACTTCTAAATTAATGCTTCTCACGATATAAAGGTGACGGAAATGTTATTGGGTAACATTTTGCCTTTTTGTGCCATTTTAAACTTTTTAGGTATTTTTACCTTTACGTAATTTTTGACATTTTAACGGATTTTTCTTCCTTTTCGTGTTTTTTATTAGTGAATATTTCATGACTTTACAATGTCTCACTAAAAGTCATTGTGTCAATGTCGCTCGAGGCCTCTGCCCTGAGGAAGCCTGCGACATAGGCGAAACGTCATTCTCTCAGCCAACGACGCGGCGTCTCCCGGATAGCCAAGAATTTATGGAATCAAGTGCGAAAGCTTACGTGTGCATTTCACCACGTTTCTATGGTCAAACGTCTTGTTCGAATCCGGGAGAAAATTCAAGTTAACTGCAATGGACAAACGAAGAGGGTTAATTTACGAACGTGTCAAAAATCTTGCTGCTTTTGACTTCTGAGAGACAATTAGACAATTATAAGAAGGAATTTTACTACAATATGCATTTTTTGTCTCTTTGATATTAAATTTATTAGATTTGCGTCGAAACCATCGAAAAGTGTGTGTGTATATGTCTATGATACAGCAACATTTTAATGGTTACGAGTTGGATCTTACAATATTACTGAGCTAACATCATACATATTTGTTATCGGCCTCTGGTTGTATCTGTCAAACATAAGTAAATTATCTTAAAATTACAATGCTTTGTCTCTTGTGCACCCTATCCATAGATGTGTATTTTCAATAAATGGTTTATGTAATAAGTAGTGTTATTGGTATAACTCTTTTCCTCGTGGAGGAAATTCTTCGTCGGACCTAAACAGGATTATCAAATAAGATAAGAATCAGATAAGATTTTACAAACAGGACAAAAATCGTGCTACTTCTGACTTCCGAGTGACCAGTGTTCCTGACCAATTACAGCTTATATTGATATCGCACTTTACCTTCGGACGAAAATCAAATCGAGATTATTAAATACGGTAGTCATTATCTGGGAAACACGTTTTTCAAAATACGCAGTATTAAAATCATAGATCTTTGAACGAACAATGATGGATCACGAACCTTCAGTTATGATTAGAACAATTGTGTCCGCCATTTTAGGCACTTTGTAGATCTCCGGGCAACAGATTCCTAGTCTTTTCAGTCGATCCATTCATCGTTTGTAGGAATTCGATATTCGATGGTACTTTCTTAACAGAACCGTTGCAAGTGGAATCTTCTTTGGCGTACGGTTTTGTAAATAAAGTTAAAATTTTTATTGACTATTCCATTCGTGAAATAATAACCAATAGTGTTTAACTATACACACAAAAAGCCGCAATCAGGGCGGTGTATCTTAAAAAGTTAATCGCTTTTTCTATCCGATTTTTCTTACCGCTTCTACCTACTTTGATAATCATAAACTTTGATTCATCTATTTTAGGAAGCGTTGTACATCGATCGCTATATCGATGTTCAATTAACAGCGTATGTACTACAACATAACCTCTGATTTTAACATACGCTTTCAGTTATTTTCAATATTTGGCGCATTTTGGAACTCTGTTGGACATCATTTCACTCGTAATACCACTCATGATTTGAAGATTCTTAGATACAACCCCTCCTCGCTTCGTGAGTCGGGAATTTATCGACTATTTCCAAAGCATTCATGGTATTTCCTATGATATACTTTTACGCATTTCAGATAAAGTGCACAATGCAACACCAGTACTTCAAAGAATCATCATTCATTCATCTGCCAGATTTGATTTTTACGTTCTTGATACCTATGAGTCGTAATGAAATAATACCGCACAGACTGAAAATGCCCTTCGTTGTCTGATATTTATTATTTTATGCGAGACCTTTTTGTACATGTGTTGTTTCCTTTTTGTATTTCAGGTATATACGAATTTTCTACCGAAAAGTATTCCCTAAATATCAAACCAAAATCAACATTTATTGTCTGTAGTCATCGTAATGGTGTTGCATTAGAACAAATCACACTTTTTCAATATTTTCCTTTCCTATCTACGTAGAAAAGATAAAATTGTTTAACGGTGCAAGAAATTGAATAGTTTTTGACGGAAATACACTTGGAAGTTGCTCACTCATGCATGCAAATGAGTACTTACTTTCACTGCTAACTTTTGAAAAGTGTTACAATACAGTATGCGTACGGCGAAACATGCTTTGAGGTCCGCATACCACACAGAAATCACATGTAAAATAATTTAGTACAGTAAAGTAAACAAAACACTGGGGTGGGCATCATGAATCAACATCGCTTCCACCTTGCATTTTGAAAATAATTCCGTAAGTATATATTTGTCAATTTCTACGAATAATGTATGAAACTCGTAAGAAAAACTTTGATGTTTTCATTTCAAAATGGCGCACTGCTCGGATTGTCGTCTCATCCGACAATATTTCATTCGTACGCCAAAGACACACTTTCAGTTCTTGTTGCATAATTATCCTCTTTCATAAATGTTCGTCTATAAACTAATGTACCTAAACAACTTCGAAGAAACAAATTGAGTTAGCGAGTGTTGACTCCGGGCGTGTCAAGACCTTAGGCCATTAGTCCTGTAAGTGTGGTCCATGTTTCCTGGGAGGGAGAGGTATTACTCCGCTGGAACATAAGATTCGGTGCTGATCTACAGGGCATATGGGGTTTTCCCACCTCTAGGTATCTCTCCCAGCTGGGCCCTAAACATTCAACTGGTCATCAGTGTTAGTGTAGTACGTGTAAGAAGTTGGCAATCAATTTTGGTGAAATTCCTGCCTGAAAGGTTTAGCCGCTAGCGCTCAGAGACTGGTGAACAACTGTTTCGTCACTAATTTTTCGGTCTCAAAAAGCCTCAAAACGTGGTTTCTGGCTACGCAAAGTGTTCGAAGATTAATTTATTACATATATTATTTTTAAAATCAAACATTGTAGTTCAGTAAACTATTTGATTAATGATTATTTAGATAGAACATTTTATGATGTTTTTAATATTTTTAAAAGTTCGGGCATGGGAATGGGAGTCCCACGCCTTCTTATTTTGCTAATAAGGAAATCCATCTCTGCATATACCTATACCTTAAATGGTTGATATTAATGCCAGCAAAACAGTATTTTATCATTGCAACACATTGAAAGCCACTACGAAGTCTATTTTTTTCTGAATTGAATGCCCACTCAGTAGCTCTACCTATTGAGGAGCTGATCTATGCTAACGATTGCTGCTTTGAGTCGTGTGTAAGCAAATGTGCGGCAGAAGGCAATGACAATCCACTGTGTTTCTTAATAAAAAGAGAACATGAATAATTTTCGAATAGTTGAATAAATAATCATGTTCAGGAGCAAAAAACTGACCGGATCAATACAAAATAATAATACTGTACTGAATGTTTAAAAAATTATATAAACTCAAGATCACCAATTTTTTTATAGGGAGTAGTATCAAAGTAATTCATTGGGAGTATTAATTGAATTGATATTTTCATTCAGATCGCACTAAGCATTATATCCAACACATTCCAGTTTTTCTGAATATCTGGTTACTATCAAATGCAATGATGTCCAGAAGTGAGGATATTTTAATTGCTTTCAGAAGATCCAGAGGAATGTACGAACTCTTGCAGAGGTCTTGACACTCGATTTGAATGAAGAGAGTTGCCGAGTTGCGCGTCATAGACCCGGCCCTCTAGGAGGCGTGCAAACATCTCCCTTTGGACTGATTTAGGCTTATAATTTTGCAAAGTTCTCCCACTTGAAATGGTAGATGTTCTTCAAATTGCGCTTATTGATTCTTCGAGACGCTGGCTATCTAAAGAAGAGTTTTTAAAAATATGTTCAACGGGGAATTTTTCTCACAATTTCAAAATTTCAGGTCAGATCTGTCAGGTAATCATAAGAGCTCGTGTTAAAACGACAAACTTTGCGGTCTCGTTACGCGAAAACTTGACGGTAAAATCGATCCAAACTGTACCAGAACAGAGGAATCTATCACCCTTCAATTAATACAATAAAAAAGGCATGTTAAACATAACACTTATCTCGCTCTAACCACCTTAAATGCATTTTCTTCTACTTTCAAAGAAAGGGTTATTGTGACAAGCTTTACGACAAGAATTACATTAAAATACGATCACACATGGCCCGTTACAAACCTCTGCATGGTTATACAATTGAGCATACACTAGCACTTTTTGAGAAATTGTTTTAAATTATTTCTATTATTGAAATTAATTAAAATTCCGTACTAAATGATTTTCTGCTTTGTAAAAGAGATCATGGTGCTTATCGCAAGAGAAATATCGAAACTACTAGCTAACTGCACAGATCACGCTTCGCCGATACACAGGTGTAAATTCGTTTTATGAGATTTCCCACTTCACGTTCATTTATAGAGGCTGGCCACTTTCTGGAAAACGGAAAAGGCGAAAAATCATTGCTCTGCGGTTCCGTGCTCTGGAAAAGTCAGAGAATTTGTAGAATCGTTAGAAGGCAGGGGAAATTTTGAGATTTACATAACTAGATATTCATTAAATAAATTACTCCAGAAAAAAATAGACTTAATAGTTATTTGTAGAGAATGTTTCGGGGTGTACTTTATCACAGTGAAATCATAGGGCTAATAAATTGACAGGCTTGTTTTAATATTTGTTTCAAAAAATAGTGTTAAATTCTCTTCAAATCACATCAGCAGAAAAAAACACAAACAAACAACAACTGGAAACCGGGAAAAGTCAGGGAAATTAGTTCCAATAAACGAGTGCCCATCCAGTAGTAGTATGTGATCATGTCTGATTCTCCCGCATGCCCTATTAATGAGAAGTATTTACTCTTAGACATACTGTACACTCTGTATACACATAGTATACACTTGTGGTGCTAAAACAGCACGTACTTTCTCGCTCGTAGTTTCAACTAAAATTATGCGAAAAAAAACAACTAAAATTTTCGAAAAATTGTACCGTGTCCTTATTTTAAAATATATGTTTAAGAAACAAATTTCATTAAGGGAAACAATCTGTCTTTTGCAATTTTCAAAGCAAAATCATGGTTTTCAACGAATAAGAGACCTGCACCATTCATTTAAACGTCCTTTACACTATTCAACACAAAATAATTTAAAAAAAACAATGGCTCCATTTCTTTGAAAATGTGGAAAATGTCCCAGGGGCTTCATGTAAAGTATCCCCCCAAATTAAAACAGTTTCAATTTCAAGGGGCCGCAACATCAGCCAGATCGGCTTGGGAATATCAATTTTGGAGAAAGTCGGCTGAACGAGTTAGCCGCTAGCATTGATCACACGAACGTTTCACCGTCAGTCGATTTTGAGGTATCAAGGACCCGCAAAACATGGATTCCGGTAACACCACGTGGTAGAGGAATTTGTTTTCTAAATTTAGAAACTGGATTTATCAACTTTCTCGTTACCAGCGCCCTGTAATAAGACTTTTCCGCCAAAAAATCGCCGTTTTTTCGCGCAGTATTGCATAACTTTCGCTCTACTGCTTAAGCGGAGGCGCGAAAGTAAACACGAGCGAACAATTTGATTTCCTTTTGTTGATGCAAATTTTCAGGCGGACGTCTCCATTACAATGGGAAGGACGACAGCATCAGAGTCTTCGCCGGGCGTGGGCGAAATGCAAGAACACGTGCAACTGCTCGAGGACGTCTTCGAGCAGGCGCTGGAGTTGCTGCTGCCCGAGGTGGATGCTATTCTCTCTGAACTGGAGAGCCGGCTCCCACCAGAAGCCACGATATCCCCCTCCCATCCGCCTGCAGAAGCTGCGCATCCCTCCCACCAGAGCGCTCGCCTTCAAGCGTTCTCCGCTAAGAAGGAAAAATCGAAGAAAACGCGTTCCTCAAATTCGGCCAGCAACTCACACCCAACGTCGAATTCACGAAAACGCGCTGAACCGAACCCGACACCCGTTCCTTTATCCGAACGCAACTGTTCATCATCCAAAAATTCACCGGGATGCTTGTCTGGTGCAGTACACTCAGTTCCTCCGATTTCCTCCTCAAACGAGGTTCTTGCCTACCCTCAGATGATTTCGCCTTCACCTGCTTTGCCCCGATCCATTCCAGAGTCGCCTCAACCCAGGCGCCGGGCTACCGAACATGCATCTGCTCACAGTTCGGTTTCGTTCAGGGTGTCGACCCGTACGTCTGTTGGCATCACTGCTGCTCCCAGATCGAATGGAAATGAAAACTCTGCAGCCTCGGTGATATCACACAGCCATACGCCGACGTCATCCGAAAGAGTGACGACCTCATTCCCCTCCACAGGTACGGCCAAATGCTCCGTGGTTGTGGTAACAATTTCCCGACTGAGCCATCTTGGCTCACTTCGAGTGCTGTAGCGTGCGAAAATGAAACGGGTACACTGAATCATCAATACAGCAATTATTCGAAATGGTAATTACTAAATGCAATTATCCTCTTGTAAACACCTTCAACATCTGAACTGTGTTCAGAGCTAAAGGGATCATGAACAAACCTATTGGCAAATATTAATGAATATTAATTTTAGAACTTTGAAATAACTAGAATCTCAGTAATAACTTAATTTTATATATGAATGGAGCCTACCCTTAAATGATGTCTTCATAATTAAAACAATGTGCCCTCTAGAGAAAATGATCCAATCTTCATTTAACACTAGTCTGTTTGTAAGATATCTTTAGTTTCTCTAAATTATTTTATCAGGTTCCTGGTTTGGTCACTATACAAAAGTATATATTTTCTAAAATATAGACAATTTTCTCTTTTGAACTGATACTCTCCTTTAATTAAACCATAAAATATCAAACTAACTTGTTTCCACCAAATAAATTATGAAGTTCGATTAAAAAAACAACCTTACAGAAAATAACGTTATTAAAAAAGTACTTTGAAGTAATTTTAGCAAAAATAGAAAAAAGTTTCGTGTTATCGTCACGTGTTATTACATGCAAATACCTTTTAACCAAAATTTAAGACATTTAAAGGAGGGTGAATTAATGCTCGTAGAATGTATAACTATAGCTAAATAAACTACAGTCGTCTCCACAACTGTCCAGACAGCGGCTGAATTCGACCCAGGTATGTAGCTAGTGCCCAAAATCCGCCACCATTGGGCTTCGAACCCTAGGACCTCCCGTGCAGAGTCCCTGTAGAAACAGCGGCAATGCCAGCTATCAGCTAAACTCAGTTGGTTTTTGTGGTTGAGTGACCATGGAGTAATGATCAATACCTTTCGTACAAAGAGCGTCCACCTTTTACTTTCGTTTTCGCGCTTTGGAGGTCATAATTGTATCCTTCCAGTGGAATTATCCACGACCGCTAAGGTGGCTCATGGCATTAGCTCTTGTCATTGCAGTGCCTCTGATCGAGAGGTATTAGGGTTCGAATACCGACGGTATAAGATTTGTGACACTAGCTAGATAGTTACGTTGAATTCAGCCGCTGCACGGTGGGGCCAAATGCCAAAAAGCTGGTCAAAAGTCGAAAGCGTTGTACGATTTGACTGAAACTTTGTATTCAGAGGTTTATGATCATTCTAATTAATAATCTGTAATAAAAATTCCGAAAAACAAAATGGCGGACCAATATGGCGGATAAAATTATCAAAATTTTGTATTTTAACAAAAAATGATCATACTTATAAGTAAAAATGAGTTCATTCGGGTTTTTAAGGATGCTGATTAATAATCTTGAATGAAAATGCCAAACAAACAAAATGGCGGACCAATATGGCGGACAAAATCATCATTTTCTTCATTTTTAACACAAAATGATCGTGTTTAAAATTAAAAATGAGTTCATTCGGGTTTATAAGCATGCTGATTAATAATATTAAATAAAAATGCATAAAAAAACAAAATGGCGGACCAATATGGCGGACAAAATTACCATAAGTTTGTATTTTTAACACAACATTATTATGTTTATAAGTAAAGAAGAGTTAGTTTGCGTTTTTAAGGATGCTAATTAATAACCTTGAATGAAAATGCCAAAAACAAAATGGCGGACTAATATGGCGGACCAAATCATCAATTTTTTCCATTTTTAACACGAAATGATCGTGTTTATAATTAAAAATGAGTTGATTTGGGTTTATAAGCATGCTGATTAATAAATATTGAATAAAAATGCTAAAAAAACAAAATGGCGGACCAATATGGCGAACAAAATCATCAAAAGTTTGTATTTCTACATGTTGCACGCGCTACGAAAATTTGTCACAGACACTAAAACGGCAGCTACGGGCAGCTGTTTTTTTGTGATTCTCACAGAGAATAACATTTTGAATAATGTCATGTTAAGTTTTTAGCCCCGCACGACGATGCACATAGTTATTTTTCATTTTAAACACAAATTTTTGATTATAGCATTTTCATTTTTCGCCAACAATCAACGTTAATTATTACATTAACAAATTATTTAAAAAAAAATTAAGTATACATATTATGTTTCTACTTACTCTCAGGAATAGATTCCATTTTGTTTTATTGAATTCGGCCGACTGCACGCTTCTCTATCCTTCGAAACACAAAGGTTCTGAAAACACGTTTCACAGCTGACCGATATCGATCGCTCGAGGCCCAACTTTGAACTGATCTCTTACCTCAAGTATAAGAGAGAAACCGTTACTAATTGCGGAATTCAACGGCCCAAATACCAACCTATTGAAGTAGCAACGACAAAATCCCTAGCTAGTAACTTTTTTTTTTGACTTTTGGCCAGCTTTTTGGCATTTGGCCCCACCGTGCGCTGTCCGGAGGAGAATTCCAGCGGAATGTCAGAGCAGTCTTAAACAAACGGGCTTCTAACCGCGCGCGATCTTTCCTTCATCTTCCTTGGCCTATAAACGTCCCTTACACACACACACGACTCGTGGAGGGAGCGTAAAGCTTGTCCGTGCTAGGCGGTGCCTGTAGAGGGGAAGCACCGTAAGTCGAAGTGTAGGTCGTTGCCGGATCTTACCATCCAGTTGGGGAAGAATACCGTAGTCTCCCGATAACGTCCACTAACATGATAAAAACACGCCCTACGCTTATGGGACTAATGACCATAGCTGTTGACGCTCCCGGAAACACGAAATAAACAATCCCAACCACTCGTTCACCCGCTTCCTGAATGCCTGTCGCCCACCCGTCATACCATCCGCCAGCTCACCCAACAGCTGGACCTTGGGTCTTAACGTGGCTGGGCCGGTGCCTCGCTGGTGGGTTATACCTACTTGGGGGAAATGCGACGTCGGCGCCGGATCTCATCAGCCAGCTAGGAAACATCATAGCAACCACCCGAAGGAAAAACTGTACTACACTTACGGCATTAATAACCCTATTAGTCGACGCGCTCGGAAACACGAAATAATCAAGTAGCCATGTTTCTGATGTACCTTTTCGTAGAACCAATAATGTGTTGCATATAAATTTTAAAATATTCTGTTAAATCATTGTCATCGTTTTTTAAAGTAGAAATGAATTCGCGGAAGAACAGAAGCTAAATTGTTAAGAGAGGGAGGAACGAGGGACACTTCCTTAAGAGACCGGGCGATCCAATGAGTTGTCACTCATTGCACACTCCTTTTAAAATGCACTTATTTTAAAATGAGTGCTTTTGGGAAATGTATTTGGAAGGTAGGGAGGTAAGAAACACTTTTTTCTACTCCTATGGTATAATTCTGTCATTTCATGGCTGCACTCCGTTGCGTAATGATATTCATTACGATACAGAGTTCATAACGATGCAGGTTCTTGACCAATCACAGAGAAGTTTACAAACCAAGTACTCACATTAATTTGAGAATCGTTCTAGTAAATGTTTCGTACGATAGTGTACATTAAAATCGCATTTAATATTAGATTATGCTTATAATTTTTATTTCCTTTTCATTAGTAGTAATTTTTACGTGGCATATTATGTAAAATAAATAGGACCGTAATTTCACATTGATCCTATTTGACTATCGCAGTGGTAAGCCACCTGCGGCAGAGTAAAGTAGGGAGCTTTCCGCTAGGCGGCCTTGGCTGAATCCTGCATGTCAACTGCCACGAAACGATTCAATGTAAATGTTTAACCTCTAAACGTTATCATAAGTCGGAGAAAAAGTACCGTATGAAACTAGATGTAATGGTATTAACACACTCGTGTGAAGTTTTCGATACTCGCCCTTCCTCGCTCGTATCGTAGTTTCACACTCTTGTATTAATAACAAACCATAATATACTGCATATAGAGTGTCCCTATAGTTTCAGCGCTCTGGGTGGAGGCGTCCCCATAGTGGCCGCCACGTTTTTTGAAGTTAAAACATACGAGGGACAGTGTATCCGTCCGTAACCAGCATCAAACGTAATGACATAGTACGATTTATTTAGTTGTGCACTTGACGTAAACCAGCTGTTGCGGTTTCATCCAATCGGGAGCTTATACGTAGCTAAAGTGACGCCACTATGGGGACGTTCAAGCTCCCGATTGGATGAAATCGTGTTCAGCTAGACTGCAAAAAACGTGGCATCAATTTGCTTCAAATATGGAGGCGTTTGAGCCACTGTATGTAGTATATTCTAGCTCGTTGGTTAATACCCCATCATTACATCATCATTTCATAATGTACTATTTCTTCAATTAGTTTGTAAGGTTTTGGGGTCTGCAGGGACTCCCCCTCCCCGTAGACCATTGGCGTTCTCCGTGGACAGGAACGGCATTGGTACGCGACTGTTCAAGCCATTGCACGCTTTGCACTCGCACAAGTGCGTCCGCGAGCCCTTTTCCAGATCACTGGGCGGCGCCTCCTCCCAGGCCACCGCCGCGGCCGCCTCGCCCCACGCCGCCAGCTCGCCCCGCGCCACCGCCTCGTCCCGCGCCGCCGTCTCGCCCCGTGACGTCACGACAGACGCCGCTGAGCCGACGCGCGTCGCCGTCGTCGTTAATGTCTCACGTCGTTTGCTGTACGTTATAGACGATCTTTAAGTAGTGGATGGCTGACGTCGTTTGCAGTACCTCATAATCGATCTTTAAGTAGTGGATGGCTCACGTCGTTTAGAGTACGTTATAGATGATCTTTAAGTAGTGGATGGCTCATGTAGTTTGCAGTACCTCATAATCGATCTTTAAGTAGTGGATGGCTCACGTCGTTTAGAGTACGTTATAGACTATCTTTAAGTAGTGTATGGCTCACGTCGTTTGCAGTACGTTATAGACGATTTTTAAGTGGTGGATGGCTCACGTCGTTTGCAGTACGTTATGGACTATCTTTAAGTATTGGATGGCTCACGTTGTTTGCAGTACGTTATAGACGATCTTTAAGTAGTGGAGCAGCGAACTTGTAAAATTATGGCGGACGTTTCTGTTTACAAGGTGTCACGAATCATCGAGTTTTCAAATATCTTTGAGATTTGTTCGAATTCCCGAATTTACGCGAAAGGAAAATAACAGAATAAATGAAATCGATGGAAGTATATTTATTGAAATTCGAGCAACCGAGGTTCCTTTGTTAACTACCATTTATTATATTTGTTTAATTGATTAGGTTCAGAAACTCCCAATTGGTAAGCTCTTTGAGACCCATGCGTGACAATCTAATAAGTAGAGGATAGAGTTCTGTGCGAAGGCAGGGCACGCCTTTGCCTGAGGCGAGTACGTTGGCCACTAGGGCTTTATCAAGCTAGCAGGCAAGGGAGCTCGACCCAGAGGGGAGCGAAGACTCCCGAAGCGGGCGGACTTCCGTGTAGATGACAGCGGAAAGGACGATTTTGAGAAGAATGATGGATGGAGAAAGAATGATCAACGATAGGCAGAGAATCGGGAAAACTTCGAGAAAACCTATCGAGGTTTCGCTGGCTCCACCACAAATTCCGCATGGAGTGGTCGGGGATCGAACCTTAGCCCGGCGGTGATGTGCTAGTCGCTACACCGCCGAGACCCACCTTAATTGTTACTTCAATCGTTTTCATTTATTTCATTTCGTCGAGTCAATTGTTACGAAATTCAGTGTCGGGCGTTCCACAAGGCACCGAAGAACTGGAGTCGCGGAAATGCGAAGAACGAAAAAACAAGTATGGGTTAAAAAAATACGATGGTAGTGTGGCTGTTTATTGCGCATAATTTGCATTTAATTTGAGGTCTATAACAAAGCTTGTCAGTACTTCATTCAAAAATGTAAGCATGTATATACGAATCTTGCGTTGCTTTTGATGCGTTGGGTTGTGGAGGAGGTCGTGGATTTCTGGTACCCGGGGTCCCAATATTGTCTACCTCCGGCTCTCACCTAGGCTATTTAATAGTTCCAATCCTATTATTTCACTCAGGCAGCACGTCTCTATGATTTTCGGATGATTCGTATGCATCTGTTTTTGGACTTAATGCTTAATACGTTTAATTAAAAAAGCTCTACTTTCAGGAACATGGAGACAGTGTACTGTAACTATTTTAAGGCAAAATGGAATGATTTTGCGGTCAAAAAATGATTTTTTTGGTATTTTATTTTTCATAAATCTCCATAATTGTCTTTAAATTGGCATTTGAAATATATTGATGTTCTTACTAGTTTTTTAAAATTAATTGTAAGTGAAGTCCTCCTTTAATTGGACTTAGGTGTTGGCCCCAATACTTCTAGATACTGTTACAATGCAGCGCTGGCGTGTTTCCGGAGGTTGCATCTTTAACGCCCATTTCCCGAAAGGTGAAATTTCTGATACTAAATTAAGTTTTCCCCAGCTTACATTGATGGAAGGAAACTAAATTTTCTGAAACAATTTTTTTCTGATTATCTTAGTATTGTCCATTCTATGCAATCTTATTTACTAGAACAAATAAAAAATTTCATTATGAGAAATTAATTAATCTACAAATATAGTCAACATTTTTCAAAACCGGTGTTTCAGTGTCATTATGAGAGACATATATGAAACATGTACAAATTTCAAAACCCTATCTTCAATAGGTTCTGAGAAGAGAAATTAAACATTTAACATTGCCAGGATAGGGGATTGCATTTCCCTTTCAATTCTGTGACATATGTGCTTGAGGCACGTCTCCTCAACGAGATGGATTAAGGGCATCGTTCGCCGCTAACTTCCTTTCCTCTCAGAGGATGTTTCCCTGCATCACATTGAAAACGCTCTTTGAGCTATATTTTGTTTTCAGAGGCGTTCGCAATGCGTTGCGAACGAAAAAATGGAAAACTCCAGTAAACAAAACCGGTAGAAATAAAGAAAATCTTTGTTGACAAAAATAAATATTCCCAGGGCCACCACTCTCTGAAAAATCCGAAAACATAAGGGAATTTCGTTGCTCTGGAAAAGTAGGGAAATTTGTAAAATAATCATTAGAAACCGGGGGAAATTTCGATAAGGTTTTACACCTAAATATTATTACCTATTAGTTATTTTCATATTAAGTGTGGAAAGATTTTCTTTTGTCGTGATTGAGATTTTCCGCCCCGACCTACGGTCGGCAAAAAATCTCAATCTCGACCGTGAAAGAAATAGTAACTTCACACACAAAATGAACATTTTTTTCTACCACTGCATACAATATAATACAAAAGGTTTTGTAAACTTGTTTTGGAAAAAGAAGCCTGATATCTCGGACAATACAGAAATGCATTGTATGGCGCCATGATTAGAGAAGTGTATTCTAAAACCGTGCAAAAAATACTTTTTTGCGGTAAAAAGATAGTCTTGGAAACAATCTTTTTTTAATGGATATTACAAATTACCAACTTTACCTAAGACTAGCGATGCACGTGTGAAGTTGCGTTTTTTTATGCAGTTGCAGAAAAAAAACATTTATTGCAAACATTTGTATTTGTAAAGAAAATGTTAACTTATACTTTGTCACAGCCAAATCAGAAAGCTGACTAATGACTAGGATTGTGGGAATACAAATTTCATCATCGTGCAGGCAGACATATTTGCGTATCCCTATTCTTCATAACTGTGGCTAACTTCTCAAAACGTTTTAACTTTGTGCTTATCATACGTGTTTTTTCTTGCTGGCTCCCGGCCTATGGCCTCTCCATGTGCGAAATATTGTCTCTCCCATCGTATTCCTTCCTAGAACCTGTCATCGCAATATTAATAAGTAGAAAACACTGGTAATCATCATAAGATGTAAAGATATGAAACACCCTTGAGAGCAGAGGATTCTCTGCTCCATCTCTGGTTACCCTTCCAACAGTTCGGTCGGTCTCAGGTCCGGCTTACGAAGATGGATTGGTCACTAACACCAGAAGCCAGAAAAATATGTTGGGAAAATACTTAGCCTGTGTTGCTATACTAAGATAATGAATACCAAACCTTAATATTAGGTAGATAAGGGTAGTGCAAGAAATCGCTTGATGTCAAGGAGAAAGTTTCACATCTTTATTTAACTGAAGGTAATCAACCTTGATTTTTTACTTAATTTTCTTTTCGAAACTCTCCACTTTGCATTTCTCTTGTGTGTTACAAGGGGAAAGGACTTAACTGAGTTTGATTTAGTTGTCTATTCTTTCTACTCACGCTCAAGATATGAGAAAAGAGTTCCTGCCCCTGAAGACTCCAGACAATGGATCGAGACGTGTTTAATTCAATTTTAGACTCGTTTTAATCGTCAATTTTTGGTCGTTTTAATGTGTATGTTTTAACAAGTGATTCTTTTTATCTGGAAATACGGCTTTAAACTAATATTATATTCTCAGGTTTAACACTATTCAATGCAATTTATATAAATGCTTTTCATTAAAATGCCACAGATACGACTTCCGAAGTCGACCGAGCGGCCGTCCTTCTACTCCGGGCAGCGAAAGGCGGCAAAGTGGAAGATGTGTTGGCAGCCCTGGAGACCGGGACAGACATTAACAGCCGGGACGACTCGGGCAAAACAGCGCTGCACTTAGCTGCTTGGAACGGCCACGCAGACATCGTCGCCCTGTTGCTCACAAACGGGGCAGACGCGAGCAACTCTGGCAACTCCGGAGCCTACACGCCACTCCACGTGGCGAGTTTCGCCGGCCACGCCCAGTGCGTGGCCTTTCTGCTGGATTTCGGGGTCGAAGTCGATAGCAAGAGCAAGAACGGGAGCACGGCTCTTCACATGGCTGCGCTGAACGGGCACGAGACGATAGTTCAGCTTCTCGTCGCGGCTGGCGCTAGTCGTGAGATAACGGATGAAAGTGGGAAAACCGCGTTCGAAATGGCACAAACAGTTGCAATTCGCGAATTGTTGCTTCTTTAAAATTATATTTTCCTTTCTGACTTGCAAGTGTAGTAGAGTGGCGGTCCGATAATAATCCGAGCCGATAATACCGATTAACGGTATTCCGAGATGAAAAAAACGCCTGATGTGAGCCAAGTCACCCAAATAAGCGGCGATGATCTAGAACTGGCTCTTGGCAGGTTGGCAACAACGCCTCGTAGGTCACGTGTGCGCCGGTCGGTGTCAGTGTCAGCGTGCCTACTACGTGGTTGTGACAGATTCGCGCTAATGTATGTACCTGCAATTTTAAAAGTATCTACGCATAAATTTGTCTTCGTTTTACTTTGAAGTTGAAAATTTCTTTACATATTTTCCTTTTTTTTCATGTAATCTGAGGTAATTGGGGCTGATGGTACCTCGGATTATCCACTCTACTGTATAGGAACAGTGACGGTACAAATTATCCTGAATTCAGTAAACTGAAATTACAAAGAGTTATCGACCACACATGCAGAGTTAAATGCATTATTTTTGGAGCGGAAGCACGGGTCTCATTCATATGGTCGTGCTGATCAGGTAATAGTCGATAGTTCAGCCTCTCTTTGCGCCAGGCGCTAGTCGTTAAATAAAAGATGAAAGGGGAAAAACCGCGTTTAAAATGACGGAAACAGATGCAATTCGCGAATTGTTGCTTCTTTAAAATTTACTTTTATTTCTGATTTGCATCTAAAAGAACAGTGACTGTACAGAATTCCCGATTTTTTAAATCTGAAACTTAAAAGAATACTCGTCAACACAAGCACACCGTTAAATGCCTTTTTTATTATTTTTTTATTTCGGGGATGTAGTCTAATACAAGAGCAAGAATGAAAGCATTGCTCTTCATATGGCTACTCTGTACGGGTAAGAGTCGATAGTTCAACTTTTCGACGCGCCTGGCGCCAGACGTGAGATACCAGATTTTTTTAAAATTTATTTCTGCCTGCACGGCATTTCTGCATTTTAGGGATGTTCATTAACTTTTTAAATTTAACACATTAACTTTTAGGGATGGACATCCGCATGCATTACCTCATTTCTCAGGGGGCTGATGATACATATTACTTTATTTAACCAGTGGAGAAACTGTGGATGACAATTTTGGAGTTATTTGTGATATATTTTTAAGGGGGGATGTTAGTGGGTGGAATTTTAGGGAAGGAGAAGATTGGTAAATTATTTAAGGTGGACGGAGGGAGTCTAGGGAATAGCGATATAATTATCTTTGATTAACTATAAGTTTTACCTGAACGATTGGGGAAGGGATGAGAAGAATGTATGAGTCATAAGATTTATATAGTCGTTAAAAGGATGATACACTTAGTTCGTTTTAGATTTGCATATTGCTTATGAACCAAGGGGCTTTAATAACCTTTCTGAGAAATTTATTTTGTATTATTCTATTTTATTTCGGTTCGTTTATAAGGCGTTATTCCAGATCGGGTAGGCATATGTGAGGGTTGGTCGTATTATTGTTTTATAGACGATAAAGCCGCAGCCAGTGCTAAATGTGGAATTTGTATTTATTATTGGAAATAGATATTTCTGCATAAACTTTATCTGCTATAGATTTGATATTTTGCTTCCAGTTTAGTTGAGTGTATGTAGTACTCCTAAGTATTTTTATGGTGTATTTCTATTCATCCATTCTAGATGTGTGTTTTGAAAGCAGAAGAGTTGAGTAAGTTTGTGGAGTGGGAAAATTTTGGCGTTTATCTTTATTTTCCCAGTTTGTGGCCCATTTAATGAAATTATTTTGGCCAAACTCTGTTGTCGAAGGCGCAGTTAATATCAGAATAAGAGGTGAAGAATGCTGTGTCATCTACGTAAAGGGCAGTTTCTGAGTAGTCTTGACTGTGATAAATCCGACATATAAACAGAAAAGAGAAGTGTAGAAAGCCAAGAACCTTGAGGGACTCCTGCATTAATTTCAAATCTGTTTAAGAGGCTGGAGTTAACACGTACAAAAAATATCTATTTTTTAGAAAACGTCTGATTAGATGGAGTAGATACTTGGGAGTTCCTAGTTGGTACAGTTTATACAAAAGACCTTCATGACAGAGTTTCAAAGGCTTTCTCAATGTCTAGGAAAACTGAAATTGTTTATTTCTTGCTGTAAAATGAATTTGCGGTGTATTCCGTTAATCGGAGCAGCTGGTGGGTGGTGCTATGTTGTGATCTGAATCCGAACTGGAAATTCCGGGATAGCGGTAATTTTAGTTAGGTATGAAGATAAGCTGCTCTGAATTAATTTTTCAAATACCTTTGCGATTGGAGACTGTGTAAGAGACTTATTGGTCTCAGTCTTAGACAGGAATTAAATAAGGCTGTGAAAATAGCTGTTGCTCTTTTGGGTAATTTTAAGAGCTCTGTTGTAAATATGATCGTGACCTGCTGATTTTCGGGTTTTCAATTGTGTAATCATTTTAGAAGTTACGGATGGGGGTATAAATTTTATTGTATCTGACACATTATAGTCTGGTAACAGGAGGTTTCTAGCAATATAATTAGTACAATAGGAATTCGTATTTGGGTTTGAAGTAAAACGGTTCTGCATATATTTACCTAACATATTGGATTTCATATGATCCGTCTTCCTACATTTGAGTTGTGTTTAAGGATAGGGATGTCAGTAGTTTCTTTACATAGTCTTTTTTATGGTTGACCAGAGTGGTCTGCTATTAGGGTGGATGGATCTTTGAAAGTTGTTAATTCGAACTTGATTTAGTTTGTTTTTTATTTTTCTCCCTAATTTGTTGATTTTTGCTTTAAGGTCATGTCTGCGATTGGTTTGGCAGAGCCATCGAAGGTTACGTTTACTTTTAATTATATTTAGAATATTCCTTGGAATCGGATTTCTGTTAGTGAAAGGTCTTGCGAAAGGTGTTGGTTGTGAAAGGCGTAGCGCGCGAAACATTATATAATGGCATAGTGTTTTCATCATTACTTCTTTTTCGTTTACTTACATTTGTAAGCCTTTCGTTTAATGTTGTTGCATGCATCTCATTTTGGTGTTCCTGAGGCAGGGTTGTTTGTGGCGGTTGCTGTCGCATAAACGGTTGCCCTTGTTGCGCTGCAGGTTGATGCTGTTAAAGTAGCAGGAGTTGCTGCTGTTGTTGATGAAGGTTGCAAAAGTTGTATTTGCGCTGCTGGGAGATTGCACTGATCAAGCCATTCGCATACAAGGTTTCGATAGCGTTCACAAACACTTCTGATGTGCTATGTAGCCCCGTCTCGGGGTTACCATGTTCGTTCATTTTCGCCACTCGCGGTCACGGGTTTTGCACTCACTAGTCATAAATATTTGTAATACTAGTTGCGAAAATAAACTTTTTTGATGTAAAAATGTGTGCTAACTCTATTAGACACTTGGATTGTTGTGCAAACGAAACTAGTTTAACAATCAATCTGGACACACTACGCAGTGAGAGAGTTGTGGCACTTGATGTGCACGGCACGGCTGTTTGGTGCGAACTGAAATAACAGATGAAAGTGCAAAAATCGCGTTCGAAATGGCAGAAACAAGGGCAAATTGCAAATTGTTGCTTCTTTAAAACTGTGTTTCAATTTCTGATTTGTATGTGGGGGAGAAGGGATAGTACAAAATTTCCCGAATTCATTGAACTGGAATTTGAAGAGTTTCACGTCAATATACGCGAACAGTTTAAATAATTCTGTTTGGATTCCGAGGTCGAAGTCGATTGCAAAGAGCAAGAACGGATGCACGGCTCTTCATGTGGCTACGCCGAACGGGTACGGGTCGATAGTTCAGCTTCTTGTCGAGGCAGGCGCTAGTCGTGTGTTAACACGAAAGTGGAAAAGCCGCATTCGAAATGGCATATACAATATGCAATTCGCGAATTGTGGCTTCATTAAAATTTTAATTTCTGATTTAACGGTAATGTGTGTGTGTGTGTGTGTGTGTGTGTGTGTTGTACATTCACATTAAATTTACGTGTGCGGATACTATTGATACTACTTTGATGTAAGAGTGTAAACCTTGGCTTGTAATTAATGCATCCTTTTTACTCTGAGTACTATTAGGATTTATCCGGCACGTGTTTTCTTAAGATTATGTGAGAAGAAGATATTCATCAACATCTCATTTTATATTTAAGCTGAGATTTCGAAGACACTACCTTATTACACTAAGCTACAATTGCAACACGTGATACAATATATACCCAACATTATTACAATCGTTGTATGGGGCATTAGGAAAATTTTTAACGGGAGAGTGGTCATGATTTCATGAGGTCATAGCGGGGAAGACATCTTACATGCAGTCATTACTAGAGCCCGCAAGTTTGGCAAAATGCTTTTTATCGTCAAGATTTTATAACTGGACATCAATAGGAATCGGTTAATTGTTGTCGAGATTTTTAGTTTTTCATTTTGCTTTTATTGTCTATTTTAGGTCTCTGCTGCCCATTTTTGGTATTTTCCCGTTTCCTTCCTTCGTAATTATTTTGATTTTATTCATACATTCCCGCAAGCCTGGACAACACGAAGGAACGGTCTTGTTTTGCCTTTCTGTGGTAGCAGAGGCTCGGGTGCCAAGTAATGTTAAAATGTAAATCCAAAATGAAAGGAACCAGTCAATATTTTTTAATTGTTTTCATGGATGCCGCCAGGCTTTGTTCGCTCGCGAAGAGCATACTGTCCTCAGGTGTGGCCTCCGATCCCTTTTGGGGGCGGACCAGTCTTTAAACGAAATCTCCTTCTCAGAGCTGGCCATTACACAAGTACGAAGAACGAAAAATATAATCCCAGGTTCACTGATGCCGTTTCAAGATTCAAAAGAGTCATGGCAAATCAGCGTTTCGAAGAGACAGTGTCGTGAGTAAAACATATTCTTAGTCATCATACCAGGTACCCATGTGGAAACAAGATACAAAGAAAACATCGTTTCTTTGATTTGAATTTTCGGTCTTGTATATCGTTTCCTTACACGTAAGCGCTAATGAACATTTTAGAGTTCAAATAAAAATGTGAATCATTTTAATTTTTTTTTTACAAGAATTCCTGTTAAATGCGATTTTTCGTTTTTTACATGCCTTTTTTGCTCCCTACTTTATCCAGAATAATTGCCAAAGCCTAAAAAAGTGCCTATTTTAGTAAAAATAAATATATTTTTACCTACCTTTTTTAGGTAAAATAAATGCCAGACCTCCCGAGCTCTATGCATTATACAAAAGCGGCACAATTTATATAAAATGTTTATTTGTGATGCATAGGCACTTTTCTGAAAATATTGTGTGTTAAAACTACGAGGACATTATCGTATATATACAGATTTCTTATTGTAATTGTTGGTGTCTCCCTTCTACCTACTTCTCGTACATTGACTTGTTGGTTTTACATGTATATTAAAAAATAAAGAGTAGTTACAAATATCCTGAATATGGTTTTTAATTACATTCTTCCACAACTTCCCTATGGAATTCAGTATTGGAGGCAACATTATTTACTTCCTAATTCTAACTTATCAGACTTTATTGTTTAAAATAGGATGCTGGGTATGGTTTTCATTGTAAATTCCCTCTAGTGAAAAATTCTTAATAAAATTAAAGTTATCCACAATCAATTCCTAAGCACAATTATCAACGCTTGATCTGATGCCCAGCTCCGTAAATAATTCAATATCCAACCCAGCACATCATATACTTATCCATCCAATTCTACTCCAACCTAATGCAGATACCAAATTTCACCGGATGTAACCTAGCCAGAAACCTCATCTATTCCACACGAATAAAAAATAAGTACACTTTCCACATATTCCTAAAGCAATTTTCTGAAATGGACCCTAATTAGTGGTGACCATTAGGTATCCTCAACTGCAGTGTTAGCTGTAAGTTTAATTTTAGTTTAGAAACAAGTCATCAAACTTGTAGAGTGAATCAAAACTGAACTAAATCGTAAGGGGGAAAAATATTAAAAAGAGCCGGAACCTGATGGGTGTCATTCTCCCCATCTGGACTTTCATTTGTGGAATTCAGAGCATTTTGAGGAAAGTCCTTCGCCCAAAACCGCACGAAGATTGACGCGCTAGAGGCTCAACTCGCGGGTCACCGGGCAAGTCCGGCAACACTGAGCTAAACATCGCCTACTCACTGCCTCCATCTTAAAGCTATCGACGTGAGTACCGCCGGAACCTACGCGGCCCCGGAAGGGGGTTCATGCTCCCAGTCGGACTTTTATATGTGGGATCGGGGGCAAGTCCCTTCTCCAATCCTGACGAAAGGTCGGTGGCGAACCACTTCCTCACTGCCTCTCATCTTGAAGCTAACGACGTGCGTACCGCCGAGAGACACAGGTGGCGGGTGGACGGCTCCGCCTGGAGGGTCTCAGGTCTTGCGACCGTCTGCTCCCCCCGCGGTGAGCTAAAGAAGAGCCAAACAAGTGGTGCTACAGAATGGCGCAGACTTTGCCGTATTAGTTTTATATTTCCTTTGGTCTCGGTTTGCCACATATTCTTGCCTGCTGCCATCCATCGCTGCCCAAAGTACATTTTTTTGACATTTTCCTAATTTTTCGGTTGCCTAATTGTAGAGCAGAAATATTATTTTAAGATTATTAAAGAACAGTAAAATCACAACCTAAATGGCAATTTTCTTTGAAAAATTTGGAGCCGTTTTTAAAAAACTGGCATTTAAGCTACTAAAAATTCCAAATTTGAAGCTTTTTTTCATAGAAAATTTTTGAATTTTCGAAAAACTTCATTTGAAGTCATTTTAAGTATTTTAACTCACAAATACAGTAGTGTTTACAAATAGCGGGAAATGTGCATACCAACGGTGTAAGAGATTTTTTAAAAAAATTTATATTTATTTAATTTTTGAAAAAATACACCAACAACTTTATGTCATATTAAAGAGTGCAATTACCACCATCCGTTCGAAATTTTCAAGAAAAATTTTGAGCTGTTTTTGTGAAAACGTGGTTTGAGCGTTTCTGAAAATGCGGAGTTTTGAGTTAGTTTTCACAGAAACTTCAGTGAGAACTTCGGTTTTCGAGAAACTTCAAATGACATTATTCAAACCACATGCAGCCATAAATAAAGCAATGTGAACAAATTGCCGCTAATATAAATATTAACGACATGAGGGGCAAGTCAAAAATTAAAATTTTTGAAAATACAACAATACATCAAGAACGCTTTTATGCCATCTTATAGAGAACATTTAGCACTATCCCTACCAAAAGTTTAAAGGAAAAATTTGAGAATATTTTGTTTTTGTATTTTTTTAAATTGCACACAAGATTGGCCGGTCTCAGTATACAAGTGGCAAGAGCGACGACAACCACAATAAAAGCAAAAATCTTTTTACAAAAAATGGGGGCTCGAATTCTCACAGACGCATTCATTACGACGCAAAATCACATCCAGAGATCAAACAATAAAATTCTTCCAATACGGTCATCAATGAGGGTTCCATGCGGACAGACGTTTAAAACATTTTTTCGGTATCTGGGAATCCCAAAAGTGTATTTCCGTTGAAATCTCGAAATCGATTTTCCGCAGCATTACATAACTTTCTCTATACTCCGTATAGAGAAAGTAGAGTTTATTACTTTTTCTATACTCCGTATAGAGAAAGTAATAAACGTTACAATTTTCACACTTTCTTTAGCTTTTTGGTCTCTTAATAGCTTAAGGGAAACGAAATTTCGAGAATAATCAATTGTCTTCCTTCCCCCTGAGAGTGACGCCCGTGAGTTCGTGTGCTAAGGTCTAAGATAAAATTAATATTATTACAAAATTAGCAAGCCTCGTAGATAATGATTTAGGTATGCCTGTAGATATACTCACTAGGCCGCTGTTTGTATGTTGTGAAGAAAGAGTCAAACATCATCTATACACCACAAAAAACGTAAATTCCTTCCCGATTCCAAGTTGGAAAATCGAAGTTTTAATCCAAATATTAAATCTCACGCGATGACAATGTTAAAAATCTCATTGAGATTTTAAAACTTTTGAATCTTGACCACTAATGGATCTAAGACACAAGATAACACAAGAGGCGACCGCACATTCAAAAGGTTGGGAACAGCTTTGCTAGTTCATTTTACTCTAGGAAGCAAATGAGGTCTGAGGAAACAAGCAAGTTCGTATTTTTGAAATGGCACTCCTGGAATGGGATAATTACGTTCACAGCTCATTCATTACTACGAGACAGTCCGTTTTAAACGTTTGTGCGGTTCAGGCAAGAAATGTTCATCGTTTCGTATTTATTAGATGGTAACGTATGTTTATTTGTAATACATCTACTATGAACCACCCAGAGATTGGTATGTAGTTACAAAAACGAATGTGTTTATGTAATGCGATTTCAAATGTGTTTATTTATCTAATAATATTTAACTCGCATACACTGGTTTCATCGTAAGTTTCTTTTATGAGTTTGTGCTCACTCCTGTTCTGCTGACAAACTACTTCTGACTCATCCTTTAAAAAATCATTCTTATTATTCTAAATCTCTAATACTATACGAACCTGTAGCTTCAAAATGTTCAAAAACTTAATTCAAGAACACTATTTTTCAACACATTACCATTAAACACTTGAATCGATACATAATGTGAAAAGCCAAGTATAACCTATTCTGACACATAACTGTTTCTGTACAACAGATACCGTACTACATAAAATTAATATTAATTGTCCAAGTACTTACCAAATAAGCACACCTCATATATATCCAAATCCTTTCAGCACGTCAGGAGGAACACACACTACACCAGGATACTGTATGAATGTTGTGAAGAATTGGTCAAACCATAAACATGGAGTACTATATGTCTGTGTCAAACATCATCTATACAACACAAAAACAGTTGATTCGTTCCTGAATCGAAGTTGGACAATCGATTGTTAGCGATTCAGCTTCAAATGAACGACTCATGAAAAGGGGCAGACTACTACTAGTAGTTATACAGGAGTTTTATGAGTATAGTAGACCTTCATAGTGTCTAGTTTCGAGTTGATATTTTTCTTATGATGGATGTGAATCATTTCTGAAAGAAGTGTTATAATAATTCCTTTCAGCTGTCTAGAATAATTGTATTTGCCCAATTCATATTGGGACCAGGTTCGAGACAATGTCAAATAATAGCTATTTAATTGGGGTTTTCAGCTATAATGATTCTTATTAATTCGTTTTTTCAACTTCCTCTTGATAGCTGCAACAACCAAGCATCTCAAGAAAATTCACAAGAATTAATGTTATAAACTACATGTGATTTGTTATAAGTTGCTTATATTTCTTTATTGATATATCTTATACGCGTAGTTTGTGTGGCTTTTTAAAATTGATTTTTATATTAAAATTCTTTAAATCACATTTGCAACTACTATAGATAAAAGTGTCAAATGGCAACGAGAGAAAATTATCATTATCGGTCGATTTGTTAATAAACGTAATAATAGGATATTTTTCTTTGTTTAATCACTTTGTGAAATTGGTTTTGAAAAAACTCTCACTTTGTGAACAAAAATTCATTGGAATAACTATTTGATAACTGGGTATGGAAAATATCTTAAATATTAGTTCGTTTGAGAATGTTTCTTCCTTTATTAGGTTAGCTCAATCAACCTGATTAAAAAGTTTACCCATGAACTGTTAAATAGGGTGTGCTGAGAAAAACGGATATTCTGTTAAAAGTGGTATTTTTTAAACCAATTAACATTCGATATACCACCTTGGTTTATGATACCAAGACATTTATAGCATTGTTTTCTTTCACATGAGTAAATTTTAACTAAAGAAGGTATGAGAGCACAGACATATTTGTAATAACTTCTATTTTATTGGATGGTACTGTACATAAGATGTCATCGAGATAGCATTTATAGATAGAAATCACAATGTAGTTGGCTTAGACAATAAGATTTGAAATTTTTCATAACAACTTAAGCGAAAAGAGGGGATAGAGATGAGAGTCTATTGGGGGACCTTCTATTTATTTGTACTACGTATGAGAGAAAGTTACTACTGATGCAACAGAATGGCTCAGATTTTCTCGTTAAAAGAGATTACTATAAGAAGTGACCGCTTTAACAGCTATTGCTTGGCTCCTGCTGAAAATATAACTGCAGGCCCTCTTTTTGTCAGTGCTTTAGTTTAATGTTAGCTCATTTGTAAACGGCCTCATCCCTTTCTCTTGCAATGTCATCGCCCTGCATGACGTTCATTTGTTTCCCGACCTGTCAAAATGGTCCCTTTTAGGGTAACTCCTTTGTACTAATTACTTTCCTAACCTTTTTAGTCGGGACTATATTTTCGGCTTTACCTCACCCTCTTCCAGCTGCTACTTACCTTCCTCAAACACAATCTTTGCTATGATGCGTGACAAATAATAATTACATCTATAAAAATGTATAACTACTATTAATATTATTGAATAACGAAGTCGACATTTTTAAATGATTTGACTATCGAGCAAGATAGAAAGTGAATAACTAAAAAAATTAGTCTACAAATTGTTTCATACTTTTTATTAAAGGAATGGGAACTTTGATAAAAATATAAAGGAACTCCATCAATGATATTAAATATATTTGATGCCATTACTTAAAACAAGCATGTACATAATTTATTTCCCACAAATAATAAACCACTAATAAATCTCACTGAGGAAAGTTTTAAGCATTAGATATGCGGAATATTTATGTAATTTACTTAATTTTTACATCTCGCCAGGGTAGCTAAAGGCAGTTTTACATCTTGCCAGGCAAGGCAAAGAAATCTGTTAACTGCAAACTTACATGTTATATAAATTATTTATATCATTTTGCAACACCCTGGGCAAATCTTTTGTATTCAAATTATGTTGCTTAATCACCAACATGGACAAGGAACGTAGACTGGGTAGAAAATCATAAACATACATCACCTTGTATTTATAAAAATCAAAGAAGAAAATTTTGCTGCCGACCAGAATCGTCATGCAGAACATCAAGACCTCGCGCCCCTGAAGATTAGCCTTATCCCACTTCCTGTTCTGGATATCGTACTTCCTCATCGGCTTCTGTGCCGGAAAAGCGAAATCCGGAGAACACACCGTCATGTAAATGTGTCCGCTGTGAAAGAATGCAGACTTGATGTAGCCCGTACGTGGGATGGTTCCTCCACGTTGAAGGCGCTCCCAAGTATCAGTGACGGTGTCAAAACACACCAGATAAAAGTGCTGGTAGGTGAGAAAGTTTTGAAGCATGATGTACACTTTCGTGCCCACAGCCACCAACGTGTCTGGTTGGTACCCCGAGGGCCATATGTTTGTGAATTCCCGTTTCCAAGCCATTGTTTTCACATCCAGCGAGTACATGCTCATATCCAAGTCATAAACGTAATAGTTGATGTAATGTGGGCACATGTATATTTTGTCATTGACTGAACATAGGGCTTTCCATTTAGCGCAGACCGGGTGTTGTCCAGTGCAGGGCACATGACTCCATTGCAAAGTTTGGGTGTTGAAGCACCAAACATTTTTCCCAAACGGGGGATTCACTCCATCCCCACCGCATATGTATACCATGTGCTGGATAGCTACAGCTGCAAATGGAATTGGGTCCTCCAACCCTTCTTCTGGGTGGATCCTGTTCCCGGTGGCTAGAACTTGGGTGCAAGAGAAATCTCGAGTGTCCATAATGACGACGTCGAGCTCTTGAGTGCCCATCACGTATTTGAAAAAGTAGATTTTGTCATCAACTGTGACAGCTCGCGGAGCTTCGCCGAAGACGGGCATCAGCTCCGATGGCATGGGAATGGGTGTGTTCCAATGAATCCACGCCATTTTGATTGCCGTATGCTACCTGAAACAGAAGTCAACCACTATTAAGGTGCACGAAAATGAAGTTATATTACTAAGTGAGGAGCGAGCAAATGTCGTAAATATCATACGAGTGTATAAATACCCGATAAAAGGAGTTTCTTATTACAGTTTTTCTAGAACTAAAGACAACTTTGAAGTTGCATCTATTAAAAATTCCTGCATTTTATCGTAATTTAGCGGTATTAATTCTATGTCTGATTCACTCCCTTTCAACGTTTTAGCATTTTGCTCTGACGGATCGTCTTATCGTCACCGTGTCCCTAGGTAAACTCAATGAAATGCAATATGTACTAAAATGATGCAAATGAATAATTACCTGTCAATGCTTAATTTGAAAATATATCTGTGGTTGGTCAAACATCAGTACAATAATGAAACTGTATTATGACTATCAAGAGCTGCAGACCTAGAGAGATGGCTCAGGGCATCAACTGATGTAACTGCATGATGTCACTGATGCCTCTGGTCAGAAGATCCTAGGTTCCATTCCCGACGATGGTAGGATTTTCGACACTACCTTGTCAGCTAGGTCGAATTCAGACGCTGTCTGGAGGAGAATTCTAGCGGCCGGCTGCTCTGATCGGTAGTTTTCCGTGCTTCCTTCGATCGATATCAAGCGAATGCCGGGGCAGTGCTCTAATAAACAGGCCTCGGACCGCGCGCGATCTTTCCTTCCTCTTCCTTGTCCTATCCTCATCCCTTACACATTTACACTAACACACACTACATTACCACACATAGCGGGAGATCGGTCGGGACAGTAGAGCTCGTCCCGGCTGGGGTGGTTCCACGCAGGTGGGAGATACCTGACTGGGGAAATGCCCGCAAGCCGTAAGTAGGTCGGCGCTGGATCTCGCCATGCAGCAGGGGAAAGACTACCGCCACATTCTGAGCAAAAACATGCACTATACTTTCGGGCCTAAGTACCTAGTAGTTTTCGTGCCCAGAAGCACTAACAATCAACGAGTTGCAGCCATTTATTTAGAGAATTATACAATCGGACTTGAAATCTGCGTATACTTGTTAGATATGTAGTCAAATCTTGTAAAATATAATTTTTATAAATGAATATGTTCCATAAAACTGGGAGCATGGAAACCTTTGTATATAAATTCTCCATATATATATATATATATATATATATATATATATATATATATATACATATATAATACGAATACACATATATAAAATGTAATTAAAGTTGAAATTAAACTTCTGATTATACGTAAATAAATACAGTGACATTATATGGGAGTAAAGGTAAAAAAAAACGTAAGGAAAAGTAAATAAATCAAATATAAATCTCTCACAAAGAGCAAATTCAAATGCTTGGGAAGACCGTGACTCTATGAACTGATTTTTAACTATGAACTGACGTTTTAAGTGAAAACCTCTGTTGTTCGACGAAAAAATGCGTACGTCATTTCTGTTGAAATTGGAGATCATTTTTCATTCCTTAGTTTTTATTTATGAAAATTGGAGAGAATTACCCTAACTCACTGCATTACTCTTCTGAATTTCAATAATGTATGTTTCTGTGACAGCATTATTCACAATGAAATAGTAAACCAGTGTGACGAAACAAGGAACGAATACTAAATGTCTGCGCTGCTGATATCTGAAACCACTTTTTATATCTTCACCTTTTTCCTTGAACGTGAAATGTAAGAATATTATAGTGTCGGATCTGGTGTCACAGGGCTTGGAGTGAGTTTTGGGCATTTCCCGGCACGACATTCCCGGCACATGGAGGTTCGAGTTTTCCTCCCCTGCTGCAACCTGAGATTCGTCGTAGACATGGTAGAAGTCGGCTAGAGAAGTTTTTCCTCTCGAAATATCTCCAAGAGCGGATCACCGTCCCAGTCGCACAAGTTCTATACTCCCGTCATGTGTGGTAGTGGTAGTACATATATATATATATATATATATATATATATATATATATATATAGTATAAATAAGGCACTATATATGTAATAAGGCACTATGTATGTGTATATGTTTACAAACATAGATACATATATAGTGCCTGATTTATAAATTTTAGGTCCCAGAACGGGCCCTTAATTTCCTTTTAATTTAATAGAAATAGTCATATATATTTAAAATATAATTTAATGATTAATTTTGAGGTACAGGAACGCCGTTCCGTCTCGTTCCGCCAGAAATCAAGCTATATATGTATATATATACATATATATATATATATATATATATATATATATATATATATATATATATATAGAGAGAGAGAGAGAGAGAGAGAGAGAGAGAGAGAGAGAGATTGAAGTCCGTTATCAGGGCAGCCGGTCGTTAGATTTCTCCTCCTGACCACAGTTGAATTCCACCTAGTTCTCTGGCTAACGTAAGAAATTCGCCCACTCGTGGGGATTCGATCCCTAGAACCTCCCGGACAGAAACGGTGCTGCAGCAACATTTGTTGTCACAGAGCCATCTCAGCTGGTCAGGGACTTACTGTAGCGTCCTAGCACGCGAAAGGGAATGACTGCGATTTCGTACCCTAAAGGAAACATGGTTGTTATTACCGCGTCGTTGTGGTACATAGCATTCTCCTATGTCAACTGAACATTGTCGCTTTTGTTACTATCATAATTTCTCACCACGTTTCACCTATTTTTGTCTTTTACCTGCACCCTTATTCACACGGTGGAAAAGCAAATCCTCACTTTCAAAACGCCAGATCAGCCTTCTTTTATCTACCATTAGCAAACGCTAATATCAAAGGGGTTGGTGGCAGTCTCTACTATTATATGTAATTGATTTTTTTATTCATAATCACGTACATATACAGATTTTGATTTTGAGGGTAACTTTACATGAAGCCTCAACGACATTTTCAAACTTTTCTCAATAAGGGCGCCATGTTTTTCTCTAATTTTATACATCTACCCATCATGCGTTTGGTCCATTCATATCTAGCCAGACAGACACATAACCATTCAGGCAACAATCCATCCATCCAGCAAATCAGCCAGCTATCAATTCATACATTTATAGATTAATTTATCTCTCCATCCATCGTTCTGACGTATGTTGAAAATACTTTTACGAGTAAAAATTGCATATCAATAGTTCACGAACAATCAGTGTAAAGTAAAATACTGCTGTCTCTGGGAGCAAAAAAACCGTTCCGTTAAAGATAACACTTCAGCAAAATAGAAGACATCTTGAGCATCGAAGATACGGGGATGAGGAATGAACCAATCGCCTAGCACGCAGAATGCGGATGGAGACAGAACGGGAAGGAAATATCACGAGCCTCTAATATCCCGTTTTTGGAGGTAGTGTTCCGGGATCCGGGTTCCGGGGGGGTTGTGTTCCGTAACACTCCGAATTGTCGATATTTTGTTTAGAAATTGAGCGATAATCTTGTATAAGAACATTATTTTGCTTATTCAACCAAATTAAATGAAAATTAAGAAAAAATAGTAGTACTCGGACATTTTTACTTTTGTGGAAATGCTTGTCGAGTTCTTCAAATCACAAAGTGACATAATGTCAACTAAGAATGCATTTTGTGGTGTAATGTTATTCCGTTTAAGGAATGTATTTTTTTAAACTTGTAATGACACAGGATTATGTTTTTTAAAGTATGAAATTGCGAAAATCACTTTCTACTATAAAAAGTATCAGGTGCCGAATTTTTGAGTTGTAAAGATTAGCATAACGTCGAGGTAAGATTAATCATTCAGTAGTCTGCAAAGTTTAATAACGACATATTCTTAAAATAATTATGTAAGAGTAAGGAAATTATTACTATAAACTCAAAATATTACAGCGATGCATGCATCAAATGTCACTACGACGTCGTCTATTTCGGTGTTCACGAAGGTGCTACTTTACTCAAAAATTATTCAAACTGTTGTGTGTAACAGCTCTGAAGAATATTTGATAAAATATTAATGCGTTTTGAGAGCGCTCAGGAAATTTGAACAGAGCAAAAAGAAAAACGTAATATTCCTACAAATATCACTTATAAAGTTCTACAATAAATTTGAAATAATATAGTAATTAACTCACCTTTCCTTTCGGAACGAGCAGGAATGCGAGAACGTCCGAAATTATATTTGTCTGTTACACAAGCAGGCAACAATTTTTAATAGCACAGTAAATTAATCTTACGCCGTTTCCACTTTCGTTCTTCCTACACGTCCCAAGGCCACAAAGCGAATGGGGATGTTTCAACTTGATCAACGTTAATCAGAAGTATCGATTTATTCGTTTGCAAACCAACGGAATCGTATCGGTGTCGAATCGATTTTTCGAGTCAAGTTTGTACGAAGCGCATGTTTTAAATGTCAGTCTCAATCAATCGCCATTTAAGTTGTCTAAAACTCAACCGGTGAATTTGAAAGATATATTTTGATATTAAATGGGTGAAATTGGTTGTTTTTCTCGTGGAAACCGTAGATCTAAGCAAGTAAATCAACCGAGTTCATGAAAAAGACAATTGTCTGGGAGTCTGTGGCACAAAACCTAAAGTGATTTACACACGGCTAATTTATTGTTTTTTAGTTAATTTTAATGATAATTGAAGTCAAAAGGAGTGTCAGTCGCTCTTCTACGGAGGTAACTGTTATGAAAATGGAATTTTCATGAGAAAACCCTACTCATTTACTCACTTCAATGGTCCTTAGTAAAGTATAGTACTCAGTATACACTTCTCTTAATGTAGTATTCGACCTCACTTGGCCAGCGTTTAACGTCATTGATTCGCCTTATAGCTTCACCTGTTAGTATTGTGACTTACTGAGCATGAGGAAAATAGTTTATTAATTTAATTCATAAACATACGTCCATGTGATCGTTTTGATATCACATTTTGTTACTTACTTGTTTTGTACCTTATGTTACATTACAAACTATTGATAAAAGGGCAACGAAATTTATTTTACTTACCTTAAAACGTTACTGATAAATTGAATATAAACACGTATAACCCAAGGCCCCTGGAGGTTCCTAACACAGGTCCCCAAGTGTTCGTCTTATAAAATAAAAATGTTTAAGGTATTTAACACTCGTTATACCTTGGGCGTCTAATAAAAAGTAAGAGCCTCTTCTGAAGCCTATCAGTTTGAGAGAGCAGGAAGAAGAAAGAGATCAAAAAACAATTTTAGAATTTAATTCCAGAGAAGTCGAAAAGATATATTTAAGAGAATCTTGAAGTTAAACAAAAACAAAAAGAAGATTCCACCTCCGACGAGAAATTAAACATATCACATGGCCTATCAGAATTGGAAGTTCTGCCAGGGATATTTCCCTTTTCGATTAAGAAGATGCAGGGTGCATGTTTTGCTGTGTAAAATTTTTCAGAGGGCTGTAGAAGAACTAAGGGTGATGTGTCTAATGTGTTCTTCTCTGGGTCCGTGTAGAATGTGCGGGGCGGAAAAGCCTGCTTACATACGTGACTTTTTTCGAACTTGAATATATATACAATGTGCAAGACATATTAGACACTTTTAATGTATAAGATGTTTCACTTGTATTTTTGTAAAATTATACTGAGTTCAATCTTTTTGAAAATGTTTAATTTATTTTTTTACCCATTTCTTAAAATGTTTGCGGGGGACTCACATTAACAAACATTTTTTTTAAATGAAATGTTTACGAAAACTCATTTTATTCGTAAACTAGTTGGAAAATAACTTTAAGTAGAATATAACATTTGTGTAAGTAAGTAAGGCATGCATTGCACATATTTTCATTTAATTGTGCAGAAAATTAGATGAAAAAATATTCGAAAAGATAATGGAGGCCCGGGTTTGGGTACGATCCTCTATTAACCTACCGAAATTACCTTCTCGCGTAAGTAGTGTAGTCGGAATCCTCACTTTATGGAACCTTGATTGGGAAAAATTGGTTTTCGGCCTAACGTTCGATACTCCGTCTATCAGTCTGCCTCTCTATGAGTGCCTCCTTGTCTGTCTAAGCTCAGCTTGGCCCCGGACGCAAGGGAAATTCTGCGGCTGCTGCGGGATAACCTATATCACTCATTGGCGTCAACAATTCATTGAGTATAGGCTCCGATGCGCGCAGAAACTGAAAGAAATAGTAGTGCAACAAATGGCACATACTTTCTCGTACTAGTTAGTTTCCTAATTTCTTTGATAGCTTTACGGTTTTTCCCCATCGTCTTGACAACGGCCATCTATCGCCATCCAAAATACTTATTTTTCGCTTTCCTAATGGTAGAACTGATATATTACTATACGAATATTATAAGAGAGTACCCCTCGTCCTACAGGGCAATTTGCTTTGAAAAAGGTGGAGCCGCTTTAAAAAAATGTCGTTTAAGGGTTGCTGTAAATGAACATTTTGAAGATCTTTTTCACAGCAAACTTTTGAGATTTTTAAATCTACATTGAAAGTCATTTGACGTACTTCTACTAAAAAATACAATAATGTATGGAAATCGCTGGAAATGTGCATATTAACGGCGTTTAGATATTAAAAAACCTACATTTGATTAAAATAAAAAATAAAAGACTACAACAAAATGATTTTTGTGTCATCTTAAACAGTGTATTTAACCTTATTCGTACAAGTCTTTTTTTTAAATTTCGATCCGTTTTTGGAAAAATGGTATTTGAACGTTTCTAAAAAAGAAGATATTTGACCTCATTTTCACAGAAAACGTATACATTTTCCAATCAATTTATCAGATATTATTTAATGTACTTCTAAAAAATGCAATCATGTATACAAATCGTCCATATTGTAAATTTTAACGACTTGAGATAATGTCAAAATTTACAATTGTGTAATTTTTGAAAAAAAGAAAGTTTTGAGCAAACTGACATTTATACAGTAAATTTAGTAATATCCCTACCAAACGTACAAGAAAAAAATTGCAGACTTTTTGAGAAATTATTGTTTTTGATATTTTTACTATTGCACATATTTCACGCAATATTGCGCGAAATCTACTACAATTTTCAAGAAAATGTGCAGGATATTAATGAAAGTACTAATTATGGAGAACACATTTTGTTCAAAGTAAAAATCTCTGTGTTAAATTTTGTATTTGTAGGAAGGCGCCTAAAAAATTCCAAATGTTCCAGTTTTCAAAAATTCAGAGTTAACAATAAAAGCCAGACGTATGCCATCTTTATAAGTTAATTTCATTCATCATTTCAAAAGTTTTAAAATGTTCCAGGGGCTTTATGTAAAGTGTACCCTAAATTAAAGAATGTTATTCGAACCAGCAGAGTTTCAAATGAGGTCATGTCGGCCGAGGAGTATTCAGTTTGTAAAAAACCTTACCCATATTTCAGGCCCTAATATTGTTCACAAATGAAAAACGGACAGGCGTTAAAAATAGGTTTTCGGTGTCAGGGGTCCCCAAACGTTTGTTTCCGTCGAAATCTCGATAACTTTCCACAAAATCATGTCGACTTCAGTCGCTGTCTAGAGGAGAATCTTAACGACCATTGCTTACGTCGGAGCACAGTTGTTTGTTCTCTCTGTACCAAGTGATTGACAGAGTAGTACCGTAACAAACAGACCACACACCATGGGCGATATCTCCTTCCTCTTCCATTCTATTGCCTTCCCTTGCGACATTTACACTGACATTCACAACAATATCACACATGTCGGAAGTACACTACTATTAAGTTGTTGCAGTTTTCGGGAATATTGATTTTTGTATTAAATTTCATTAATTTCAATGTTATACGGGACTTTTTTATTTGTTATTTCCGGCCGTCCTATTGGAATGCCATTTTTGTAGTTATTTTGTTCCAAAGAAAGTTTGCAGCTGCAGGCCACTAGTCGCTTGTGTATTTGAAACCGTACGCGTATTTATACTTCAGCGTCATTTTGCATAGAAGCCGTTATTAGATATTACACCTCCCCTGCACAAACTAAAGTAAATTGACAACCTTATTTCAAGCGATAAAATATTTCTGATAAATTGTTTTTGGTTTCTTACTGATCGATTATTACTCTTCTTTATAACCTGAGAAACCTTTTGGTTTCCATTTCCGCCGCTTGAGGTGTTAGTCTTAGTTAGATATTAGGAAATATTAATCATGGGAAACGTAGTATATACCTTTATTTACACAAATTCTTATATCAGAACTCTAGGTACAGACCTTTTCATTTCAGTTAGAAATATAATTTACATTAAAGTAATATGGAGTGTGTGAAGGTTTATTTCATTAATAGAGTATAAATGCTTTTTTGCAAATCCTTACAAAAATAAAATTATATTCAGATAAAATACATTAAAAATATAAAACAATTACAGACACAAATGTACGTTAAAAATATAAAAAATACAAAAAATTTACAAATCGACAAATATCCTTAACACTTTATTGAAGCAGAAAAGAAAATCTCTGGTTATTAAGAAAATATACAAGATATAATTTCAATCCATTGACAATGAAACAATTCAAAATTTAGCCACATACTGAAGCTTCCTGTTTTGATAAACAAAGCCTGTCTTGGAATTGGGATATTTGGGATATTGAAGAGTCCTGGACAGTAAATTATAAATACATTGACTTATCTTTTTTTTTTTTTTGGCATAGCGTTACCTCGTAAGGAAAACGCCACAACTCAAAATGCACTGGGAATGGTTTTGAATGTTGAACCATTGCGTTTGAAGATAAAACTTCTCCCTCAGTAGCAACATTCGAATTGGAATTATGCAACATTTCATGCCAAAGGGAGCCGTATTTAATGACGTGTGGGGAAGAAAATTTAATAATTAAAGTTTTTCAGTTGTAGAGTATTATTTACGAAGCAGTGAAATGTAAAATATATATTTTATAAATAATCTCAGAATACTACAAATATCCATAATATACACATTTTACTAAAATAAAAAGAAGTATATAATACTTGCGGTGAAACGTTGAGAAACATTTATCGTAATAAAAAAGGCAGCAATAAGAAATAGTATTGCTCTTGTCAAAAGAAAATTTTACAAAAAGAAAAGAAAATATTGATGCAACTGCAGGAGTAAACTTAAAATTCATATTCTTCATCTGGCTCCGAGTCTGATAAATATTGCCTTGGCTCTTGCAAGGCTAAATATCCCAGCCCATTGCAAGCGTCCACATCTGCTCCTGCCTGCGAACAACAACAAGAATTTGCTGAGTGTATGTTCCCGAAAATTGTAAATCAGACGTTAACATATGGGATAACCTTTAGAGGTTTGCCAAAAGGTAGGGGAACGTATTTACACTTTCATTACTAAAAATATAACTAAAATTGTAATGATTTTCAGGAGGCATTTAATAGTCTAACAGAAATACTTAAATGTGATTATACCGCACATAAAGGATTTATTTAATGCGTCAATTTCTAATCCTGGACATTTGTGACCTCTCTAACTAAAGATTGAAATTTCCAACAGAGATACATTACCAAAATTATAGTATCAGAAGTTCAAAAGGATTTCACTTCATTCAGAACTTAAGCAACAGGACTCGTAGATACCAAAGCGAAAGCTAGACTTAAAAGACTTAGGATGCGTAGTTTTCGAGTTCTGCACGAGTGTTTTCATTAAGAACGCGTATTTTACGAGTCAGAAATCAGACCGTTGGGCAAGCCATGTGAAGCAGATTGCATTAGAGTCTGATTGATTTGTATGTGCGACAGCCCGTGAACATGCCTACCGGCGACGTCCCAGCCTCGCGGCCAAGAGTTAAGGGTTGTTGTAGTAAGGTTTAAGGGTGTGTGGTTCGCACGAAGACATCCCCTCGCCGTATCCCGGTCTTCTAAACCCGAGAAGTGAATTTTCTCATCGTCACACAGTAACATACACTGGGACATTGCAAGGAAAACGCACACTGTAATCTTGCCTGCCCGGGAATCGAACCCGGGGCCGCTGTTTGATTTAGATTTAAACAATTACGTCTAAGAAAGTTAAAAAAGTTTATAAATACGTAAAACTATTTTAATATTCATTTTTGAACCGCAAAGACGAGCTGATATAGCACTGCGACCACACCGTTTGTTCTGCGTCTTCGTTGCCCGTGGCTAAGAGTTCGAATCCAAACGGTAGCGGATTCACGACACTAGATGGATTTAATTCAGCCCCTGTCTGGAGGAGTATCTCGCGGCTGGCTTCTCTCATGGGTAGTTCATGAATTGACTTCTAGGTATCTCCCAACACCTCCCCAGTTGGAACAAGCTCTAAGTTCCCGACCGGTCTCCCGGCATGTGTGCTTGTGTAGTGCGGGTTAGTGTAAGTGTGTGTGTGTGTGTGTGTGTGTGTAAGGGGAGAGGATAGGACAAGGAAGAGGTAAGAAAGATCTCGTACTGCCTCGGCAATGGCGTGGTGTTGATCGCAAAAAAGAAAAAAAAAACGGAAAACTACCGATCAGAGCAGCCGGCCGATAGAATTCTCCTCCAGACCGCGACTGAATTCGACTGATAGGACTGATTCGACTAGCTGATAGGACTGTCAAAAGTACTGCCAGCGTCGGGACTCAAATGTATGTCCTCCCGGTTAGAGGGACTGCGGTGATATCAGTTGATGCGTTGAGTCCTCTCTCCAGATGTTTATTTTCTTGTTAATAATCATTTCTAATACGTTGGTTAATTTATATTGGCCACCACAGGGCGCTGGCGCTAATCTTACCTCGATGAGCGCGAGTCCGCTCTCCTGGTCGCGCCGCGCCACGGCGATCATGAGCGGCGTGATGTCGTGCTGCGCCAGCAGGTCCGTGCGCGCGCCCAGGCGCAGCAGCTCGCGCAGCACCTCGGCGCGGCCGTGCGCAGCCGCCACGTGCAGCGGCGTCATCCGGCGGCGGTCGCGCGCGTGCACGTCCGCCCCGAGCCGCGCCAGCTCCTCCACGCACCTCGCGCTGCGAGACGCGAAAGGCAGCCGAAATCAGACAAGAAATACACTTTGGGGGACTTCCTAAATGTTAAGCGTAATAAGGGGGGCATCCATAAATTACCGAACACAAATTTGGAGTATTTTGAATACACCCCCTGTAACACGTACACGAATCCCCTTCTAACAATGATTAGAGCTTAATTAGGGGGGTCATCCATAAAGTACGTAACATAAATTTGAAGTATTTTGAATACCCCCTCTTCTCTCTGTAACGCACCTGTAACACGTACATGAACCCCCTTCTAATAATGATTAGAGCGTAATAAGGGCGCCATCCATAAATTACGTAACGCAAATGTGGAGTATATTGAATATACCCTCTTCCTCCTGTTCGGCACCTGTAACACGTACTTGAACACCATTCTAATAATTACGTAACGCTTGCAACAAGCCATTTTCCCCCCAAAGATTCAACAATATTTCATTAATGAAAAAATATTTTCATTTATTGTAACAATTTGTGCAATATAACTTCTTTAATATATTATATTTTGAATTTTTAATTTGTTAATGTGGTAATGTTTTAGTATAAGACTGAATAAAAGGAATTATTTCAGAAAATGTTGAAATATTTTAAAAATAAATATCAGTGTTACGTACCGCTTAACTAATACCCCCTACCCCTACGTAACGCAGCGTAAAACTGCCTTATACACACTCCCTCCTCTCTAGCGTTACGTTATTTATGAACGACACGTAACAAAAAGTTTGATTATCAATCAAAACGTAGGAGGTAATTTTGAAGTATTTGCCGGTAGTTAGAGGTAACGGAAGGGTTTAACGTACTAAGCTAAATGTTTGACATTCTAATCAATGTGCTTCACATTCTAAACAATTTTTTTGACGTACTATACAAAGTATTGGTCGTAATAATCCAGATTTATGACGTAATAAAATATTTCCTTAATATACAAAATTTTGACGTAGTAAACAAAAAGTATGACATACTAAACAACGTGTTTGATTTACTCAACAATGTGTTTGACGTACTGAATGAAGTGTTAGATCTAATGAAAAAATAGTTTGACCTTCTGAACAAAGTGTCTCACCTACTGAACAAAGTATATGACGTAATTAACAAAATACGTGACGCACTAAAAGCGTTAAGCGTACTAATGAAAATGTAACTAATTTGTAGAAAAATGAACCCTCGAGTTAGACATTCACACGATTACCTAAGACCCGTTTTACTCGCTTCCTTTGGACGAATGATACCAGGTTTCGCGAACGCGTCCAACCGAAATTCTGCTTCTGGGCGCCAGTCACTGTTTGCGCATGCGAGTGCTCGATGAAACCTGTCATTGTATATTCAAAGGAAACGAATAAATTATATCTAAAAGTATTCACATATTCGCCCTCAATTAACTTACAAAATAATGAAATCGGTGTAAACAAAAAGGTTCGAGGTTAAAAGGTTGTCACAATTTGCCGGTTTTGAGTTAACGGCGGGAAAGTCAACGGTGTTCTAAAAATATAAATTCTTCGTTATCGTTCTTTAACGGTCGTTTTCCGTGAACTCTGTGACGTCTGTAGAGTGTCCTTAAACTATTAATGCTGAGAAAGATGATCGATGTCTGAAATTTAGAACCTTTTTGCTTGCTCTTCAAAATGTGAAGCTCCTGAACATCGAACGTTTTTGCTTTCTCAGCTACAAAGTCTATAAACGTAATTTTACCTAGCCTAAGTTTTTTACGTAATTCCAGAGTGCTAGAGGTACTATAGATGTGTTAGATATACTAGTATCAATTATGAATATTATGCATTATATTTGGTGACGTGAAGTCATAACCACAGTTTTAGGCGTAATCGAAATGTGCAGCGTGTTCAAAATTTTGCACACATCGCAAACATTAGATTATTAAAAATATCGAATGAAAATGAGCGTTCTATTAAAACACAAATAAGATAATCACTTAATTTTAACCTTCTTGCTTTAAATGAGTTTTTTCCGCTAATATTTCGGACATGAATTTGATTTTCTTGACAACATAATGAAAAATTTTATTCTTAACTAATAACTATTTATCTATTTACTTCAGATATAATGCACTTTACGTGTATAGAATGTGTCAATGTGTGTCCGTGTTTCCGACGCAACTCACCTGTAGCCCGCAGCAGCGATGTGCAGCGGTGTCCTGCCGTCTCTGGTGCGAGCGTTGACGTCAACCGAATAGTCTTCCGCCAGCAACCGAATGGTCTTGCAGTTGCCACCCTCCGCAGCGTAGTGCACAGGACGCCGTCCTGCAAAACACACCATTCATTGATTCCTCTTATGACAATGACTACCAGAGGGGGGATTTTTTTACCTTCTCCGGAAACAATATTATTCATTTATGACATTACTGTGTAAAAATATTGACAACAAAATCCCAGATCAGAATTTATCATTGATAAAAATCTTGGATTTTTTAATTTCAAAATTTACTGTATGAGAATACAAGTTAGAAGTTGGAACTTGGAGGGTTATTTTTTAACAAAGATTAAAAAAGAACAGTTATAAAAAATCTCTAGCATTATTATATCTTGTTTTGTTTTACGAATAGAGTTATTGGGAAATTTTTATGCGAAGATTTGTTTAGGATAGTCTGCTATAAATTCCGCCATCAGCAGGTCATCCTTGTTATGAAACAGTTTTTACTGAAAAGTTCTCTAATATGATATACTTATTTCTCAAAAATACGCCAACATAATTTTAAAATAGTAATCGAAATATGTAAACATTGGATGATTGATTGATTACTAGCGTTTTCGGGCACGAAATTTCCTAAGGTCATTAGTCCCGCAGCGTAGTGTGTGTTTTTTACTCGGAAGGTAATGGTGATTTTGCTCCACTGGATGGCAATATCTGGAGCGGCTAACCGCTATCAGATGGTAGGTCGGCGCCGGATCTCACCTTCTAGGGGAGATCACCGCCACCTCCAACAAGGAAACAACATGCACTACCCTTACAGGACTAATAACCTTAGACGTTGTCGTGCTCGGACACAACACTAATCAATCAATCTGAACGTTGTCTAGGCTATCCGGGACGAGCCGCATCACTGACATGGTGGCTAATGTTTCGGCCAGCGTGACCTTCTTCAGAGCGTATAGCGAGTACTTCAGAGCGTACTTCTTCAGAGCAGTACGCTCTGAAGAAGACCACAATACGCAGGTCGAAACGTTAGCCGCCATGTCAGTAACGCGGCTCGGCCCGGATAGCCCAGACAACACAGACTCCAGCCGCGGAAGCCTGCGCAACCAGTCGATATAAACCTCTGGAAGGCGATTGTGAATACGAAGCGTGTTGGAGGGGCACCTACCGCTGTAGTCCTGGGCGTCGAGGTTGGCGCCCCGCTGCAGCAGCGTGCGCACGAGGGTTGCGGCGCGGGAGGCGGCGGCGGCCAGGTGCAGCGGCGTGGCGCCCTCGCAGTCCCTGGCCAAGACGGCGGCGCCGGCGCCCAGCAGCGTCTCCACGCAGGGCGCATGCGCGTGGGCGGCGGCGCGGTGCAGCGGCGTCTGCAGGCGGCGGCAGCGCGCGTCCACGCTCGCCGCCCCGAAGTCCACCAGCAGCCACAGCACTTCTCCTCGCCCGTGCGTCGCCGCCCTGCACAAAACACTCCGTGCGTTCTGAGGAGGACGAAGAAACGCCGCGAAGAGAAAAAAGGACGGTGTGAAAGACACAGAAAGGGAACAAATCAGAGAAAAGCAGGACAAAAGACTGTCAAATACAAAATAAACGAAATATTGAGTAGTTATTTTTCTACCCCAATTGAAGAATTCTGTCATTTGATGGCTGTATGCTTGCATAAAGAAATCCATTACGATACAGATTTTATAATGATACAAGTTCCTGACCAATCGTAGGAAAGTTTACAAACCTATTGATCATTGAGAATCGTTCTAATAAATGTTTCGTTCGATTGTGAACTTTACATTACATTAAATAATATATTACGCCTCTCAGTTTTAATTTATTTTTATTAGTAGTTTTATTAGTATGAGGCATATTTTAGAAAATAAATTAGAACGTGATTTTACATTGATCCTATTGGACTATCGCAGTGATTAACCAAAGCCACCTGTGAGGAAGGGTTGGGAGCTGTCCCGAGCCGTCCGCTAGATGGCATGGCTGAATCGTGCATGTCAACTGTCACGAAACGATTAACTTTCGCAGCATAACGTTCCTCGATCGAGAGGCTCGTGGTAACAAGGGCTATATGAAAATAGCCGAATAGTGCTACATGTTCTCTTATGGAGGGAATTGTGAAGGGAACCACCACATCGAAATAGGAAAAGACAAACCGGGTCAAGTTAACAACTAGATAATTAGTGAATAAGTAAATATAAATCATTAAAATTACGTAAAAAATCATCTATGTACCGCGTGGGTTAACTGGTCCTAATGATCGACCAGGGATGAAAACCCCGAGAGCTTTTTGTTCGAACATTAAATCCCTTATAGTGCCATTGTTGCATAAATAACTAGAAGAATTCAATGTTAGTAAAATACAAAAAATCGTCGAAACGTCCAAAAATATGAAATTATTGAAAACAGATGACTATCTACATGGTTTTGTAACCAAAATTGTTTGAATATCTATATTGGTTAAAGAAACCAAAATGGTTTAATTATCCTAAACATCAAAAATATTCATTCGTAATTTTTTACTTAATATACTTACGTCCTTATACAAACTTAATAATTTAACAACCTGAGTGTTGTAAATTTTTGTGCTACATATGTATCTTGAAATTCTTTCATTGACACAAAGTTTTACCACGTTCACTAACGAAATTTCTCGATGGGTCAATAGTTTTAGTGTAAATAAGCTAAAAAAAGATTTCATTTTCAGAAAAACGCAAACTACATTTTCTATAAAACTTTTGCATTTTCTCTTAGGAAATTTATCATGGGAAGCAATGTGGTTGTGTGTGAGAGTGATATTCTAAAAGCGACATTTCAAGTAGACTATTAGGATACCGAAAAGGTGAGGAAATAGTACGATTGTTTCTCATTTTCCATTAAGTTAGTTTATTGAGAATTGTGTTCATTAATGACAACGAAGATGGAGGTTTTTCAATTTAAATTTTGATTGTTGATTCTGAGGCAACACTTGGTGTTGAACATTTCTATGCACTCAGAATATTTGCTGACAATTTCTATGCATAAGTTTTCTTTTCGATGACAGAAATGCGTGGGCAATTTGCTACAAAACAAGAATTTAAAATCATTTGAACTCTACAACTTCAAGACTAATTTGCGGGTATTTCAACGCTGGGTGATGGAAAAGGTGATTCGTATGTCAGCGCGGTGACAGGTAGGCAGCTTAACGCTATCGCTAAGGCAACCCCGCGGGCACCACACCGCCTCCCGCTGAAGAGTGGACAATCCTTCCGCAGTCCCCTTGCAAGCGAATAGAGGAGAAAGGAACGTGTGCCTTCAAAAGAACATTCCATGAACGTGACGGTCTTATGTTGCCATTTTTCGAAGTATCCTTTTCCCCCTTATCTTGTGCTTATTTGTCCCTCTTCAATGGACGGTAGTACTTAAATAAATTAAAATCTGGAGGGTTACTGCGTGTGCCCAAGCTCAACCCGCCTTGCTACACCAGAGCGACAACTTAGCAAGGAGCCCCCATGCCCGCCCGATTTCACTCTGTACCGGACAACCATTTCAAGGCATAAGCTCGTGGCGCATAGTTTCTCACATAATTTGTAACGTTACTGAAATTATAAAAAATGTATTTGCAAATTATGTGTTCATATTATTTGAGCTATCGTCTGCAAAACATTTTTATTAAACAACTTAAAATACAGCAAATCATAACATCCAGGTGTTGATTTATAATTAAAATTCACCCTTTTGGTGTACAGAATACCAACAGTTATTCACGATGCTGAATCTACATGTCTAAATGACATTCAACATATTAGTATCAATTGACATCAACTTTGGAAGTTCATTTTGACTTGAAAGTCTTTCAAATTCGCCCTTGCTAAAAAAACATTTTTCTCAAAATGAAATAGCTTTAAGGAAAATGTACGATATTTTTTACACAAAAAACTGAATAAATAAAAAATGCCAATTTAGAAATTCTATCTATTTTTACGACGGTTTAGTCTTCCTTGCTGTAAAATATATACCGCTAATGTACAGTACATAAAACTGCACCCCTCACGTATATTCTCAATTTGTAGTATTCCTAGTTAATAAATGAATACGAAACTTTCAGAAATGAGAGCAAAACCAGTTTTCATACGGAAAATTTGGGAGCAGCTGTTGATGAGATTCCAAGGAAATATTAGAGAGTACCTAAAAATGTGCAATTTTGAGTACACGCGAAAGATTTCAGGTCTCGAAAATTTTACCGACATCATTTGAAACATCTGTGTTAACAAAGATATACCTTTAAATGACAAATTTCAAGAGGATAAATCTACCTTCAATAACCTAATAGGGGAAGAGTTTCATGCTTTGACTGCCTCTGTCCCTCAGGGCATGAGCTACGAAGTGCGCCTCCCTTGGATCAACACATTTTTCAATAATTAAGAAAATTATAGTTATATTTAATTGTAAATACTACTTTCAAAGTTATTGACCCGATAATTTGAAGGGTCCAAGTATTGTGATTCTCTCGAATTACAGACGTGTTAAATTATTAGAGTAGAGCATGGGTTTCCTAAGTTCCATGATATAATTGGAGAGAAAACCCAGTTAAAAGTGATGTCTGAGAAAGGAACTGGCAAATTGTACATTGTCGAAGGAACAATGAGGCAATACCAATACAAAAAATCCTTGAAAGGAACTTTTCCCCCAAATTACTGTGGTTCCGTAATGATGATGGCATTATTATTCACGTTGAAGCATAGTGCCAAGAAGATAAAAGTGTCTTCAAGAATTTGGAAAAAAGCTTGTAAAATTTTTACCATGAACACGTAATAGATCTGGCTAGAACCCCATAGAAAAGTTATGGGGTATTACTAAGAGAAGAATAAAGAAATACACAAAAAGTAGTGGGCAATTAAGCGAAGATTTCGTACCGGGACAATAAAATTAAAAACTCAGTTGGTAAACATTATGCCACACAGGATAACGTTGTTGATTTAGAACATAGGCACGCACACTAACAGTTAATATTAAAAATATATGACTGTAACATGTACACGAATGTAAACCAGTAATACAATTAATGCAAATATTTTACGAAAAATGTCTTTAATCAAATATTTTGAACACTTCTGTACTATAATTTGTGTAAATCAAATATTTCGGATCTTTAGAGTATTTTAATCCATGGGAGATGAATACACAGTCCAATGAAGGGCCTACCTGTGCAGAGGGGTCTCCCCGTTGACGTCGCAGGGGTTGGGGTCCGCTCCGCGCAGAATCAACTCGAGCGCGCAGTCGCGTCTGCGGCAGGCGGCCGCCACGTGCAGCGGCGACTCGCCCGCGGGGCCGCACGGGCGGTCGGGGGCGGCCCCGGCGTCCAGCAGCCCGCGCAGCGCGCCCACGTCCTCCGCCATCACCGCGCCCACCACCGCCCACGGCGACGCCGCCTGCGCACCACACAAGCACACTCTTATATACACTCAGCATTGCTTTGGCATACATGTTGGAATATAATGGCACATTAAGAAACAGCCCAGCACCACCCACGCGACGCCGCCTGCCCAGCACACAAGCATCCTAAGCAAAATGTGCACCCAGCATTGCTTTGGCAAACATGTTGGAATATAACGGAACAATAAGAGACAGCCCACCACCCCCCACGGCACCGACACCTGCGCAGCACACAAACACACTCTTATACACACCCAGCATTGCTTTGGCAAATGTGTTGCAACATATTGGAACAATAAGAGAGATATCAGCACCGTCCAGGGTGCTGCCGACACCTGCGCTGCACACAAGTATACTTAGCAAAATACAGTCAACATTGCTTTGGCATACATGTTAGATTATAATGCAACATTCCGACATCACCATACCGAGCACTATCCATGGCGCCGACAACTGTGCAGCCCACACGCACACTCTTCATTGCTTTGGCATACATTTTGGAATATATTCAAACAATAAGAGAGATCTCAGCACCGCCCACGGCGCCGACTCCTGCGCAGCACACAAGCACACTATGCAAAATACACACTCAACATTGCTTTGGCATACATGTTAGAATGTAATGGAACATTAAGAGACAGCTCAGCACCGCCCACAACACCGACGTTTGCACAGCACACAAGCACACTTAGCAAATTGCACGCACAGCATTGCTTTGGCATACATGTTGGAATATAATGGAACATTAAGAGACAGCCCAGCATAGCCGACGGCGGAGACACCTGCGCAGTACACAAGGACACCCTTAAGAAAATGCACACTCTACATTGCTTTGGGAAAGTTGTTGTGGGAGGTTGAATGGAGGAGCGTACCTGGAAGACGGCGGGGCGCGCGCAGGCGATGGCGCGGGCGGTGCGCCGCGACGAGACAGCGAACAGCGCATGCGCAACCTCCTCGTTGCTCCAGGGGCACGCGCGCAGCAGCAGCCTTAGGCGCAGCACGTTGCCCGACGCAGCCGCGTCTCGCAGCAGCCCGGGCCGGTTCTGCGCACAGCACACACATCATATACATTAGACACACACCAGTCACCTTACACACACATAGCAGGTATCTCAGACGCAGCACCTGGCGCGACGCGGCCGTGTCTCGCAGCAGCCCCGGGATGTTCTGCGCACAACACGCACACACACACATCAAATACATTGATACACCCCAGTCACCTTAGACACACATAACCGCTATCTCAGACGCTGCACGTGGCGCGCCGCCTCACATTATGAATCACCTACACATTACGAACACATTAATCTGGCATTACCCTCACAGTAGACACACATTACCCGCACAATACGCTCACATTACCCGCACATTACGCTCACATTTCCCGCACACTGCGCACACATTACCCACTCAATAACCAAACATTAGCCCTAATAGCCGGGATCTTTTGTATATTTCGACAAAGTTTTTATACTAACTAACTTTAATTTTATTAAATATAATTAAATTTTAAATTATCGATTTTATGGTGCACATGACAAAATAAGATATTTAAATCTTTAATACTCATTAGACATGTTTGCCAGTGGCGAGGCGAAGTGGGGGCAGCAGGGGCGGCCCGCCACGGGTGGCACTTTTTGGGAGCAGCAAAATTTCAAAATTTCACATCTTGGAAAAATTTTAACCGTTACATTCCATTTTTTTGTCGCACCTACGATTCGGACCGTTTGAATTGAGTACGGAATATTTCATTACTTATTTTCTGACGACTTCATTAAATGAATGTATAATAATGACGTCTGCCTCAGTGTAGTGACTGGCAACTCCGTCTGTACTAACTTGTAGAGATTCTTCGTATTTTATTTTGTGTTTGGATTCTTTATGACTAATATTCACCGGGAATGAACTTTATCAATAAAAAATGTTCGGGGGTAAAGATGATCTTCTCGGGGGTAAAGAGAGACGTACGATCTTTTTGTTTTCCATCATACTACAAAAAAGTTCAATATAAAACTACTGTTTAATAAATTTTAAAAAAATTCAACTTGGTAACATTAAAATGGGTCTAAAAGCGCTAAATCTTGTACACATTATGTTCTTCATTTTTAGAATGATTTTAGTGAACAAAAAATAGAATGTCATTACCAAATTGTTATAATGACAGAGAATAAAATTATTTTGTAGTTTTAGGCTCTTTTTTTATATTTAGAGGAAACTTTTATTCCAAGTAACGTTAATTTCATTAAATATAATTAAATTTTAAATTATCAATTTTATGGAAAATAAAATATTCAAATGTTTAATACTCGTACTTAGGCTTTCGAGGAAACAACAGAAGATTCCAAGTCTATTTTCATAACAAATTAAAATCTACACTCTTTCGGTAGCCATTTATTTCCATCCAGTACAGATTCATAAACCATATTAGGCAAGTTTTGCAAGTTATCCTTAGCAACGTAAAAACTGACCTTTGCTAGTGAAATAATAGTTACCTATCTTACAACTGTGGGAATGAGACCACTATTTTCAAATTAATGTAGTTTTTGAAACTAATTTTAAAAAAAATAACTGAATGAAATCTAATCGGTTAATACATAAAATAGTTTTGTCAGGAATTTCACAATATTCACTGAAATACATTGGTACCACCCTTTTTCGTGGTATCTGTTACACATCAATACAAAAACTAAGAACTAGATGAGTACGTTCTATGAATATTCACAATAAACTCATTACAATACTATTTAGAATACAATAGAATAATAATTAAATCCATAAAAACACCACATTACAGACCGTATCAAAGAGTAATGTAAATTGCAACAAAAGAAAATAATCAAGAAAATTAAGAAGTGAAATAGTCGTGATAAAATGAATAACTTATAATCAAAGATTGTGCCCCAATCGCAACATTTCATTCAATCATTCTATTCAACATTTACAGCTCACGTGTAAGAATAAATAATTTCTCACGTGGCACAAAGTAATTAGTTACTTGGAATGGCTGTAAATTTAAAAAACTATACAAAATAGAAATAAGTCCAAGGAAACTGCACCACAGCACGTTATAATCAAACAACTACATTAACTTAGAGCAAGAATAAGTCCAATTCATCATAGAGAAGGCTGGAAAGGAGTCGTCGATACTAGAGAATCGATTTCTGAGCTCGCTGCCGCATTCGGAGATTGCAACCGACAGAGTATACAATTTGCTGCGACACCGATCGACCTTTTGCGCTTCAACCACGTCCACGCACTGAATCCGAATCGGAGCCAGAATTACGCCACAACAATCCTTTTTCTTTTTTTTCTTTTTTCTTTTCAAATCGCAAAAGCCATCGTGAAATGGTAAATTGTAATTTTTATGGTAGTTCTTCGCGATTAAAAAAACTGGAATTTTGGATTCGGATTCAGCTCGTCGACTTATATAGAGAAAAATGTGTTAAATCTTTGGGTCTGACAAGCTGCGAAAACAAAAAATACAATTTCACAGCGGTATTTCGCGTTTTAACAAAACTGGAGAGTGGTGTCGCAATCCTGGCTTCGGATTCGATTTCAGCGCATTGACATACATAGAGAAACATGGGTCAAGTATTTGGATCTGAGAACTTTTTTATTTTGTGTGCCTGTGTAATCATTCCCAATCATCACTATGCCCAAAAATCTCGGCTTTTTTGACGGTGAAACAGTGCGGGGTTTTTAATACGGCCTGAATCTTCTGCACTTGTACTAAGTTTTTATATTATTAAGTGGCATACATTAGGGAAAATTTCAAAAAGTATATTTCGGCTTAAACAAAACCCATCTGGGTAACTTTGATGTAAAGATAAGCTTTTTACTTAGCATGAAGGCTCAGTTTGCTCCTCATTATTAAACTTATCATCAAAAGTAACCAAAAAACAACAAAGAGGCCCATTATGGTGGCTTGTTATGAGGTTTACAAGTAATTCTATGAAAGTGATTGTTTAATAAAACTCTTTTTTAAATACCCAATATCATTCGTATTTTAATGCAATTTTTTCACTATACAACCTCTATTTATTCAGAAGACATTTTGAAAAGAAAGTATACCAATAGTACGAGAAAAATGACCATAATTCTCAGCATCCAGAAGTCTGAACACAAGGAAAAATATTTCAAGTTTACCAACCCCCAATTGCTTCAGAAATATCGACTCTGATATCGTCAAATAATGTAATGACTATACAAAAATACTAGACGGCGCCCTGAAGTTATCACGGTTTTTTAAGGCAACTATTCAAAAATGAGTTATCATATTTCTCGAATATTTAAATCTTGATATTTTCTTCAAATATTCATTAGAAAAAATGTATGGTCTTAAGCAAAATATAAAACAAATGTAAAGAGTTAATTGTGCAGACAAAATGTGACAGCCAAGAAGACGGACACGAGCCGTGGAAGCTTCCGATTTCATTTCACATACATACATGTATTACTTTTTTGTTCGACATTCACAAACCTAATTGTTAGAAGTAAAACCCTTATTATGAAATAGAGAAATAATATTATTGTTGAATGAATCTAGAAATAATATTTTTAACACGTTTTAAAATTAAATATAAGATTCTTAATTTGTTTTTGTAAGAACCGAATATTATTTTCATATTGAGGTAGCAAAATGAGTTGATTAATGTAAAATGATATTTAATTACAAATAATATAATAAAATTACCCTGTAGAAAACCATAAGAGTGAAATAGGAATTACCTTACAAATTAAAGATATTCCTTTTGGCATCATCATAAACGGATAAACCAACTACGTATGGGAGGTGTTTCCATGAAGCATTTGGATAAAGAAGACTAAATATGTTGGCAAGGAATAGCATAAAATAAATCACGACGACGAAGAAGAATCACAGTTATCAAATGATAAAAATTACGCTTACCTCTCTCGAGAAAGACATTTTAATAGCATCTCTGCAATTGCGGATCATGCGTCTGAACGCGTTGATCACACTCTGGTATCCCCGGCAGTTCGGACGCTGCAGTTCGGACTGAAACACAAATCGATTATAACTCTCACATATCATTTAAGGGAAGTACAAATTGAAATATATTATTAACACAACGTAAATAGGGCGCCGGCCTATGCATTTACTCTTACACCACGCGTTGTTAACAACACAAAATAAAACTATAAAAATGTATAGTTTTTTTTACAATTACCGATTTTGCAATAACTATACAGTTTGTAGTTCATCAATATTTCAACGTAAAGTTAGAGTATCAACACCTTATTTCATGAATTCACAAAATATCATAAGACAATTTTTCAACAAATATAACTGAACGTTCCAATTAATCTTACAGTGCACAGACCATAAATTTCAATTCGTAAGGGGAAAAAAACACAAAAAATGAAAAACCTGCACGAATTATCTATGCAGAAATATTATGTTCGAAAAAAATTAAATAAGCGTTCTTACCATAATGGTACTTTCCAAAGATGCTCACACACGTTCGAACAAAGAACTCGTACGAGCAGAACTTGCTACTCGTACGAAACGATCACTCAAACGAACTGCCAAGAATTTGTCTGTCCTACCCCTTTTATCTCTTCAGGGGGGGAGGGCTGGCAAAGCGATGACGTAGCGAGCCACGTGACTGGCTAGGGCTGTTAGAAAGGACAACGCGTTGATGACGGTGAATCACCGCTGGGAGGGTAGAGAGGGGCGTCAAGCTATCACCACCACCACACCACAATCACATTAAACCAATACGAGGATTGAATTTCAATTTAATACCCAATACGTCTCTTTTTTACTGTTGCCATTTATTAAAAAATTTAGTGATGCTGCCTTGACACTCAAGCTTGCACAACCAAATTTTGAAAAATGGGCACAGTCAAATCAAGCGAATAGGAATATTTAGTACTCATTTATTCCTAGTTTATACCTTAAAAATTTAAATGTGATACTATTGCTGTTTATTACATAAATGTTGTTATATAGGCATGAGAGTAATATTGGTATGTCAATCATTAGTGCACATAAATTAAAAACTAGCAAGTATGTAATAATAAAGTATTACTAATTTATAACCAACAATTATATTAATTACTGTTGCTAATTGTCAAATAAACATTTTTATGTCGGTATGATAATTAAGCGTAAGGAAAAAAGAGGAACAAGCAGATTCAAAGAAAAATCGGAATACATAGTACTCACTTATTGCCACGAACTAAATTTATTATCGTGGCCGTTTATTAAATAAATGCAGCCTGCAACCGTGTTGTGACTACAATTCGTGTATATATAAAATAATATAGATCGGCTCTCGTTAATTAATGTGTGATATTGTTAATGAATGTTTGAATTTCACTGTTAACTCCCAACATCGAAAAATTTCAAAAGTTCGAAATTTTTCGGACTTCAACATACAACTGCTCATACTACTAACCAGTGCTGTTTTCCCACACTCTAATTTCCTTTTCCATAATGGTCCGAACCTTTCCTAGAAACGTTCCTAATCGTTTGAAAAAGTAAGACCTATTATCACCTAACGTGTTCTGGGCAAGCGTTAAGTTTCTATATTGGATGTGATATTTCCCTATTCCCATTCACTTTTCTTTCCATGTTTCTGTAGCATAGCGATTTAAAAGGTTGTGTAACCCATTTTCCTTATCACCGTAAAGCACATAATTGCCATTAGAATCTTTCAGTCTACGTTGTATCCACCCCAACCTTAAACCAATCCCCTCTTGCGTCCCTTCAGGGTGGGTGCACATAACATTCAGGATCCCTTACCGTACTGGTGCAGTTTTGTGTCAGTAGCAAGCGTTTTTCGGCCGTTCTGCCAGGATACCTTGCCTTTCAACATCCGATTGGAAATTAACCGTTATATGTCACGTGTTCCTCCATACCCATTCATCTCCGGGAAAACCTCTCTCAGACCTGCGCGTTCTGTTAACAGTTGAACTTTGTACGACCAGTAGCACTGATCGCTTTCCTGTAATTGCACTCTAAATCACTTATGTATAAGCGCGTTAGGCGGTCCACATGATAATCTAATCCAAAGCTTAATGGGTTTCATTAAAATCTTTTTAAATTCCTTAACTATCGACCTTTATTAAGACACCGACATTTGCTGCGAATTTAGAAACTCCGAAAATTCCTTTTAATAATATATTAATATGTTTCGATGTTTTCCAATCGTTTTATACAAACCTGACCCAATAATTTCTCATTTATAGCTGGGAGAACTAGTGGATTAAACACTGTGCCGCAGTCTTTTCCAATACCGCTCAAACGATTTCTTTGAGCGTAATTTTTGCTTTCTTTTTAGCCGCCTCTTGGATGTGTCTATTCCATTCCCGCTCATGGAAAATGTTGCACCAAGACACGACAAAGTTTTGACACGAACAAGCTCATCCTGGCGAAATACTATTTATCCTTGTCAAATAAATACCTCTGGAGAAGCATTGACAGTACCCTGTTTAGACAACTCCGTATTATTAATTTGTGAAAACAATAACCTATATAGTTGCGTATATCTTTATTCTATGATGGTAGAATTTGAAGAGCTTTTGTTTCACTTTTATATTTAGCGCTTCTAAAAGAGCTCCAAAAAGATGCAAATAGGAAAGAGATAAATTTGAACAAAACGCTCAAATATTTTGTTCTTTAGATTTCACGGATGCTATAAACATGATTAATCTAATGTATTTTGTCATCGTGTTAAATTAATACGACATGGAACAGTGAGAGTTTCACTCTTTCATCCACTGGTTTCATATCTGGTGACTCATTGCCACCAACAAGTTTGCATATGTGCATCGTTCACCGCCAACAGAAGATAACAATTTTCGGTTATTGATTATTTACTTTTATTTCACATGTCGGTCATGCACTCATGCTAGCGTAACTGTCATGCCAGCCAAACAGCATTTAAACAATAAATAGTAATAAATATCACATTTTTGTAATAAATTATTAATAAATTAATATTTAATTTTCTATTTGACTTAATTTGATTGTGTCCGTTCGCCGTTGCTTTTCGTACTCGAATTACTCTCTTCTCTGCTTAACTCTCATCCCCGCATGACAAAATTTATTAAATAACCAGGAAAAGTAATAAATTTAAGGTTTGTATAATTAATTTTTCAACAGATTTTATTTGAATGTACCTTTTCCTACTTTCTATTTCACGAACTTGTATGACGGGCATGCCAGCATAACTCTCATGACAGCTTAACGTTTATTTAATAAACACCTTCTGTAATAAAGTTAATCATTGGGTAATAACGTAATAATAAATGAGTACTTAATTTTCCAATTGGTTTTATTTGTTTATGCTCATCCAAACTTTCTGTTACGACCATTGAAAAATTCACGACCACTATGTAAAGGAAGTAGTTCCCGGTATTTTGTCGGCGTAAGTAGAAAAAATAAATTATTAGTTTGCCGACATTTCTGAATATTTTTATTCCATCCTTACCACTTACTTGTAATTTATCCGTAATTATTTAGGAATCCCTACATTTCCTGATTCTATTATAAGAACAAATTGCCTGTCATACCGGCGTGACGTGCCTTTCAAGCATAACTGCATTTTTAATAAACGGCTCGTGTATTAAATGTAATATTTGGTAAGAATGATTCCAATTTTTACGCGGTAGTGCTGTAGTGGTTGTGCCAGCATGACTAAGCGGGTGGGGTGGGGGAGACAGGTAGCCGACGGCTGCCGGAGCAATGAGTGTGCTGAAAGTAAGAGGAGGGGTTTATGTAGGAGAGTGGAAAAAAGATAAAAGGATTAAGGGTATAGAATGTAGTTTTGCTTGTTTCAAGCATGGTGAACGATGGACACTTGCAAACTTGTTGGTGGCAATGAGTCACCAGAGGAAGAAAGAGTCAAACTCTCACTGTTTCATGTCGTATTAATTTAAAACGATGACAAAATACATTAGATTAATCATGTTTAATGCATCCGTGAAATCCAAAGAACAAAATATTTTGAGCGTTTTGTTCAAATTTATCTCTCTCCTATTTGCATTTTTTGGAGCTCTTTTAGAAGCGTTAAATATTAAAGTGAAACAAAAAAACTCTTCATATTCTACAATCATAGAATAAACATATACGCAACTATATAGGTTATCGTCTTCACTAATTAAAAATACAGAGTTGTGTAAACATGGTACTGTCAATGCTTCTGCAGAGACATTTAACGGCAAAATTTATCGTTTAATTCTTATTTAGCCGCGGTTCTAGCACTGGGCAAGGGAATGGGGCTGCTATCTCGTATTTTCAGAATAAATCGTCTACGGAGCGCTGCTACTTTTACTCCCCAAGCCCCCGTGGTGTTCGCTTAGGGCAAAGCTGCCTCCTCGATCATTGAAATAGTCACACATTCCCCTGGGATATGTCAGGTTGTTACTTCGGAAAGGCAGAGGAAAAAATAAAGAGATATAAGAGAGAAAAAGAAGAAATGGAAAATATAAAGAGCTAGGAATAATAAGAATTGAGTGTCACACTACTCCTGGAAACCTAATATTGTCAGTGCCGAAGATACAACAAAAAATCAAGAGAGTAATGATAGAAAAATTAATTAAAATATAATATAAGTAAGGCGAAGCAATGGTAGACTGTGTTAACTTTTGTCGTTACCTACGAGATGTGGTTCATCGATTGAAACCCGCTTCGTCATCTTTTAAATCAATAAATATTAACTTACTAGTTACTAATTTTCATTAGTTTTGGCGAATAAATATTATTTATCAATTGAATTGTTAATGTGTAGTAATTTTGACAGTACCACCATTCAGGTTGTGTGATCATTCACTGCAAATTATTAAATTTTGATTACAGAACATGTTTTACCTAGTTTGCTTACAAGTAATCAGTTGCTTACATTAATAATTAAGTAATTATTATATATTATCTTAATAATAAACTATTGTTAAAACATTAAAAATTATTTATTGAAGTAATACATTTAGTTAATAGTAATATTTTTATAATAATATTTTATTTTGCAATTGGTGGGGTATAAACATTTGGTAAAATTATATACAAGTTTAATAACATGAGAGGAGTAAGGTCCATTAACCATACTCCTAATATTACATTTTTTCAGATTATCACACACTAAACATATTTGATAACTAAACTAAACTAACATACTAAGCATACTAAAAATATACGATGATAAGCGTATATAATAATAAAACAGAAAATAATATAACAATTTATAGTCGATATGTCAGGTCTAAAGTATGATATCGTTTAAGTTGTCTGGTGCTGTCACTATTGTCAAGTAAGTTAATGGCAAGAATATTTTTATAGTTATGTAGTCGTAAGTATTTTGCGCTAGTCTTGTTAATTTCTTCTTTTATTGTTGTTAATTTCTTCTTTTATTGTTGTTAATTTCTTCTTTTATTGTTTCTCAATGATGGCTCCAAACTTTTTGATTAATTTTTCTCAGATAGAGTAAGAAACACTTAAATGGCGTAAGTCTAATTTTCCTTAAACTCTCCAAATGTTAGAAGACTGTCAAAGTTCAGCGTTTTTCGGCTTATTTCTACAATGAGATCTGAGATGAGGTGGGAGAAATCTGCAAAGACAGCTCAGGCTAAAGAGACAAGGAAACTAATTAGTATGAGAGAGCCTGTGCATTCTGTACCACCACTAGTCAGTATTCTTGTTGTGGGAAATGCTGAAAAAAATTCAATTTTTTGTCTATTTAGAAAATTCACAGTTACCAATGATAATCGGATCTACGTCATCCTTATAAATGTATTTCATTCTATTCTTACAAGAAATTCAAAGACAAAAATTGAATCTATTTTTGAAATTATCTGCAAAACTTAATTTTTGTTTCTTCAAAATGTCTATACTTTGCGTTGAGACTGATCTAGCGAGAAATATTCCAGATTCGAGTCCCGTAAGGGTTGTATTCCTCGTTTGCAGATTCCAGTCCCGTACGTATATTTATTCCTCTGAAGGTGGCAATTGTCTTCTCCTGCTGGAGACGAGGAGATCCGCCGCCGACCTTCCGACGGGGTTTCCTCAACCAGGTATCTCCCACCAGCTGGGTACCGTCCCAGCTGGGAACTGCTTTAAGCTCCCGACCCGTCTCTCGGCATTGGTGGTACGTGTAAGTGTGTGTAAAAAGAGAGCAACGACCACGGAAGAAGGAACGAGGAAGGAAAGATAGCGCGCCGTCCGTGGTCCGTTTGTTAGGTTACAACGCCGACATTTGCCTGGAGAAATATTGATAGTTTTACTAATGACAATGAAATTATCATCAATTCATGATTGCATTAATATTAAAGATTTTAAAAAAATAGAATTCTATATTGTGAGTCTCGATCTTTTGTTATCAAAAAACCCACAAAGATGGATTCTGAGTACGCCACGTGTTATAGGATTTTTCTTCTAAATTTAGCATATGGGATTTATACACTTTTTCGTTACCAGGGTCCTGTAATAGGAGTTTTTCTACTGAAAATTCGCCTTTTTTCGCACAACATTACATAACTTTCTCTCTACTGCGTAAGCGATAACGAGAAAGTGATACGGATAGTATGGAATCTTTGTAACAAAAGTAAGACGCACTTGCATGATTTGCTTGTTTTACTTGTCATCTTTCAAGGAAGCATCTACGATCAACAATTCTTTCTTCTACTCTCGTCAACAGTACGGACACCCTTTTGAGACTGCGTCCAGGGCCAAAGTTATCTCAAGAGACATTGTCGTAGGCCACGATTATAAAATCAAGAAAATATTTAAGGACACGAATGCTGTTGAATGTTTATAAAAAGTTCTGAATGAAAAATTTCGTAAAAATGCCAGTCTACGATATTGGTGAAAAGGACCTACAATAGAATTTCCAGAAATTGAAAAAAGCAACATCCAGTTATGTGACTAGTGTCTACGGTTTCATATCGAGAAACTCCGGAAAGTTCCATAACAATGAAACCGATTTGATTTTGATTGGATCATGCAGTTATTTAAATGCGTTATTGAGTCTATTATCGTACTGCGCGTACCAACTGAATTCTCTCATAAATTGCGTTACTGCATACATCACAGTTAACGTCATATGGCAGCAAGACTCCAGGGAAGGGAGCGTTGATAATAAATATTTATTTATGTGTGCATTATCGAACAACAATTTGTTGGTAAATTTCTGACCACTTGATTCAAATTAAATAAATCGAAATAAAAGTTGAAGAATATTTTAATCACACAATATAAACTGCAGGTGATAAGTAAGAATTTGGGAGCTAAAAAATCTCATTATTATCTTAAGTATCTAAAGTATCTTAAGTTAAAATATCTTGGAATTACACTGGACAGAAGACTTACATGGAAAACACATATAAAGAATAAAAGAAAATAATTAGACCTCAAAATTATCAGATTAAACTGGCTATTAGGAAAAAACTCATCCTTAAGCATCGCAAACAAAATTCTTCTTTATAAAGCATTACTAAAAACAGTCTGGACGTATGGAATACAACTTTGGGGAGCAGCTCAAAATTCAAATATTGAAATATTAAAACGTTTCCAATCTAAAAGCTTAAGGAAATTTGTAAATGCTCCTTGGTACGTAACGAACGCCACAATACACCGAGACTTACAAATGACAACAGTGCCGCAGTGAATGATCACACAACCTGAATGGTGATATTGTCAAAATTACTACATATTAACAATTCAATTGATAAATAATATTTATTCGACAAAACTAAAGAAAATTAGTAACTAGTAAGTTTATATTTATTGATTTAAAAGATGACGAAGCGGGTTTCAATCGATGAACCACATCTCGTAGGTAACGACAAAAGTTAACACAGTCTACCATTGCTTCGCCTTACTTATATTATATTTTAATTAATTTTTCTATCATTACTCTCTTGATTTTTTGTTGTATCTTCGGCACTGACAATATTAGGTTTCCAGGAGTAGTGTGACACTCAATTCTTATTATTCCTAGTTCTTTATATTTGCCATTTCTTCTTTTTCTCTCTTATTTCTCTTTATTTTTTCCTCTGCCTTTCCGAAGTAACAACCTGACATATCCCAGGGGAATGTGTGACTATTTCAATGATCGAGGAGGCAGCTTTGCCCTAAGCGAACACCACGGGGGCTTGGGGAGTAAAAGTAGCAGCGCTCCGTAGACGGTTTATTCTGAAAATACGAGATAGCAGCCCCATTCCCTTGCCCAGTGCTAGAACCGCGGCTAAATAAGAATTAAACGATAAATTTTGCCGTTAAATGTCTCTGCAGAAGCATTGACAGTACCATGTTTACACAACTCTGTATTTTTAATTAGTGAAGACGATAACCTATATAGTTGCGTATATGTTTATTCTATGATTGTAGAATATGAAGAGTTTTTTTGTTTCACTTTTATATTTAACGCTTCTAAAAGAGCTCCAAAAAGATGCAAATAGGAGAGTGATAAATTTGAACAAAACGCTCAAAATATTTTGTTTTTTGGAATTAACGGATGCATTAAACATGATTAATCTAATGTATTTTGTCAATGTTTTAAATTAATACGACATGAAACAGTGAGAGTTTGACTCTTTCTTCCACTGGTGACTCATTGCCACCAACAAGTTTGCAAGTGTCCATCGTTCACAATGCTTGCAACAAACAAAACTACATTCTATACCCTTAATCCCTTTATCTTTTTCCCACTCTCCTACATAAACCCCTCCTCTTACTTTCAGCACACTCATTGCTCCCGCAGCCGTCGGCTACCTGTCTCCCCCACCCCACCCGCTTAGTCATGCTGGCACAACCACTACAGCACTATCGTGTAAAAATTGGAATCATTTTTAACAAATATTACATTTAATACACGAGCCGTTTATTAAAAATGCAGTTATGCTTGAAAGGCAACTCACGCCGGTATGACAGACAATTTGTGCTTATAATAGAAATAGGAAATGTAGGGATTCCTAAATAATTACGGATAAATTACAAGTAAGTAGTAAGGATGGAATAAAAATATTCAGAAATTTCGGTAAACCAATAGTTTATTTTTTCTACTTACTCCGACGAAATACCGGGAACTACTTCCTTTACATAGTGGTCGTGAATTTTACAATGGTCGTAACAAAAAGTTTGGATGTGCATAATCAAATAAAACCAATTGGAAAATTAAGTACTCATTTATTATTACGCTATTACCCAATGATTAACTTTATTACAGAAGGTGTTAATTAAATAAACGTTGTTAAGCTAGCATGAGAGTTATGCTGGCATGCCAGTCATTCAAGTTCGTGAAATAGAAAGTAGGAAAAGGTACATTCAAAAAAAATCTGTTGAAAAATTAATTATACATTTATAACTAATTAATTATACAAACCTTAAATTTATTACTTTTCCTGATTATTTAATAAATTTTGTCATGCGGGAATGAGAGTTAAGCAGAGAAGAGAGGAATTCCAGTACGAAAAGCAACGGCGAACGGACACAATCAAATTAAACCAAATAGAAAATTAAATATTCATTTATTACTAATTTATTACAAAAATGTGATATTTATTACTATTTATTGTTTAAATGCTGTTTGGCTGGCATGACAGTTAAGCTAGCACGAGTGCATGACCCACATGTGAAATAAAAGTAAATAACAATAACCGAAAATTGTTATGTTCTGTTGGCGGTGGACGATGGACACTTGCAAACTTGTTGGTGGCAATGAGTCACCAATGGAAGAAAGAGTCAAACTCTCACTGTTCCATGTCGTATTAATTTAAGACGATGACAAAATACATTAGATTAATCATGTTTATAGCATCATTCCCGTGGCTGCTACGAGACACGGCCGCGTCGCGCCACGTGCTGCGTCTGAGATTCCTGCTATGTGTGTGTAAGGTGACTGGTGTGTGTCTAATGTATGTGATGTGTGTGTGTGCTGTGCGCAGAACCGGCCGGGGCTGCTGCGAGACGCGGCCGCGTCGGGCAACGTGCTGCGCTTGCGGCTGCTGCTGCGCGCGTGCCCCTGGAGCAACGAGGAGGTTGCGCATGCGCTGTTCGCCGTCTCGTCGCGGCGCACCGCCCGCGCCATCGCCCGCGCGCGCCCCGCCGTCTTCCAGGTGCGCTCCTCCATTCAAACTCACACAACACGTTTCCTAAAGCAATGTTGAGTGTGCATTTTCTTAAGGGTGTCCCTGTGTACTGCGCAGGTGTCGCCGCCGTCGGCGCTGCTGGGCTGTCTCTTAATGTTCCATTATAATCCAACATGTATGCTAAAGCAATGCTGGGTGTGTATTTTGTTAAGTGTGCTTGGGTGCTGTGCAGATGTCGGTGCTGGGTGAGGTGATGACGGGAGGTTTCTTTATTTTCCAACACGTTTGCCAAAGCAATGTTCAGTGTGCGTTTTATTAAGAGTGTGATTGTGTGCAGGCGTTGCTGTTGTGGGCTCTCTCTTGATGTTCCATTATATTCCAACATGTATGCTAAAGCAATGCTGTGTGTGCATTTTGCTAAGTGTGCTTGTGTTCTGTGCAAGCGTCGGTGTTGTGGGCGGTGCTGAGCTGTCTCTTAATGTTCCATTATATTCCAACATGTTTGCCAAAGCAATGCTGTGTGTGCATTTTGCTAAGTGTGCTTGTGTGCTGTGCAAACGTTGGTGTTGTGGGCGGTGCTGAGCGTCTCTTAATGTTCCATTACATTCTAACATGTATGCCAAAGCAATGTTGAGTGTGTATTTTGCTTAGAGTGCATGTGTGCTGCGCAGGAGTCGGCGCCGTGGGCGGTGCTGAGATCTCTCTTATTGTTTGAATATATTCCAAAATGTATGCCAAAGCAATGAAGAGTGTGCGTGTGGGCTGAAAATTGTAGGCGCCATGGATAGTGCTCGGGATGGTGATGTCGGAATGTTCCATTATAATCTAACATGTATGCCAATGCAATGTTGACTCTATTTTGCTAATGTACTTGTATGCAGCGCAGGTGTCGGCAGCACCCTGGACGGTGCTGACATCTCTCTTATTGTTCCAATATGTTGCAACACATTTGCCAAAGCAATGCTGGGTGTGTATAAGAGTGTGTTTGTGTGCTGCGCAGGTGTCGGTGCCGTGGGTGGTGCTGGGCTGTTTCTTAATGTGTCATTATATTCCAACATGTTTGCCAAAGCAATGCTGGGTGCACATTTGGCTTAGAATGCTTGTGTGCTGGGCAGGCGGCGTCACGTGGGTGGTGCTGGGCTGTTTCTTAATGTGCCATTATATTCCAACATGTTTGCCAAAGCAATGCTGGGTGCACATTTTGCTTAGGATGCTTGTGTGCTGGGCAGGCGGCGTCACGTGGGTGGTGCTGGGCTGTTTCTTAATGTGCCATTATATTCCAACATGTATGCCAAAGCAATGTTGAGTGTATATAAGAGTGTGCTTGTGTGGTGCGCAGGCGGCGTCGCCGTGGGCGGTGGTGGGCGCGGTGATGGCGGAGGACGTGGGCGCGCTGCGCGGGCTGCTGGACGCCGGGGCCGCCCCCGACCGCCCGTGCGGCCCCGCGGGCGAGACGCCGCTGCACGTGGCGGCCGCCTGCCGCAGACGCGACTGCGCGCTCGAGCTGATTCTGCGCGGCGCAGACCCGAACCCCTGCGACGTCAACGGGGAGACCCCTCTGCACAGGTAGGCCCTTCATTGAACTGTGTATTCATCTTCCATGGATTAAAATACTCTACAGATCCGAAATATTTGCTTTACACAAATTATAGAACAGAAGTGTTCAAAATATTTGATTAAAGACATTTTTCGTAAAATATTTGCATTAATTGTATTACTGGTTTACATTCGTGTACATGTTACAGTCATATATTTTTAATACTTACTGTTAGTGTGCGGGCGTTCTTAATCAACAACGTTCTTAATCAAGTAACGTTCTTAATCAACAACGTGTGGCATAATGTTTACCAACTGAGTTTTTAATTTTATTGTCCCGTAACAAAATCTTCTCTTAATTTCCCCCTACTTCTTGTGTATTTCTTTATTATTCTCGTAGTAATACCCCATAACTTTTCTACGGGGTTCTAGCCAGAGCTATTCCGTGTTCATGGTAAAACTTTTACAAGCTTTTGTTCCAAATTCTTGAAGACACTTTAATTTTAAGAAAAATGTTTTTTTAGCAAGGGCGAATTTGAAAGACTTTCAAGTTAAATGAACTTCCAAAGTTTATGTCAATTGATACTAATATGTTGAATGTCATTTAGACATGTGGATTCAGAATCGTGAATAATTGTTGGGATTCTGTACACCAAAAGGGTGAATTTTAATTATAAATCAACACCTGGATGTTATGATCTGCTGTATTTTAAGTTGTTTAATAAAAAATGTTTTGAAGACGATAGCTCAAATAGTATGAACACATAATTTGCAAATACATTTTTTATAATTTCAGTAACGTTACAAATTATGTGAGAAACTATGCGCCACGAGCTTATGCCTTGAAATGGTTGTCCGGTACAGAGTGAAATCGGGCGGGCACGGGGGCTCGTGGGTAAGTTGTCGCTCTGGTGTAGCAAGGCGGCTTGAGCTTGGGCACACGCACTAACCCTCCAGATTTTAATTTATTTAAGTACTACCGTTCATTGAAGAGAGAAAAAAAGGCACAAGATAAGGGGGAAAAGTATACCTCGAAAAATGGAAACATAAGACCGTCACGTTCATGGAATGTTCTTTTGAAGGAACACGTTCCTTTCTCCTCTATTCGCTTGCAAGGGGACTGTGGAAGGATTTTCCACTCTTCAGCGGGAGGCGGTGTGGTGCCCGCGGGGTTGCCTTAGCGATAGCGTTAAGCTGACTACCTGACACCGCGCTGACATACGAATCACCTTTTCCATCACCAAGCGTTGAAATACCCGCGAATTAGTCTTGAAGTTGTAGAGTTAAAATGATTTTAAATTCTTGTTTTGTAGCAAATTTCCCACGCATTTCTGTCATCTAAAAGAAAACTTATGAATAGAAATTGTTTTGTCTGAAGTCAGCAAATATTCTGAGTGCACAGCAATGTTCAGCACCAAGTGTTGCCTCAGAATCAACCCTCAAAATTTAAATTGAAAAACCTCCATCTTCGTTGTCATTAATGAACACAATTATCAATAAACTAAGTTAATGGAAAATGAGAAACAAGCGTACTATTTCCTTACCTTTTTGGTATCCTAATAGTCTACTTGAAATGTGGCATTCAGAATATCACTCACCCACACAACCACATTACTTCCCATGATAAATTTCCTAGGAGAAAATGCAAATTTTTTGAAAAAATATAGTTTCCTTTTTTCTGAAAATGCAATCTTTTTTAGCTTATTTACACTAAAACTATTGATCCATCGAGAAATTTCGTTAGTGAACATGGTAAAACTTTGTGTCAATGAAAGAATTTAAAGATACATATGTAGCATAAAAATTTAAACACTCAGGTTGTTAAATTATTAAGTTTGTATAAGGACGTAAGTATATTAAGTTAAAAATTACGAATTAATATTTTTGATTTTTAGAATAATTAAACCATTTTGGTTTCTTTAATCAATATAGATATTCAAACAATTTTGGTTACATAAACCATGTAGATATTCATCTGTTTTCAATAATTTAATATTTTTGGATGTTTCGAGGATTTTGTGTATTTTACTCACATTGAATACTTCTAGTTATTTATGCAACAAGGGCACTAGAAGGGATCTAATGATCGACCAAAATCACTCGAGGATTTCATCCCTGGTCGATCATTAGGACCAGTTAACCTACGCGGTACATAGATTATTTTTTATCGTAATTTTAATTATTTATATTTACTTATGTACTAATTATCCAGTTGTTAACTTGACTCGGTTTGTCTTTCCCTATTTCGATGCGGTGGTTCCCTTCACAATCCCCTCCATAAGAGAACATGTAGCACTATTCAACTGTTTTCATACAGCCCTTGTTACCACGAGCCTCTCGATCGAGGAAAGTTATGCAGCGAAAGTTAATCGTTTCGTAACAGTTGACATGCACGATTCAGCCATGACATCTAGCGGACGGCTCGGGACAGCTCCCAACCCTTCCTCACAGGTGGCTTTGGTTAATCACTGCGCTAGTCAAATAGGATCAATGTAAAATCACGATCCAATTTATTTTCTAGAATATGCCTCATACTAATAAAACTACTAATAAAAATAAATTAAAACTGAGATGCGTAATATATTATTAAATGTAATGTAAAGTTCACAATCGAACGAAACATTTATTAGAACGATTCTAAATGATCAATAGGTTTGTAAACTTTCCTACGATTGGTCAGGAACTTTATCATTATAAAATCTGTATCGTAATGGGTTTCTTTATGCAAGCATACAGCCATCAAATGACAGAATTTTTCAATTGGTGTCGAAAAATAACTACTCAATATTTCGTTTATTTTGTATTTGACACTCTTTTGCCCTGCTTTTCTCTGATTTGTTCCCTCTTTGTCACTCTCTCACACGGTCCTTTTTCTCTTCGCGGCGTTTCTTCGTCCTCCTCTGAACGCACGGTGTGTTTTGTGCAGGGCCGCGACGCACGGGCGAGAAGAAGTGCTGTGGCTGCTGGTGGACTTCGGGGCGGCGAGCGTGGACGCGCGCTGCCGCCGCATGCAGACGCCGCTGCACCGCGCCGCCGCCCACGCGCATGCGCCCTGCGTGGAGACGCTGCTGGGCGCCGGCGCCGCCGTCTTGGCCAGGGACTGCGAGGGCGCCACGCCGCTGCACCTGGCCGCCGCCGCCTCCCGCGCCGCAACCCTCGTGCGCACGCTGCTGCAGCGGGGCGCCGACCTCGACGCCCAAGACTACAGCGGTAGGTGCCCCTCCCACACGCTTCGTATTCACAATCGCCTTCCAGAGGTTTACATCGACTGGTTGCGTAGGCTTCCGCGGCCGGAGTTTGTGTTGTCTAGGCTATCCGGGCCGAGCCGCGTCACTGACATGGCGGCTAACGTTTCGGCCAGCGTATTGTGTTCTTCTTCAGAGCGTACTGCTCTGAAGAAGTACGCTCTGAAGTACTCGCTGTACGCTCTGAAGAAGGTCACGCTGGCCGAAACATTAGCCACCATGTCAGTGACGCGGCTCGTCTCGGATAGCCAAGACAACTTTTAGATTGACTGATTAGTGTTGTGTCCGGGCACGACAACAAATAAGGTTATTAGTCCCGTAAGCGTAGTGCAAGTTGTTTTCCTCAGGAGGTGGCGGTGATCTCCCCTAGATGGTGAGACCCGGCGCCGACCTACCATCTGATAGCGGTTAGCCGCGCCATATCTTGGAATCCAGCGAAACAAAATACCATTATCACCCGACTAAAAAACACACACTACGTTACGGGACTAATGACCTTAGGAAATAACGTGCCCGAAAACGCTAGTAATCAATCAATCATTCAATGTTTACATATTTCGATTACTATTTTAAAATTATGTTGGCGTATTTTTGAAAAATAAGTATATCATATTAGAGAACTTTTCAGTAAAACTATTTCAAAACAAGGATGACCTGCTTTATGGCGGAATGTATAGCAAACTATACTAAACAGATCTTCGCATAAAAATTTCCCAATAACTCTATTCGTAAAAAAAAAGGTATAATAGTGCTAGAGATTTTTTAGAACTGTTCTTTTTTAATCTGTGTTAAAAAATAACCCTCCGAGTACCAAATTCTAACTTGCATTCGCAAACAGTAAATTTTTAAATTAAAAAATCCAAAATTTTTATCAATGATAAATTCTGATCTGGGATTTTGTTGTCAATATTTTTACAGAGTAATGTCATAAATGAATAATATTGTTTCCGGAGAAGGTAAAAAAATCCCCCCTCTGGTAGTCATTGTCATAAGAGGAATCAATGAATGGTGTGTTTTGCAGGACGGCGTCCTGTGCACTACGCTGCGGAGGGTGGCAACTGCAAGACCATTCGGTTGCTGGCGGAAGACTATGCGGTTGACGTCAACGCTCGCACCAGAGACGGCAGGACACCGCTGCACATCGCTGCAGCGGGCTACAGGTGAGTTGCGTCGGAAACACAGACACACATTGACACATTCCACACACGTAAAGTGCATTATAACTGAAGTAAATAGATAAATAGTTATTAGTTAAGAATAAAATTGTTCATTATGTTGTCAAGAAAATCAAATTCATGTTCGAAATATTAGCACAAAAAACTCATTTAAAGCAAGAAGGTTAAAATTAAGTGATTATCTTATTTTTGTTTTAATAGAACGCTCATTTTCATTCAATATTTTTAATAATCTAATGTTTGCGATGTGTGCAAAATTTTGAACACGCTGCACATTTCGATTACGCCTAAAACTGTGGTTATGACTTCGCGTCACCAAATATAATGCATAATATTCATAATTGATACTAGTATATCTAACACATCTATAGTACGTCTAGCACTCTGGAATTACGTAAAAACTTAGGCTAGGTAAAATTACGTTTATAGACTTTGTAGCTGAGAAAGCAAAAACGTTCGATGTTCAGGAGCTTCACATTTTGAAGAGCAAGCAAAAAGGTTCTAAATTTCAGACATCGATCATCTTTCTCAACATTAATAGTTGAAGGACACTCTACAGACGTCACAGAGCCCACGGACAACGACCGTTAAAGAACGATAAAGTTGAATTTATATTTTTAGAACACCGTTGAGTTTCCTGACGTTAACTCAAAACCGGCAAAATGTGACATCGAACCTTTTTGTTTACACCGATTTCATTATTTTGTAAGTTAATTGAGGGCGAAGATGTGAATACTTTTAGACATAATTTATTCATTTCCTTCGAATGACAATGACAGGTTTCATCGAGCACTCGCATGCACAAAAAGTGTCTGGCGCCCAGAAGCCGAATTTCGTTTGGACGCGTTCGCGAAACCTGGTATCATTCGTCCAAAGGAAGCGTGTAAAACGGGTCTTAGATAATCGTGTGAATGTCTAACTCGAGAGTTCATTTTTCTACAAATTAGCACTAGGTTTACACGCGTAACATTTTCATTAGTACGCCCAACGTTTTTAGTGCGTCACGTATTTTGTTTATTACGTCAAATACTTTGTTCAGTAGGTGAAACATTTTTTTCAGTAGATCAAACACTTCATTCAGTAGGTCAAACACTTCATTCAGTAGGTCAAACACTTTGTTTAGTATGTCATACTTTTTGTTTACTGCGTCAAAACTTTGTGTTTTAAGGCAAATATTGTATTACATCTTACATCTGGATTATTACGACCAATACTTTGTATTTACGTTGTTTGTACTTTGTTTGTATAGTACGCCAAAAAAATTGTTTAGAATGTGAAGCACATTGATTAGAATGTCAAACATTTAGCTTACTACGTTAAACCCTTCCGTTATCTCTAACTACTTGCAACTACTTCAAAATTACATCCATTGTTTTGATTGTTAATCAAACTTTTTGTTACGTGTCGTCCATTAATAAGGTTACGCTAGAGAGGAGGAAGGGGGTTAAAGGCAGCCATACGCTGCGTTACGTAGGGGTAGGGGGTATTCGTTAAGCGTTACGTAGCATTGATATTTATTTTTAAAATATTTCAACAATTGCTGAAATAATTCCTTTTATTCAAACTTATACTAAAACATTTCCATATTAACAAATTAAATTCAATGTATAATAAATTAAAGAAGTTTTATTGCACAAATATTTACAATAAATGAAAATATTTTTCATCAATAATATACTGTTGAATCTTTGGGGGGAAGGTGGCTTGTTGCAAGCGTTACGTAATTATTAGAAGGGGGTACAAGTATGCGTTACAGGAGGAAAAGCGGGTACTCAAAATACTCCAAATTTGCGTTCCGTAATTTATGGATGACCATCTATTACGCTCTAATCATTATTAGAAATGGGTTCATGTACGTGTCACAGGTGCATTACAGGAGGAAGAGGGGGTAGACAAAATACTCCAAATTTGAGTTACGTAATTTATGAATAGCCCCTTATTACACTCTAAACATGGTTAGAAGGGGGTTCATGTACATGTAACAGGGGGAAAAGGGTGTATTTAAAATACTCCAAATTCGCGTTCCGAAATTTATGGAAGCCCCTCTTATTACGCTTAACATTTAGGAAGTCCCCAAAAGTGTATTTCTTGTCTGATGGTTGCCTTTCGCGTCTCGCAGCGCGAGGTGCGTGGAGGAGCTGGCGCGGCTCGGGGCGGACGTGCACGCGCGCGACCGCCGCCGGATGACGCCGCTGCACGTGGCGGCTGCGCACGGCCGCGCCGAGGTTCTGCGCGAGCTGCTGCGCCTGGGCGCGCGCACGGACCTGCGGGCGCAGCACGACATCACGCCGCTCATGATCGCCGTGGTGCGGCGCGACCAGGAGAGCGGACTCGCGCTCATCGAGGTAAGATTAGCTCCAGCGCCTATGGTGGCCAATATAAATTAACCAACGTATTAGAAATGATTATTAATAAGAAAATAAACACCTGGAGAGGTGGCTCAAGGCATCAATTGATATCACTGCAGTCCCTCTAACCGGGAGATCATAGCCCAAATCCCGACGGTGGCAGTATTTTCAAAAGTCTTATCAGCCAGGTCGAATTCAGTCGCGGTCTGGAGGAGAATTCTAGCGGCCGGCTGATCTGATCGGTAGTTTTCCGTGTTTTTTTGCGATCAACACCGCGCCAATGCCGGGGCAGTACGAGATCTTTCTTACCTCTTCCTTGTCCTATCCTCTCCTTTTACACACACACACACACACACACACACACACACACACACACTTACACTAACCCGCACTACACAAGCACCCATGCCGGGAGACCGGTCGGGAACTTAGAGCTTGTTCCAGCTGGGGAGGTGTTGTGAGATACCTAGAAGTCAATTCATGAACTACCCATGAGAGAAGCCAGCCGCGAGATACTCCTCCAGACAGGGGCTGAATTAAATCCATCTAGTGTCGTGAATCCGCTACCGTTTGGATTCGAACTCTTTGCCACGGGCAACAAAGATGCAGAACAAACGGTGTGGTCGCAGTGCTATATTAGCTCGTCTTTGCGGTTCAAAAATGAATATTAAAATAGTTTTACGTATTTATAAACTAATTTAAACTTTCTTAGACGTAATTGTTTAAATCTAAATCAAACAGCGGCCCCGGGTTCGATTCCCGGGCAGGCAAGATTACAGTGTGCGTTTTCCTTGCAATGTCCCAGTATATGTTACTGTGTGACGTTGAGAAAATTTACTTCTCGGGTTGAGAAGACCGGAATACGGCGAGGGGATGTCTTCGTGCGAACCACACACCCTTACTACAACCCTTACTACAACAACCCTTAACTCTTGGCCGCGAGGTTGGGACGTCGCCGGTAGGCATGTTCACGGGCTGTCGCACATACAAATCAATCAGACTTTAATACAGTCTGCATCACATGGCTTGCCCAACGGTCTGTTTTCTGACTCGTAAAATACGCGTCCTTACTCGAAAACACTCGTGCAGAACTCGAAAACTACGCATCCTAAGTCTTTTAAGTCTAGCTTTCGCTTTGCTATCTACGAGTCCTGTTGCTTAAGTTCTGAATGAAGTGAAATACTTTTGAACTTCTGATACTATAATTTTGGTAATGTATCTCTGTTGGAAACTTCAATCTTTAGATCGAGGGGTCACAGATGTGCAGAATTAGAAATTGACGCATTAAATAAATTCTTAATGTGCGGTATAATCACATTTAAGTATTTCTGTTAGACTATTAAATGCCTCCTGAAAATCATTACAATTTTAATTATATTTTTAGTAATGAAAGTGTAAATACGTTCCCCTAACTTTTAGCAAACCTCTAAAGGTTATCCCATATGTTAACGTCTGATTTACAATTTTCGGGAACATACACTCAGCAAATTGTTGTTGTTGTTCGCAGGCAGGAGCAGATGTGGACGCTTGCAATGGGCTGGGATATTTAGCCTTGCAAGAGCCAAGGCAATATTTATCAGACTCGGAGCCAGATGAAGAATATGAATTTTAAGTTTACTCCTGCAGTTGCATCAATATTTTCTTTTCTTTTTGTAAAATTTTCTTTTGACAAGAGCAATACTATTTCTTATTGCTGCCTTTTTTATTACGATAAATGTTTCTCAACGTTTCACCGCAAGTATTATATACTTCTTTTTATTTTAGTAAAATGTGTATATTATGGATATTTGTAGTATTCTGAGATTATTTATAAAATATATATTTTACATTTCGCTGCTTCGTAAATAAAACTCTACAACTGAAAAACTTTAATTTTTATATTGTTGCACAACACATCACGACGACTCCCTTTGTGCATGAAATTTTGCATGATTCCAATTCGAATGTTGCTACTGAGGAAGAAGTGTTTATCTTCAAACGCAATGGTTCAACATTCAAAACCATTCGCAGTGCATTTTGAGTTGTGGCGTTTTCCTTACGTAGTAACGCTTTGAAAAAAAAAGATAAGTCAATGTATTTATAATTTACTGTCCAGGATTCTTCAATATTATAATTCTAAGACAGGCTTTGTTTAGCAAAACAGGAAGCTTCAGTATGTGGCTAAATTTTGAATTGTTTAACTGTCAATGGACTGAAATTATATCTTGTATATTTTCTTAATTACCAAAGATTTTCTTTTCTGTTTCAATTAAGTGTTAGGGATTTTTGTCAATTTGTAAATATTCTGTATTTTTTATATTTTTAATGTAAATTTGTATCTGTAATTTTTTTATTATTTTATTGTATTTTACTGAATATAATTTTATTTTTGTAAGAATTTTCAAAGCATTTATATTCTATTAATGAAATAAACCTTCACTTACTCCATATTACTTAAATGTAAATTATATTCCTAACTGAAATGAAAAGGTCTGTTCCTAGAGTTCTGCCATTAGAATTTGTGTAAATAAAGGTATATACTACATTTCGCATGATTAATATTTTCTGATATTTAACTAAGAGTACATCAAAAGATTTGAACCCTCGTGTTATTATAAAGAAAACACCTCAAGGGCCGGGAATGGAAACCAAAAGGTTTCTCTGGTTATAAAGAAGAGTAATAATCGATCAGTAAGAAACCAATAATAATTTATCAGATACATTTTATCGCTTGAAATAAGGTTGTCAATTTACTTTAGTTTATGCAGGGGAGGTGTAATATCTAATAACGGCTTCTATGCAAAATGACGCCGAAGTATAAATACTCGTACGGTTTCAAATACACAAGCGACTAGTGGCCTGCAGCTGCAAAATTTCTTTTGAACAAAATAACTACAAAAATGGCTTTCCAATAGAAGGACGGCCGGAAATAACAAATAAGAAAGTCTCGTGTAACATTGGAATTAATGAAATTTAATACGAAAATCAATATTCCTGAAAACTGCAACAACTTAATAGTAGAGTACTTCCGACATGTGTGATATTGTTGTGAATGTCAGTGTAAATGTCGTAAGGGAAGGCAATAGAATGGAAGGTATCGCCCATGGTGTGTGGTCTGTTTGTTACGGTACTACTCTGTCAATCACTTGGTACAGAGAGAACAAACAACTGTGCTCCGACGTAAGCAATGGTCGTTAAGATTCTCCTCTAGACAGCGACTGAAGTCGACATGATTTTGTAGAAAGTTGTCGAGATTTCGACGGGAACAAACGTTTGGGGTCCCCTGACACCGAAATCCTTTTTTTAACGACCGTCCGTCTATCCTTTATGAACAATATTAGGGCCTAAAATATGGGTAAGGTTTTTTACAAACTGAATAGTCCTCGGCAGATATGATGTCATTTGAAGCTCTACTGTTTTGAATAACATTCTTTAATTTAGGGTACACTTTACATAAAGCCCCTGGAACATTTTAAAACTTTTGAAATGATGAATGAAATTAACTTATAAAGGTGGCATATGTCTGGCTTTTATTGTTAACTCTGAATTTTCGAAAATTGCAACATTTGGAATTTTTTAGGCGTCTTCCTACAACTACAAAATTTAACATAGAGATTTTTACTTTGAATAAAATGTATTCTCCATAATTAGTACTTTTATTAATATCCTGCTCATTTTCTTGAAAATTGTAGTAGATTTCGCGCAATATTGCGTGGATTATGTGCAATAGTAAAAATATCAAAAACAAGAATTTCTCAAAAAGTCTGCAATTTTTTTCTTGTACGTTTGGTAGGGTTATTACCAAATCTACTGCATAAAATGACATAAATGTCAGTTTGCTCAGAACATTCTTTTTTTCAAAAATTACACAATTGTAAATTTTTGACATTATCTCAAGTCGTTAAAATTTACAATATGGACGATTTGTATACATGATTGCATTTTTTAGATGTACTTTAAATAATATCTGATAAATTGATTGGAAAATTTATAAGTTTTCTGTGAAAATGAGGTCAAATATCTCCTTTTTCAGAAACGCTCAAACGCCATTTTTCCAAAAACGGATCGAAATTTAAAAAAAGACTTGTACGAATAAGGTTAAATACACTGTTTAAGATGACACAAAATTATTTTGTTGTAGTCTTTTATTTTTTTTCTAATCAAATGTAGGATTTTTAATATCTAAACGCCGTTAATATGCACATTTCCAGCGATTTCCATACATTATTGTATTTTTTAGTAGAAGTACGTCAAATGACTTTCAATGTAGATTTTAAAAACTCAAAAGTTGGCTGTGAAAAAGAGCTTCAAAATGTTCATTTACAGTAAACCTTAAACGACATTTTTTTAAAGCTGCTCCACATTTTTCAAAGAAAATTGTCTTCTAGGACGAGGGGTACTTTCTTATAATATTCGTATAGTAATATTTCAGTTCTACCATTAGAAAAGCGAAAAATAAGTACTTTGAGTGGCGATAGAAGGCCGCTGTCAAGACGATGGGGAAAGACCGTAAAGCTATCAAAGAAATTTGAAAACTAACTAGTACGAGAAAGTATGTGCCATTCTGTAGCACCACTACTTCTTTCAGTTTCTGCGCGCATCGGAGCCTATACTCAGTGAATTATTGACGTCAATTAGTGATATAGGTTATCCCGCAGCAACCGCAGAATTTCGCTTGCGTCCGGAGCCAAGCTGAGATGGACAAGGAGGCACTCATAGAGAGGCAGACCGATAGACGGAGTATTGAACGTTAGGCCGAAAACCAATTTTTCCCAATCAAGGATCCAAAAACTGTGGATTCCGACTACACTATGTACGCGAGAAGGTAATTTCGGTAGGTTAATAGAGGAACGTATCCAAACCCGGGCCTCCATTTTCTTTTCGAATATTTTTTCATCTAATTTTCTGCACAATTAAATGAAAATGTATGCAATGAATACCTTATACAAATGTTATATTCTACTTAAAGTTATTTTCCAACTAGTTTACGAATAAAATGAGTTTTCGTAAACATTTTACTTAAAAAAAAGGTTTCTCAATGTGAGTCCCCCGCAAACATTTTAAGAAATGGGTAAAAAAATAAATGAAACTTTTGCAAAAAGTTTCAACCCAGTATAATTTTACAAAAATACAAGCGAAATATCTTATACATAAAAATTGTATTATATGTTTTGCACATATTATATATATTCCAGTGCGCCAAAATATCGTATGTAAGCAGGCTCTTCTGCCCCGCACATTCTACACGGACCCAGAGAAGAACACATTAGACACATCACCCTTAGTTCTCCTACAGCCCTCTGAAAAATTTTACACAGCAAAACATGCACCCCGCATCTTCTTAATCGAAAAGGGAAATATACCTGGCAGAACTTCCAAATCTGATAGGCCATATGCCATGTTTAATTTCTCGTCGGAGGTGGAATCTTCTTTTTGTTTTTAACTTCAAGATTCTCTTAAATATATCTTTTCGACTTCTCTGGAATTAAATTCTAAAATTGTTTTTTGATCTCTTACTTCTTCCTGTTCTCTCAAACGTATAGGCTTCAGAAGAGGCTCTTACTTTTTAATAGACGCCCAAGTTATAACGAGTTCTAAATACTTTAAACATTTTTATTTTATAAGCCGAACACTTGGGGACCTGCGTTAGAAACTTCCAGGGGTTTTGGGATATGCGTATTTATATTCAATTTACCAGTAACGTTTTAAGGTAAGTAAAGTAAAGTAAGTAAAGTAAAGTAATTGTCCTTACATAAATAGTTTGTAATGTAACATAAGGTAAATGTTAGAGGAAAATAATGTAATGGTTAGAAGACTTACCGATGAAATCATACGTATCAAATCTAATTGACTCCTGAGAACAAGCACTTGCAGAAACTTTGCTTATTATGACCTACTGTCTGGCAATAAGTGAAGAGGAAGAAACTATCGTCCTGCAAAATACTACAATTTTAGTACGTTTCCAATAGGCAACAGCGCTATACACAGCAACAAAACAAGGGGCTCGCATTGGAAACCAGACCCGACTTTAAGTACTTTCCTCTACATCCTAGAAATATTTTGTACTTCGGTACCAAAGCTCACAATCCGAGTTATTCGGTAAAAGTAATAATGCTGATACTGCACATACTTTATAGCAGTATTTCCAACTTAACAATTTTCGCAAAATAAGGATGTTCAACAAAAATGTATCATACACTAAAAAGTGTAAGTTTTTCTATTCGTGAAAAGGGTTTTAAGAAAAAGGTTGTTTTTAATAAAATCATGTAATTACAATTTGCACAATTTTTTAAGTAGAAATTGCTAGAAATGTTTTCGATTTCACATTACATTCGTAATTTTTGACACCTTTTTTTAGAATAATTTTCTATAAGAAAAATGTATAATATGTACAGCTTTTTTGCATTGCTCTTTTTCGCAATTTACGAATATTCAGAATTCACCTCTTATGAGAGTAGCACCATTCTGCACCCTCTTTTAATACACGCAAAGAAGAAATTTAAAGAAAAAAATTGAAGCCGATTTTAAGAGTATGTGATTAAAAATTGCTGGTATTTCAAGCAAAATTACACGAAAACTTGTCATATCTTCCAAAATTTAAATTGCTAATGATGACAGAATTTATAATAAAAATGCGCATAATAAAAGTAGTTCATCGTAAATGAATATGTTAGAAAGACTCCCATGAGAAGTCCTGATATCGAAAAAGTGGAAAACATTGTATATAGTATTGTGTTGTAAATTATATGTATGGAGTATTATACATAATACGTAGTAAATTATTTTCTCTATTACGTTGTGTGGTCGGAATCCTCGTTTTGTGAGTTTTTGATACCTAAAAACCGGTCTGCTCGTCCCTCCGTCCGTCCATACGTCTGCCCATCGGTGGTCAACACAAAAACCTAAACCGTTCACACGATTTTCGCATAAATTGTCATTCCCCGATCAATCTGACGGAGCTCGAGGCACTGACAATTTGAAATCGATATTTTAATTTTCGGGCTTTCTTTACATGAAGCCTCAACTTCATTTTAAACATTTTCTCAATGATGGATCCAAACTCTTTGATTAATTTTTCTCAGATAGAGTAAGAAGCACTTAAATTGCGTAAGTCTAATTTTCCTTAAACTCTCCAAGAGAAGATAACAATTTTCGGTTATTGATTATTTACTTTTATTTCACATGTCGGTCATGCACTCATGCTAGCGAAACTGTCATGCCCGCCAAACAGCATTTAAACAATAAATAGTAATAAATATCACATTTTTGTAATAAATTAGTAATAAATGAATATTTAATTTTCTATTTGGTTTATTTGATTGTGTCCGTTCGCCGTTGCTTTTCCTACTCGAATTACTCTCTTCTCTGCTTAACTCTCATATCCGCATGAGTAAATTTATTAAATATTCGGGAAAAGTAATAAATTTAAGGTTTGTATAATTAATTAGTAATAAATGTATAATTAATTTTTCAACAGATTTTATTTAAATGTACCTTTTCCTACTTTCTATTTCACGAACTTGAATGACTGGCATGCCAGCATAACTCTCATGCCAGCTTAACAACGTTTATTTAATAAACACCTTCTGTAATAAAGTTAATCATTGGGTAATAACGTAATAATAAATGAGTACTTAATTTTCCAATTGGTTTTACTTGATTATGCTCATCCAAACCTTCTGTTACGACCATTGTAAAATTCACGACCACTATGTAAAGGAAGTAGTTCCCGGTAATTAGTCGGCGTAAGTAGAAAAAATAAATTATTTGTTTGCCGACATTTCTGAATATTTTTATTCCATCCTTACTACTTACTTGTAATTTATCCGTAATTATTTAGGAATCCCTACATTTCCTATTTCTATTATAAGAACAAATTGCCTGTCATACCGGCGTGACTTGCCTTTCAAGCATAACTGCATTTTTAATAAACGGCTCGTGTATTAAATGTAATATTTGGTAAGAATGATTCCAATTTTTACGCGGTAGTGCTGTAGTGGTTGTGCCAGCATGACTCAGCGGGTGGGGTGGGGGAGACAGGTAGCCGACGGCTGCCGGAGCAATGAGTGTGCTGAAAGTAAGAGGAGGGGTTTATGTAGGAGAGTGGAAAAAAGATAAAAGGATTAAGGGTATAGAATGTAGTTTTGCTTGTTTCAAGCATGGTGAACGATGGACACTTGCAAACTTGTTGGTGGCAATGAGTCACCAGAGGAAGAAAGAGTCAAACTCTCACTGTTTCATGTCGTATTAATTTAAAACGATGACAAAATACATTAGATTAATCATGTTTAATGCATCCGTGAAATCCAAAGAACAAAATATTTTGAGCGTTTTGTTCAAATTTATCTCTCTCTTATTTGCATTTTTTGGAGCTCTTTTAGAAGCGTTAAATATTAAAGTGAAACAAAAAAACTCTTCATATTCTACAATCATAGAATAAACATATACGCAACTATATAGGTTATCGTCTTCACTAATTAAAAATACAGAGTTGTGTAAACATGGTACTGTCAATGCTTCTGCAGAGACATTTAACGGCAAAATTTATCGTTTAATTCTTATTTAGCCGCGGTTCTAGCACTGGGCAAGGGAATGCGGCTGCTATCTCGTATTTTCAGAATAAACCGTCTACGGAGCGCTGCTACTTTTACTCCCCAAGCCCCCGTGGTGTTCGCTTAGGGCAAAGCTGCCTCCTCGATCATTGAAATAGTCACACATTCCCCTGGGATATGTCAGGTTGTTACTTCGGAAAGGCAGAGGAAAAAATAAAGAGAAATAAGAGAGAAAAAGAAGAAATGGCAAATATAAAGAGCTAGGAATAATAAGAATTGAGTGTCACACTACTCCTGGAAACCTAATATTGTCAGTGCCGAAGATACAACAAAAAATCAAGAGAGTAATGATAGAAAAATTAATTAAAATATAATATAAGTAAGGCGAAGCAATGGTAGACTGTGTTAACTTTTGTCGTTACCTACGAGATGTGGTTCATCGATTGAAACCCGCTTCGTCATCTTTTAAATCAATAAATATAAACTTACTAGTTACTAATTTTCTTTAGTTTTGTCGAATAAATATTATTTATCAATTGAATTGTTAATATGTAGTAATTTTGACAATATCACCATTCAGGTTGTGTGATCATTCACTACGGCACTGTTGTCATTTGTAAGTCTCGGTGTATTGTGGCGTTCGTTACGTACCAAGGAGCATTTACAAATTTCCTTAAGCTTTTAGATTGGAAACGTTTTAATATTTCAATATTTGAATTTTGAGCTGCTCCCCAAAGTTGTATTCCATACGTCCAGACTGTTTTTAGTAATGCTTTATAAAGAAGAATTTTGTTTGCGATGCTTAAGGATGAGTTTTTTCCTAATAGCCAGTTTAATCTGATAATTTTGAGGTCTAATTATTTTCTTTTATTCTTTATATGTGTTTTCCATGTAAGTCTTCTGTCCAGTGTAATTCCAAGATATTTTAACTTAAGATACTTTAGATACTTAAGATAATAATGAGATTTTTTAGCTCCCAAATTCTTACTTATCACCTGCAGTTTATATTGTGTGATTAAAATATTCTTCAACTTTTATTTCGATTTATTTAATTTGAATCAAGTGGTCAGAAATTTACCAACAAATTGTAGTTCGATAATGCACACATAAATAAATATTTATTATCAACGCTCCCTTCCCTGGAGTCTTGCTGCCATATGACGTTAACTGTGATGTATGCAGTAACGCAATGAATGAGAGAATTCAGATGGTACGCGCAGTACGATAATAGACTCAATAACGCATTTAAATAACTGCATGATCCAATCAAAATCAAATCGGTTTCATTGTTATGGAACTTTCCGGAGTTTCTCGATATGAAACCGTAGACACTAGTCACATAACTGGATGTTGCTTTTTTCAATTTCTGGAAATTTTATTGTAGGTCCTTTTCACCAATATCGTAGACTGGCATATTTACGAAATTTTTCATTCAGAACTTTTTATAAACATTCAACAGCATTCGTGTCCTTAAATATTTTCTTGATTTTATAATCGTGGCCTACGACAATGTCTCTTGAGATAACTTTGGCCCTGGACGCAGTCTCAAAAGGGTGTCCGTACTGTTGACGAGAGTAGAAGAAAGAATTGTTGATCGTAGATGCTTCCTTGAAAGATGACAAGTAAAACAAGCAAATCATGCAAGTGCGTCTTACTTTTGTTACAAAGATTCCATACTATCCGTATCACATTCTCGCTATCGCTTACGCAGTAGAGAGAAAGTTATGTAATGTTGTGCGAAAAAGGGCGAATTTTCAGTAGAAAAACTCCTATTACAGGACCCTGGTAACGAAAAAGTGTATAAATCCCATATGCTAAATTTAGAAGAAAAATCCTATAACACGTGGCGTACTCAGGTTCCATGTTTTGTGGATCCTTGATACCAAAAAATCGAGACTCACAATATAGAATTCTATTTTTTAAAATTCTTTAACATTAATGCAATCATGAATTGATGATAGTATTATTATCATTAGTAAAACTATCATTATTTCTCCAGGCAAATGTCGGCGTTGTAACCTAACAAAAGAACAACGGACGGCGCGCGATCTTTCCTTCCGCGTTCCATCTTCCGTGGTCGTTGCTCTCTTTTTACACACACACTTACACGTACCACCTATGCCGACAGACGGTTCGGCAGCGTAAAGCAGTTCCCAGCTGGGGCAGTACCCCGCTGGTGGGAGATACCTGGTTGAGGAAACCCCGTCGGAAGGTCGTCGCCGGATCTCCTCATCTACAGCAGGAGAAGACAATCGCCTTTTTCAGAGGAATAAATATACGTACGGGACTGGAATCTGCAGACGAGGAATACAACACTTACGGGACTCGAATCTGGAATATTTCTCGCTCGATCAGGCACAACGCAAAGTATAGACATTTTGAAGAAACAAAAATTAAGTTTTGCAGATAATTTCAAAAATAGATTCGATTTTTTTCTTTGAATTTCTTGTAAGAATAGAATGAAATACATTTATAAGGATGACGTAGATCCGATTATCATTGGTAACTGTGAATTTTCTAAATAGACAAAAAATTGAATTTTTTTCAGCATCTTCCCACAACAAGAATACTGACTAGTGGTGGTACAGAATGCACAGGCTCTCTCATACTAATTAGTTTCCTTGTCTCTTTAGCCTGAGCTGTCTTTGCAGATTTCTCCCACCTCATCTCAGATCTCATTGTAGAAATAAGCCGAAAAACGCTGAACTTTGACAGTCTTCTAACATTTGGAGAGTTTAAGGAAAATTAGACTTACGCCATTTAAGTGTTTCTTACTCTATCTGAGAAAAATTAATCAAAAAGTTTGGAGCCATCATTGAGAAACAATAAAAGAAGAAATTAACAACAATAAAAGAAGAAATTAACAAGACCAGCGCAAAATACTTACGACTACATAACTATCAAAATATTCTTGCCATTAACTTACTTGACAATAGTGACAGCACCAAACAACTTAAACGATATCATACTTTAGACCTGACATATCGACTATAAATTGTTATATTATTTTCTGTTTTATTATTATATACGCTTATCATCGTATATTTTTAGTATGCTTAGTATGTTAGTTTAGTTTAGTTATCAAATATGTTTAGTGTGTGATAATCTGAAAAAATGTAATATTAGGAGTATGGTTAATGGACCTTACTCCTCTCATGTTATTAAACTTGTATATAATTTTACCAAATGTTTATACCCCACCAATTGCAAAATAAAATATTATTATAAAAATATTACTATTAACTAAATGTATTACTTCAATAAATAATTTTTAATGTTTTAACAATAGTTTATTATTAAGATAATATATAATAATTACTTAATTATTAATGTAAACAACTGATTACTTGTAAGCAAACTAGGTAAAACATGTCCTGTAATCAAAATTTAATAATTTGCAGTGAATGATCACACAACATGAATGGTGGTACTGTCAAAATCACTACACATTAACAATTCAATTGGTAAATAATATTTATTCGCCAAAACTAATGAAAATTAGTAACTAGTAAGTTTATATTTATTGATTTAAAAGATGACGAAGCGGGTTTCAATCGATGAACCACATCTCGTAGGTAACGACAAAAGTTAACACAGTCTACCATTGCTTCGCCTTACTTATATTATATTTTAATTATTTTTTCTATCATTACTCTCTTGATTTTTTGTTGTATCTTCGGCACTGACAATATTAGGTTTCCAGGAGTAGTGTGACACTCAATTCTTATTATTCCTAGCTCTTTATATTTGCCATTTCTTCTTTTTCTCTCTTATATCTCTTAATTTTTTCCTTGCCTTTCCGAAGTAACAACCTGACATATCCCAGGGGAATGTGTGACTATTTCAATGATCGAGGAGGCAGCTTTGCCCTAAGCGAACACCACGGGGGCTTGGGGAGTAAATGTAGCAGCGCTCCTTAGACGGTTTATTCTGAAAATACGAGATAGCAGCCCCATTCCCTTGCCCAGTGCTAGAACCGCGGCTAAATAAGAATTAAACGATAAATTTTGCCGTTAAATGTCTCTGCAGAAGCATTGACAGTACCATGTTTACACAACTCTGTATTTTTAATTAGTGAAGACGATAACCTATATAGTTGCGTATATGTTTATTCTATGATTGTAGAATATGAAGAGTTTTTTTGTTTCACTTTAATATTTAACGCTTCTAAAAGAGCTCCAAAAAATTTAAATAGGAGAGAGATAAATTTGAACAAAACGCTCAAAATATTTTGTTCTTTGGATTTCACGGATGCATTAAACATGATTAATCTAATGTATTTTGTCATCGTTTTTAATTAATACGACATGAAACAGTGAGAGTTTGACTCTTTCTTCCTCTGGTGACTCATTGCCACCAACAAGTTTGCAAGTGTCCATCGTTCACCATGCTTGAAACAAGCAAAACTACATTCTATACCCTTAATCCTTTTATCTTTTTTCCACTCTCCTACATAAACCCCTCCTCTTACTTTCAGCACACTCATTGCTCCGGCAGCCGTCGGCTACCTGTCTCCCCCACCCCACCCGCTTAGTCATGCTGGCACAACCACTACAGCACTACCGCGTAAAAATTGGAATCATTCTTACCAAATATTACATTTAATACACGAGCCGTTTATAAAAAATGAAGTTATGCTTGAAAGGCACGTCACGCCGGTATGACAGGCAATTTGTTCTTATAATAGAAATAGGAAATGTAGGGATTCCTAAATAATTACGGATAAATTACAAGTAAGTAGTAAGGATGGAATAAAAATATTCAGAAATGTCGGCAAACAAATAATTTATTTTTTCTACTTACGCCGACTAATTACCGGGAACTACTTCCTTTACATAGTGGTCGTGAATTTTACAATGGTCGTAACAGAAAGTTTGGATGAGCATAATCAAATAAAACCAATTGGAAAATTAAGTACTCATTTACTATTACGTTATTACCCAATGATTAACTTTATTACAGAAGGTGTTTATTAAATAAACGTTAAGCTGGCATGAGAGTTATGCTGGCATGCCCGTCATACAAGTTCGTGAAATAGAAAGTAGGAAAAGGTACATTCAAATAAAATCTGTTGAAAAATTAATTATACAAACCTTAAATTTATTACTTTTCCTGGTTATTTAATAAATTTTGTCATGCGGGGATGAGAGTTAAGCAGAGAAGAGAGTAATTCGAGTACGAAAAGCAACGGCGAACGGACACAATCAAATTAAGTCAAATAGAAAATTAAATATTAATTTATTAATAATTTATTACAAAAATGTGATATTTATTACTATTTATTGTTTAAATGCTGTTTGGCTGGCATGACAGTTACGCTAGCATGAGTGCATGACCGACATGTGAAATAAAAGTAAATAATCAATAACCGAAAATTGTTATCTTCAGTTGGCGGTGAACGATGCACATTTGCAAACTTGTTGGTGGCAATGAGTCACCAGATATGAAACCAGTGGATGAAAGAGTGAAACTCTCACTGTTCCATGTCGTATTAATTTAACACGATGACAAAATACATTCGATTAATCATGCTTATAGCATCCGTGAAATCTAAAGAACAAAATATTTGAGCGTTTTGTTCAAATTTATCTCTTTCCTATTTGCATCTTTTTGGAGCTCTTTTAGAAGCGCTAAATATAAAAGTGAAACAAAAACTCTTCAAATTCTACCATCATAGAATAAAGATATACGCAACTATATAGGTTATTGTTTTCACAAATTAAAAATACAGAGTTGTCTAAACAGGGTACTGTCAATGTTTCTCCAGAGGTATTTATTTGACAAGGATAAATAGTATTTCGCCAGGATGAGCTTGTTCGTGTCAAAACTTTGTCGTGTCTTGGTGCAACATTTTCCATGAGCGGGAATGGAATAGACACATCCAAGAGGCGGCTAAAAAGAAAGCAAAAATTACGCTCAAAGAAATCGTTTGAGCGGTATTGGAAAAGACTGCGGCACAGTGTTTAATCCACTAGTTCTCCCAGCTATAAATGAGGAAATTATTGGGTCAGGTTTGTATAAAACGATTGGAAAACATCGAAACATATTAATATATTATTAAAAGGAATTTTCGGAGTTTCTAAATTCTCCGCAAATGTCGGTGTCTTAATAAAGGTCGATAGTGAAGGAATTTAAAAAGATTTTAATGAAACCCATTAAGCTTTGGATTAGATTATCATATGGACCGCCTAACGCGCTTATACATAAGTGATTTAGAGTGCAATTACATGAAAGCGATCAGTGCTACTGGTTGTACAAAGTTAAACTGTTAACAGAACGCGAAGGTCTGAGAGAGGTTTTTCCGGAGATGAATGGGTATGGGAGAACACGTGACATATAACGGTTAATTTCCAATCGGATATTGAAAGGCAAGGTATCCTGGCAGAACGGCCGAAAAACGCTGGCTACTGACACAAAACTGCACCAGTACGGTAAGGGATCCTGAATGTTATGTGCACCCACCCTGAAGGGACGCAAGAGGGGATTCGTTTAAGGTTGGGGTGGATACAACGTAGACTGAAAGATTCTAATGGCAATTATGTGCTTTACGGTGATAAGGAAAATGGGTTACACAACCTTTTAAATCGCTATGATACAGAAACATGGAAAGAAAAGTGAAGGGGTATAGGGAAATATCACCTCCATCACCTACACGAATTGTAGTCACAACACGGTTGCAGGCTGCATTTATTTAACAAACGGCCACGATAATAAATTTAGCTCGTGGCAATAAGTGAGTACTATGTTTTCCGATTTTTCTTTGAATCTGCTTGTTCCTATTTTTTCCTTACGCTTAATTATCATACCGACATAAAAATGTTTATTTGACAATTAGCAACAGTAATTAATATAATTGTTGGTTATAAATTAGTAATACTTTATTATTACATACTTGCTAGTTTTTAATTTATGTACACTGATGATTGACATACCAATATTACTCTCATGCCTACATAACAACATTTATGTAATAAACAGCAATAGTATTACATTTAAATTTTTAAGGTATAAACTAGGAATAAATGAGTACTAAATATTCCTATTCCCTTGATTTGACTGTGTCCATTTCTCAAAATTTGGTTGTGCAAGCTTGAGTGTCAAGGCAGCATCACTAATTTTTTTAATAAATGGCAACAGTAAAAAAGACACGTTTTGGGTATTAATTGAAACTAAATCCTCGTATTGGTTTAATGTGATTGTGGTGTGGTGGTGGTGCGAGCTTGACGCCCCTCTCTACCCTCCCAGCGGTGACTCACCGTCATCAACGCGTTGTCCTTTCTAACAGCCCTAGCCAGTCACGTGGCTCGCTACGTCATCGCTTTGCCAGCCCTCCCCCCCTGAAGAGATAAAAGGGGTAGGACAGACAAATTCTTGGCAGTTCGTTTGAGTGATCGTGTAGCAAGTTCTGCTCGTACGAGTTCTTTGTTCGAACGTGTGTGAGCATCTTTGGAAAGTACCATTATGGTAAGAACGCTTCTTTAATTTTTTTCGAACAGAATATTTCTGCATAGATAATTCGTGCAGGTTTTTCTTTTTTTGTGTTTTTTTCCTTTCGAATTGAAATTTATGGCCGGTGCACTGTAAGATTAATTGGAACGTTCAGTTATATTTGTTGAAAAATTGTCTTATGATATTTTGTTAATTCATGAAATAAGGTGTTGATACTCTGACTTTACGTTGAAATATTGATGAACTACAAACTGTATAGTTATTGCAAAATCGGTAATTGTAAAAAACTATACATTTTTATCGTTTTATTTTGTGTTGTTAACAACGCGTGGTGTAAGAGTGGATGCATAGGCCGGCGCCCTATTTACGTTGTGTTAATATTATATTTCAATTTGTACTTCCGTTAAATGATATGTGAGAGTAACAATCGATTTGTGTTTCAGTCCGAAATGCAGCGTCCGAACAGCCGGGGATACCAGAGTGTGATCAACGCGTTCAGACGCATGATCCGCAATTGCAGAGATGCTATTAAAATGTCTTTCTCGAGAGAGGTAAGCATAATTTTTATCATTTTGATAACTGTGATTCTTCTTCGTCGTCGTGATTTATTTTATGCTATTCCTTGCCAACATTTTTAGTCTTCTTTATCCATATGCTTCATGGAAACACCTCCCATACGTAGTTGGTTTATCCGGTTATGATGATGCCAAAAGGAATATCTTTAATTTGTAAGGTAATTCCTATTTCACTTTTATGGTTTTCTAGAGGATGATTTTATTATATTATTTGTAACTAAATATCATTTTACATTAATCAACTCATTTTGCTACCTCAATATGAAAATAATATTCGGTTCTTAAAAAAACAAATTAAGAATCTTATATTTCATTTTAAAACGTGTTAAAAATATTATTTCTAGATTCATTCAACAATAATATTATTTCTCTATTTCATAATAAGGGTTTTACTTCTAACAATTAGGTTTGTGTATGTCGAACAAAAAAGTAATACATGTATGTATGTGAAATGAAATCGGAAGCTTCCACGGCTCGTGTCCGTCTTCTTGGTTGTCACATTTTGTCTGCACAATTAACTCTTTACATTTGTTTTATATTTTGCTTAAGACCATACATTTTTTCTAATGAATATTTGAAGAAAATATCAAGATTTAAATATTCGAGAAATATGATATTTCATTTTTGAATAGTTGCCTTAAAGAACCGTGATAACTTCAGGGCGCCGTCTAGTATTTTTGTATAGTCATTACATTATTTGACGATATCAGAGTCGATATTTCTGAAGCAATTGGGGGTTGGTAAACTTGAAATATTTTTCCTTGTGTTCAGACTTCTGGATGCTGAGAATTATGGTCATTTTTCTCGTACTATTGGTATACATTCTTTTCAAAATGTCTTCTGAATAAATAGAGGTTGTATAGTGAAAAAATTGCATTAAAATACGAATGATATTGGGACTAAAAAAAGAGTTTTATTTAACAATCACTTTCATAGAATTACTTGTAAACCTCATAACAAGCCACCATAATGGGCCTCTTTGTTGTTTTTTTGGTTACTTTTGATGATAAGTTTAATAATGAGGAGCAAACTGAGCCTTCATGCTAAGTAAAAAGCTTATCTTTACATCAAAGTTACCCAGATGGGTTTTGTTTAAGCCGAAATATACTTTTTGAAATTTTCCCTAATGTATGCCACTTAATAATATAAAAACTTAGTACAAGTGCAGAAGATTCAGGCCGTATTAAAAACCCCGCACTGTTTCACCGTCAAAAAAGCCGAGATTTTTGGACATAGTGGTGATTGGGAATGATTACACAGGCACACAAAATAAAAAAGTTCTCAGATCCAAATACTTGACCCATGTTTCTCTATGTATGTCAATGCGCTGAAATCGAATCCGAAGCCAGGATTGCGACACCACTCTCCAGATTTGTTAAAACGTTGTGAAATTGTATTTTTTGTTTCGCAGCTTGTCAGACCCAAAGATTTAACACATTTTTCTCTATACAAGTCGACGAGCTGAATCCGAATCCAAAATTCCATTTTTTTAATCGCGAAAAATTACCATAAAAATTACAATTTACCATTTCACGGTGGCTTTTCGCGATTTGAAAACAAAAAAACAAAAACAAAAACAAAAAAAAAGGATTGTTGTGGCGTCATTCTGGCTCCGATTCGGATTCAGTGCGTGGACATACATGGAGAAAAATGTGTCAAGTCTTAGGGCATGACAAGCGCCAGAAACAAAAAATACGGTTTCACGGTGTTCTTTCGCGATTTAAAAAAAACTGGAGGGTGGTGGCGTAATTCTGGCCCCAGATTCGAAATCAGCGCGTTGTAGAGAAATATGTGTCAAGTCTTTGGGTCTGCCACCTGTTTTTTTCGTGTGTCTGTCTTATTGAAGCGCAAAAGGTCGATCGGTGTCGCAGCAAATTGTATACTCTGTCGGTTGCAATCTCCGAAAGCGGCAGCGAGCTCAGAAATCGATTCGCTAGTATCGACGACTCCTTTGCAGCCTTCTCTATGATGAATTGGTCTAATTGCTCTAAGTTAATGTAGTTGTTTGATTATAACGTGCTGTGGTGCACTTTTCTTGGACTTATTTCCATTTTGTATAGTTTTTTATATTTACAGCCATTCCAAGTTACTAATTACTTTGTGCAACGTGAGAAACTATTTATTCTTACACGTGAGCTGTAAATGTTGAATAGAATGATTGAATGAAATGTTGCGATTGGGGCACAATCTTTGATTATAAGTTATTCATTTTATCACGACTATTTCACTTCTTAATTTTCTTGATTATTTTCTTTTGTTGCAATTTACATTACTCTTTGATAGGTCTGTAATGTGGTTGTTTTATGGATTTAATTATTATTCTATTGTATTCTAAATAGTATTGTAATGAGTTTATTGTGAATATTCATAGAACGTACTCATCTAGTTCTTAGTTTTTGTATTGATGTGTAACAGATACCACGAGGAAGGGTGGTACCAATGTATTTCAGTGAATATTGTGAAATTCCTGACAAAACTATTTTACGTATTAACCGATTAGATTTCGTCAGTTATTTTTTAAAAATTAGTTTCAAAAACTACATTAATTTGAAAATAGTGGTCACATTCCCACAGTTGTAAGATAGGTAACTATTATTTCACTAGCAAATGTCAGTTTTTACGTTGCTAAGGATAACTTGCAAAACTTGCCTAATATGGTTTATGAATCTGTACTGGATGGAAATAAATGGCTACCGAAAGAGTGTAGATTTTAATTTGTTATGAAAATAGACTTAGAATCTTCTGTTGTTTCCTCGAAAGCCTAAGTACGTGTATTAAACATCTGAATATCTTATTTTCTCATGTGCACCATAAAATTGATAATTTAAAATTTAATTATATTTAATGAAATTAACGTTACTTGGAATAAAAGCTTCCTCTAAATATAAAAAAGAGCCTAAAACTACAAAATAATTTTATTCTCTGTCATTATAGAATTTGGTAATGACATTCTATTTTTTGTTCACTAATAATCACACATCATTATAGAAATGAAGAACATAATGTGTACAAGATTTAGTGCTTTTAGGCCCATTTTAATGTTACCAAGTTGAAATTTTTTTAAAATTTAACAGTAGTTTTATATTGAACTTTTTTGTAGTATGATGGAAAACAAAAAGATCGTACGTCTCTCTTTACCCCCGAGAAGATCATCTTTACCCCCGAACATTTTTTATTGATAAAGTGCATTCTCGCTTAATATTAGTCATAAAGAATCCAAACACAAAATAAAATACGAGGAATCTCTACAAGTTAGTACAGACGGAGTTGCCAGTCACTACACTGAGGCAGACATCATTATTATACATTCATTTAATGAAGTCGTCAGAAAATAAGTAATGAAAGATTCCGTACTCAATTCACACGGTCCGAATCGTAGGTGCGACAAAAAAAATGAAATGTAACGGTTTAATTTTTTCCAAGATATTATTTGTTGTGAAATTTCGCTGCTCCCAAAAAGTGCCACCCGTGGCGGGCCGCCCCTGCTGCCCCCACTTCGCCTTGCCGCTGGCAAACATGTCTAATGAGTATTAAAGATTTAAATATCTTATTTTCTCATGTGCACCATAAAATCGATAATTTAAAATTTAATTATATTTAATAAAATTAAAGTTAGTTAGTATAAAAACTTTGTCGAAATATACAAAAGATCCCGGCTATTAGGGCTAATGTTTGGTTATTGAGTGGGTAATGTGTGCGCAGTGTGCGGGAAATGTGAGCGTAATGTGCGGGTAATGTGAGCGTATTGTGCGGGTAATGTGTGTCTACTGTGAGGGTAATGCCAGATTAATGTGTTCGTAATGTGTAGGTGATTCATAATGTGAGGCGGCGCGCCACGTGGTACGTCTGAGATAGCGGTTATGTGTGTCTAAGGTGACTGGGGTGTATCAATGTATTTGATGTGTGTGTGTGTGTGTGTTTGTTGGGCGCAGAACATCCCGGGGCTGCTGCGAGACACGGCCGCGTCGCGCCACGTGCTGCGTCTGAGATTCCTGCTATGTGTGTGTAAGGTGACTGGTGTGTGTCTAATGTATGTGATGTGTGTGTGTGTTGTGCGCAGAACCGGCCGGGGCTGCTGCGAGACGCGGCTGCGTCGGGCAACGTGCTGCGCCTAAGGCTGCTGCTGCGCGCGTGCCCCTGGAGCAACGAGGAGGTTGCGCATGCGCTGTTCGCTGTCTCGTCGCGGCGCACCGCCCGCGCTATTGCCTGCGCGTGCCCCGCCGTCTTCCAGGTACGCTCCTTCGTTCAACCTCACACAACACGTTTCCCAAAGCAATGTTGAGTGTGCATTTTCTTAAGGGTGTCCTTGTGTACTGCGCAGGTGTCGCCGCCGTCGGCGATGCTGGGCTGTCTCTTAATGTTCCATTATAATCCAACATGTATGCTAAAGCAATGCTGGGTGTGTATTTTGTTAAGTGTGCTTGTGTGCTGTGCAGATGTCGGTGCTGGGTGAGGTGATGACGGGAGGTTTTATTTTCCAACACGTTTGCCAAGGCAATGTTGAGTGTGCATTTTATTAAGTGTGCTTGTGTGCAGGCGTTGGTGTTGTGGGCTCTCTCTTAATGTTCCATTATATTCCAACATGTATGCCAAAGCAATGTTGAGTGTGTATTTTGCATAGTGTGCTTGTGTGCTGCGTAGGAGTCGGCGCCATTGGCGGTGCTGAGATCTCTCTTATTGTTTGAATATATTCCAATATGTATGCCAAAGGCATGAAGAGTGTGCGTGTGGGCTGAAAGTTGTAGGCGCCATGGATAGTGCTCGGTATGGTGATGTGGGAATGTTCCATTATAATCTAACATGTATGCCAAAGCAATGTTGACTGTATTTTGCTAGTGTACTTGTGTGCAGCGCAGGTGTCGGCAGCACACTGGACGGTGCTGATATCTCTCTTATATGTGTTGCAACATTTGCCAAAGCAATGCTGGGTGTGTATAAGAGTGTGTTTGTGTGCTGCGCAGGTGTCGGTGCCGTGGGGGGTGGTGGGCTGTCTCTTATTGTTCCGTTACATTCCAACATGTTTGCCAAAGCAATGCTGGGTGCACATTTTGCTTAGGATGCTTGTGTGCTGGGCAGGCGGCGTCGCGTGGGTGGTGCTGGGCTGTTTCTTAATGTGCCATTATATTCCAACATGTATGCCAAAGCAATGCTGAGTGTATATAAGTGTGTGCTTGTGTGGTGCGCAGGCGGCGTCGCCGTGGGCGGTGGTGGGCGCGGTGATGGCGGAGGACGTGGGCGCGCTGCGCGGGCTGCTGGACGCCGGGGCCGCCCCCGACCGCCCGTGCGGCCCCGCGGGTGAGACGCCGCTGCACGTGGCGGCCGCCTGCCGCAGACGCGACTGCGCGCTCGAGCTGATTCTGCGCGGCGCAGACCCGAACCCCTGCGACGTCAACGGGGAGACCCCTCTGCACAGGTAGGCCCTTCATTGGACTGTGTATTCATCTTCCATGGATTAAAATACTCTACAGATCCGAAATATTTACTTTACACAAATTATAGTACAGAAGTGTTCAAAATATTTGATTAAAGACATTTTTCGTAAAATATTTGCATTAATTGTATTACTGGTTTACATTCGTGTACATGTTACAGTCATATATTTTTAATACTTACTGTTAATGTGCGTGCCTATGTTCTTAATCAACAACGTTATCCTGTGTGTCATAATGTTTACCAACTGAATTTTTAATTTTATTGTCCCGGTACCAAATCTTCTCTTAATTGCCCCCTACTTCTTGTGTATTTCTTTATTCTTCTCTTAGTAATACCTCATAACTTTTCTACGGGGTTCTAGCCAGAGCTATTACGTGTTCATGGTAAAAATTTAAAAAGCTTTTCTTCCAAATTCTTGATGACAATTTTGTCTTTGTGGCACTATGCTTCAACGTGAATAAAAATGCCATCTTCATTATGGAACCTCTGTAATTTGGGGGAAAAGTTCCTTTTCAAGGATTTTTTTGTATTGGTATTGCCTCATTGTTCCTTCGACAATGTGCAATTTGCCAGGTCCTTTCCCAGACATCACTGTTAACTGAGTTTCTCCTCAATTATATCATGGAACTTAGAAAACCCATTCTTTACTCTAATAATTTGAACACGTCTGTAATTCGAGAGAATCACAATACTTCGACCCTTCAGATTATCAGGTCAATACTTTTGAAAGTAGTTGTTTACAATTAAATATAACTATAATTTTCTTAATTTTTGAAAAGTGTGTTGATCCAAGGGAGGCGCACTTCGTAGCTCATGCCCTGAGGGACAGAGGCAGTCAAAGGATGAAACTCTTCCCCTATTAGGTTATTGAAAATAGATTTTTCCTCTTGAAATTTGTTATTTAAAGGCATATCTTTGTTAACACAGAAGTTTCAAATGGTTTCGGTAAAATTTTCAAAACCTGAAAAGCTTTCGTGTGTACTCAAAATTGCGCATTTTAAGAAACTCTCAAACATTTGCTTGGAATCCCTTCATCAGCTGCTCCCAGATTTTCTGTATGAAAACTGGTTTTGCTCTGATTTCTGAAAGTTTCGTATTCATGTATTAACTAGGAATACCACAAATTGAGAAAATACGTGAGGGGTGCAGTTTTTTGTACAGTACATAAGCGGTATATATTTTACAGCAAGGAAGACTAAACCGTCGTAAAAATAGATAGAAGTTCTAAATTGACATTTTTTATTTATTCAGTTTTTTGTGTAAAAAATATCGTACATCATTTTCCTCAAAGCAATTTAATTTTGAGAAAAATGTTTTTTTAGCAAGGGCGAATTTGAAAGACTTTCAAGTTAAATGAACTTCCAAAGTTTATGTCAATTGATACTAATATGTTGAATGTCATTTAGACATGAGGATTCAGCATCGTGAATAACTGTTGGTATTCGGTACACCAAAAGGGTGAATTTTAATTATAAATCAACACCTGGATGTTATGATTTGCTGTATTTTAAGTTGTTTAATAAAAAATGTTTTGAAGACGACAGCTCAAATAATATGAACACATAATTTGGAAAAACATTTTTTATAATTTCAGTAACATTACAAATTATGTGAGAAACTATGCGCCACGAGCTTGCCTTGAAATGGTTGTCCGGTACAGAGTGAAATCGGGCGGGCACGGGGGCTCCTTGCTAGTTGTCGCTCTGGTGTAGCAAGGCGGGTTGAGCTTGGGCACACGCAGTAACCCTCCAGATTTTAATTTATTTAAGTACCACCGTTCATTGAAGAGAGACAAAAAAGCAGAAGATAAGGGGAAAAAGTATACCTCGAAAAATGGAAACATAAGACCGTCACGTTCATGGAATATTCTTCTGAAGGCACACGTTCCTTTCTCCTCTATTCGCTTGCAAGGGGACTGTGGAAAGATTTTCCACTCTCCAGCGGGAGGCGGTGTGGTGCCCGCGGGGTTGCCTTAGCGATAGCGTTAAGCTGCCTACCTGTCACCGCGCTGACATACGAATCACCTTTTCCATCACCCAGCGTTGAAATACCCGCAAATTAGCCTTGAAGTTGTAGAGTTAAAATAATTTTAAATTCTTGTTTTGTACCAAATTGCCCACGCATTTCTGTCATCTAAAATAAAACTTATGCATAGAAATTGTTTTTTCTGAAGTCAGCAAATATTCTGAGTGCACAGCAATGTTCAGCACCAAGTGTTGCCTCAGAATCAACCCTCAAAATTTAAATTGAAAAACCTCCATCTCCGTTGTCATTAATGAACACAATTATCAATAAACTAACTTAATGGAAAATAAGAAACAAGCGTACAATTTCCTGACCATTTCGGTATCCTAATAGTCTACTTGAAATGTGGCATTCAGAATATCACTCACACACACAACCACATTACTTCTCATGATAAATTTCCTAGGAGAATATGCAAAAGTTTTTGAAAAAATATAGTTTGCGTTTTTCTGAAAATGCAATCTTTTTTAGCTTATTTACACTAAAACTATTGACCCATCGACAAATTTCGTTAGTGAACGTGGTAAAACTTTGTGTCAATGAAAGAATTTCAAGATACATATGTAGCATAAAAATTTACAACACTCAGGTTGTTAAATTATTAAGTTTGTATAAGAACGTAAGTATATTAAGTTAAAAATTACGAATGAATAATTTTGATGTTTAGGATAATTAAACCATTTTGGTTTCTTTAACCAATATAGACATTCAAACAATTTTAGTTACATAAACCATGTAGATAATCATCTGTTTTCAATAATTTAATATTTTTGGACGTTTCGAGGATTTTGTGTATTTTACTCACATTGAATACTTCTAGTTATTTATGCAACAAGGGCACTATAAGGGATCTAATGTTCGACCAAAAGCTCTCGGTGTTTTCATCCCTGGTCGATCATTAGGACCAGTTAACCCACGCGGTACATAGATGATTTTTTACGTAATTTTAATGATTTATATTTTCTTATTCACTAATTATCTAGTTGTTAACTTGACTCGGTTTGTCTTTTCCTATTTCGATGTGGTGTTTCCCTTCACAATCCCCTCCATAAGAGAACATGTAGCACTATTCAACTGTTTTCATACAGCCCTTGTTACCACGAGCCTCTCGATCGAGGAAAGTTATGCAGCGAAAGTTAATCGTTTCGTGGCAGGTGACATGCACGATTCAGCCATGACATCTAGCGGACGGCTCGGGACAGCTCCCAGCCCTTTCTCACAGGTGCCTTTGGATAATCACTGCGCTAGTCCAATAGGATCAATGTAAAATCACGATCCAATTTATTTTCTAAAATATGCCTCATACTAATAAAACTACTAATAAAAATAAATTAAAACTGAGATGCGTAATATATTATTAAATGTAATGTAAAGTTCACAATCGAACGAAACATTTATTAGAACGATTCTCAATGATCAATAGGTTTGTAAACTTTCCTACGATTGGTCAGGAACTTGTATCATTATAAAATCTGTATCGAAATGGGTTTGTTTATGCAAACATACAGCCATCAAATGACAGAATTCTTCAATTGGTGTAGAAAAATAACTACTCAATATTTAGTTTATTTGGATTTGACACTCTTTTGCCCTGCTTTTCTCTGATTTGTTCCCTCTCTGTGTCTCTTTCACACCGTCCTTTTTCTCTTCGCGGCGTTTCTTCGTCCTCCTCTGAACGCACGGTGTGTTTTGTGCAGGGCGGCGACGCACGGGCGAGGAGAAGTGCTGTGGCTGCTGGTGGACTTCGGGGCGGCGAGCGTGGACGCGCGCTGCCGCCGCATGCAGACGCCGCTGCACCGCGCCGCCGCCCACGCGCATGCGCCCTGCGTGGAGACGCTGCTGGGCGCCGGCGCCGCCGTCTTGGCCAGGGACTGCGAGGGCGCCACGCCGCTGCACCTGGCCGCCGCCGCCTCCCGCGCCGCAACCCTCGTGCGCACGCTGCTGCAGCGGGGCGCCGACCTCGACGCCCAGGACTACAGCGGTAGGTGCCCCTCCAACACGCTTCGTACTCACTATTGCCTTCCGGAGGTGTAGATCGACTGGTTTAGGCTTCCGCGGCCGAAGTTTGTGTTGTCTAGTCTATTCGGGACGAGCCGCGTCACTGACATGGCGGCTAACGTTTCGGCCAGCGTATTGTGGTCTTCTTCAGAGTGAACTGCCCCGAAGAAGAACGCTCTGAAACACTTGCAGTACGCTCTGAAGAAGGCCACAGTACGCTGGCCGAAACGTTCGCCACCATGTCAGTGACGCGGCTCGTCCCGGATAGCCTAGACAACTTTTAGATTGATTGATTAGTGTTGTGTCCGGGCACGACAACGGATAAGGTTATTAGCCCTGTAAGGGCAGTGCATGTTGTTTTCCTCGGGAGGTGGCGGTGATCTCCCTTAGATGGTGAGATCCGGCGCCGACCTACCATCTGATAGCGGTTAGCCGCTCCAGATATTGCCATCCAGTGGAGCAAAATCACCATTACCTTCCGAGTAAAAAACACACACTACGCTGCGGGACTAATGACTTTAGGAATTTACGTGCTCGAAGACGCTAGTAATCAATCAATCATCCAATGTTTACATATTTCGATTACTATTTTAAAATTATGTTGGCGTATTTTTGAAAAATAAGTATATCATATTCGAGAACTTTTCAGCAAAAACTGTTTCATAACAAGGATGACCTGCTTTATGGCGGAATTTATAGCAGACTATCCTAAACAGATCTTCGCATAAAAATTTCCAAATAGCTCTATTCGTAAACTAAAACAAGGTATAATATTGCTGGAGATTTTTTAGAACTGTTCTTTTTTAATCATTGTTAAAAAATAACCCTCCGAGTACCAACTTCTAACTTGTATTCTCAAACAGTAAATTTCGAAATTAAAAAAACCAAGATTTTTATCAATCAGATTTGGGATTTCGTTGGCTATATTTTCACTCAGTAATGTCACAAATGAATAATATTGTTTCTGGAGAAGGTAAAAGAAATGCCCCCTCTATTAGTCATTGTTATAAGAGGAATCAATAAATGGTGTGTTTTGCAGGACGGCGTCCTGTGCACTACGCTGCGGAGAGTGGAAACTGCAAGACCATTCGGCTGCTGGCGGAAGACTATTCGGTTGACGTCAACGCTCGCACCAGAGACGGCAGGACACCGCTGCACATCGCTGCTGCGGGCTACAGGTGAGTTGCGTCGGAAACACAGACACACATTGACACATTCTACACACGTAAAGTGCATGATAACTGAAATAAATAGATAAATAGTTATTAGTTAAGAATAAAATTGTTCATTATGTTGTCAAGAAAATCAAATTCATGTTCGAAATATTAGCACAAAAAACTCATTTAAAGCAAGAAGGTTAAAATTAGGTGATTATCTTATTTGTGTTTTAATAGAACGCTCATTTTCATTCGATATTTTAAATAATCTAATGTTTGCGATGTGTGCAAAATTTTGAACACGCTGCACATTTCGGTTACGCCTAAAACTGAGGTTATGACTTCGTGACACCAAATATTGTGCATAATATTCATAATTGATAGTAGTATATCTAACACATCTATAGTACGTCTAGCACTCTGGAATTACATATAAAACTTAGGCTAGGTAAAATTACGTTTATAGAATTTGTAGCTGAGAAAGCAAAAACGTTCGATGTTCAGGAGCTTCACATTTTGAAGAGCAAGCAAAAAGGTTCTCAATTTCAGACATCGAACCATCTTTCTCAACATTAATAGTTGAAGGACACTCTACAGACGTCACAGAGCTCACGGACAACGACCGTTAAAGAACGATAAAGTTGAATTTATATTTTTAGAACACCGTTGAGTTTCCTGCCGTTAACTCAAAACCGGCAAAATGTGACATCGAACCTTTTTGTTTACACCGATTTCATTATTTTGTAAGTTAATTGAGGGCGAAGATGTGAATACTTTTAGTCATAATTTATTCATTTCCTTCGAATGACAATGACAGGTTTCATCGAGCACTCGCTTGCTCAAACAGTGACTGGCGCCCAGAAGGCGAATTTCGGTTGGACGCGTTTGCGAAACCTGGTATCATTCGTCCAAAGGAAGCGTGTAAAACGGGTCAGGTAATCGTGTGAATGTCTAACTCGAGGGTTCATTTTTCTACAAATTAGTTACACGCGTAACATTTTCATTAGTACGCCCAATGTTTTTAGTGCGTCACGTATTTTGTTTATTACGTCAAATCCTTTGTTCAGTAGGTGAAATACTTTGTTCAGAAGGTCAAACACTTTTTTCATTAGATCAAACACTTCGATCAGTAGGTCAAACACTTTGTTCAGTACGTCAAACACATTGTTCAGTACGTCAAAGACTTTGTTTAGTACGTCATGCTTTTTGTTTACTGCGTCAAAATTTTGTGTTTTAAGGCAAATATTTTATTACGTCATACATCTGGATTATACTTTGTATAGCACGCCAAAAAATTGTTTAGAATGTGATGCACATTGATTAGAATGTCAAACATTTAGCTTAGTACGTTAAACCCTTCTGTTACCTCTAACTACCTGCAACTACTTCAAAATTACATCCATTGTTTTGATTGTTTATCAAACTTTTTGTTACGTGTCGTCCATAAATAACGTTACGCGAGAGAGGAGGAAGGGGGTTAAAGGCAGCCTTACGCTGCGTTACGTAGGGGTAGGGGGTATTAGTTAAGCGTTACGTACCATTGATATTTATTTTTAAAATATTTCAACATTTGCTGAAATAATTTTTTTTTATTTAGTCTTATACTAAAACATTACCATATTAACAAATTAAATTTCAAAATATAATATATTAAAGAAGTTATATTGGACAAATTGTTACAATAAATGAAAATATTTTTTCATCAATGATATATTGTTGAACCTTTGGGGAGATGGTAGCTTGTTGCAAGCGTTACGTAATTATTAGAATGGTGTTCAAGTACGTGTTACAGGTACGTAACAGGAGGAAGAGGGTATATTCAATATACTCCACTTTTGCGTTACGTAATTTATGGATGGCGCCTTTATTACGCTCTAATCATTATTAGAAGGGGGTTCTCATGTACGTGTTAGAGGTGCGTTACAGAGAGAAGAGGGGGTATTCAAAATACTTCAAATTTATGTTACGTACTTTATAGATGACCATCTTATTAAGCTCTAATCATTGTTAGAAGGGGGTCCGTGTACGTGTTACAGGGGGTGTATTCAAAATACTCCAAATTTGTGTTCCGTAATTTATGGATGCCACCCTTATTACGCTTAACATTTCGGATATCCCCCAAAGTGCATTTCCTGTCTGATTTCGGCTGCCTTTCGCGTGCCGCAGCGCGAGGTGCGTGGAGGAGCTGGCGCGGCTCGGGGCGGACGTGCACGCGCGCGACCGCCGCCGGATGACGCCGCTGCACGTGGCGGCTGCGCACGGCCGCGCCGAGGTGCTGCGCGAGCTGCTGCGCCTGGGCGCGCGCACGGATCTGCGGGCGCAGCACGACATCACGCCGCTCATGATCGCCGTGGCGCGGCGCGACCAGGAGAGCGGACTCGCGCTCATCGAGGTAAGATTAGCGCCAGCGCCCTACGGTGGCCAATATAAATTAACCAACGTATTAGAAACGATTATTAATAAGAAAATAAACATCTGGAGAGATGGCTCAAGGCATCAATTGATATCACTGCAGTCCCTCTAACCGGGAGGACATACATTTGAGTCCCGACGCTGGCAGTATTTTCGACAGTCCTATCAGCTAGGTCGAATTCAGTCGCGGTCTGGAGGAGAATTCTAGCGGCCGGCTGATCTGATCGGTAGTTTTCCGTGTTTTTTTGCGATCAACACCACGCCAATGCCGAGGCAGTACGAGATCTTGCTTATCTCTTCCTTGTCCTATCCTCTCCCCTTACACACACACACACACACACACAAACCCACACACACACTAACCCGCACTACACAATCACACATGCCGGGAGACCGGTCGGGAACTTAGAGCTTGTTCCAACTGGGGAGGTGTTGGGAGATACCTAGAAGTCAGTTCATGAACTACCCATGAAAGAAGCCAGCCGCAAGATACTCCTCCAGGGGCTGAATTAAATCCATCTAGTGTCGTGAATCCGCTACCGTTTGGATTCGAACTCTTTGCCACGGGCAACGAAGAAGCAGAACAAACGGTGTGGTCGCAGTGCTATATCAGCTCGTCTTTGCGGTTCAAAAATGAATATTAAAATAGTTTTACGTATTTATAAACTAATATAAACTTTCTTAGACGTACATGTTTAAATCTAAATCGAATAGGGGCCCCGGGTTCGATTCCCGGGCAGGCAAGTTTACAGTGTGCGTTTTCCTTGCAATGTCCCAGAATATGTTACTGTGTGACGATGAGAAAATTAACTTCTCGGGTTGGGAAGACCGGAATACGGCGAGGCGATGTCTTCGTGCGAACCACACACCCTTAAACCTTACTACAACAACCCTTAACTCTTAGCCGCGAGGCTGGGACGTCGCCGGTAGGCATGTTCACGGGCTGTCGCACATACAAATCAATCAGACTTTAATACAGTCTGCATCACATGGCTTGCCCAACGGCCTGTTTTCTGACTCGTAAAATACGCGACCTTACACGAAAACACTCGTGCAGAACTCGAAAACTACGCATTCTAAGCCTTTTAAGTCTAGCTTTCGCTTTGGTATCAACGAGTCGTGTTGCTTAAGTTTTGAATGAAAGGAAATCTTTTTGAACATCTGATATTATAATTTTGGTAATGTATCTCTGTTGGAAACTTCAATATTTAGTTAGAGAGGTCACAAATGTGCAGGATTAGAAATTGACACATTAAATAAATCCTTTATGTGCGGTATAATCACATTTAAGTAATTCTGTTAGACTATTAAATGCCTCCTGAAAATCAATACAATTTTAGTTATATTTTTAGTAATGAAAGTGTAAATACGTTTCCCTAGCTTTTGGCAAACCTCCAAAGGTTATCCCATATGTTAACGTCTGATTTACATTTTTCGGGAACATACACTCAGCAAATTGTTGTTGTTCGCAGGCAGGAGCAGATGTGGACGCTTGCAATGGGCTGGGATATTTAGCCTTGCAAGAGCCAAGGCAATATTTATCAGACTCGGAGCCAGATGAAGAATATGAATTTTAAGTTTACTCCTGCAGTAGCATCATTATTTTCTTTTCCTTTTGTAATTTTTTTTTGACAAGAGCAATACTATTTCTTATTGCTGCCTTTTTTATTACAATAAATGTTTCTCAGCGTTTCACCCCAAGTATTATATACTTCTTTTTAATTTAGTAAAATGTGTATATTATGGATATTTGTAGTATTCTGTGATTATTTTTAAAATATATATTTTACATTTCACTGCTTCGTAAATAAAACTCTACAACTGAAAAGCTTGAATTATTAAATATGCTGCCCAACACGTCATTAAATACGGCTCCCTTTTTGCATGAAATGTTGCATAATTCCACTTCGAATGTTCCTACTGAGGGAGAAGTTTTATCTTCAAACGCAGTGGTTCAACATTCAAAACCATTCTGAGTGCATTTTGAGTTGTGGCGTTTTTCTTACGAGGTAACGCTTTGGAGGGAAAAAAAAGATAAGTCAATGTATTTATAATTTATTGTCCAGGATTCTTCAATATCCCAATTCTAAGACAGACTTTGTTTAGCAAAACAGGAAGCTTCAGTATGTGGCTAAATTTTGAATTGTTTTACTGTCAATGGATTGAAATTATATCTTGTATATTTTCTTAATTACCAGAGATTTTCTTTCTGTTTCAATGAAGTGTTAAGGTTTTTTGTCGATATGCAATTTTTTTGTATTTTTATATTTTTAATGTAAATTTGTATCTGTAATTTTTTTATTATTTTATTGTATTTTACTGAATATAATTTTATTTTTGTAAGAATTTTCAAAGCATTTATATTCTATTAATGAAATAAACCTTCACATACTCCATATTACTTAAATGTAAATTATATTTCTAACTGAAAAGAAAAGGTCTGTTACTAGAGTTCTTAGAATTTGTGTAAATAAAGATATATACTACATTTCGCATGATTAATATTTTCTGATATTTAACTAAGAGTACATCAAAAGATTTGAACCCTCGTGTTATTATAAAGAAAACACCTCAAGGGGCGGGAATGGAAACCAAAAGGTTTCTCTGGTTATAAAGAAGAGTAATAATCGATCAGTAAGAAACCAATAATAATTTATCAGATACATTTTATCGCTTGAAATAAGGTTGTCAATTTACTTTAGTTTATGCAGGGGACGTGTAATATCTAATAACGGCTTCTATGCAAAATGACGCCGAAGTATAAATACTCGTACGGTTTCAAATACACAAGCGACTAGTGGCCTGCAGCTGCAAAATTTCTTTTGAACAAAATAACTACAAAAATGTCTTTCCAATAGAAGGACGGCCGGAAATAACAAATAAGAAAGTCTCGTGTAACATTGGAATTAATGAAATTTAATACAAAAATCAATATTCCTGAAAACTGCAACAACTTAATAGTAGTGTACTTCCGACATGTGTGATATTGTTGTAAATGTCAGTGTAAATGTCGTAAGGGAAGGCAATAGAATGGAAGAGGAAGGAGATATCGCCCATGGTGTGTGGTCTGTTTGTTACGGTGCTACTATGCCAATCACTTGGTACAGAGAGAACAAACAACTGTGCTCCGACGTAAGCAATGGTCGTTAAGATTATCCTCTAGACAGCGACTTAAGTCGACATGATTTTGTGGAAAGTTGTCGAGATTTTGACGGGAACAAACGTTTGGGGTCCCGTGACACCGAAAACCTTTTTTCGACCGTCCGTCTATCCTTTATGAACAATATTAGGGCCTAAAATATGGTTAAGGTTTTTTACAAACTGAATACTCCTCGGCCGATGTGACGTCATTTGAAGCTCTACTGTTTTGAATAACATTCTTTAATTTAGGGTATACTTTACATAAAGCCCTTGGAACATTTTAAAACTTTTTAAATGATGAATGAAATTAACTTATAAAGGTGGCATATGTCTGGCTTTTATTGTTAACTCTGAATTTTCGAAAATTGCAACATTTAAATTTTTTAGGCGTCTTCCTTCAACTACATAATTTAACATAGAGATTTTTACTTTGAATAAAATGTGTTCTCCATAATTAGTAGTTTCATTAATATCCTGCACATTTTCTTGAAAATTGTAGTAGATTTCGCGCAATATTGCGTGGATTATGTGCAATAGTAAAAATATCAAAAACAAGAATTTCTCAGAAAGTCTGCAATTTTTATCTTGTACGTTTGGTAGGGTTATTACTTAATCTACTGTATAAAATGACATAAATGTCAGTTTGTTCAAAACATTCTTTTTTTCAAAAATTACACAATTGTAAATTTTTGATATTATCTCAAGTCGTTAATATTTACAATATGGAAGATTTGTATACACGATTGCATTTTTTAGAAGAACTTTAAATAATATCTGAGAAATTGATTGGAAAATTTTTAAGTTTTCTGTGAAAATGAGGTCAAATATCTCCTTTTTCAGAAACGCTCAAACGCCATTTTTCCAAAAACGGATCGAAATTTAAAAAAAGACTTGTACGAATAAGGTTAAATACACTGTTTAAGATGACACAAAAATCATTTTGTTGTAGTCTTTTATTTTTTATTTTAATTAAATGTAGGATTTTTAATATCTAAACGCCGTTAATATGCACATTTCCAGCGATTTCCGTACATTATTGTATTTTTTAGTAGAAGTACGTCAAATGACTTTCAATGTACATTTTAAAAACTCAAAAGTTTGCTGTGAAAAGTGCTTCAAAATGTTCATTTACAGTAAACCTTAAACGACATTTTTTTAAAGCGGCTCCACATTTTTCAAAGAAAATTGCCTTCTAGGACGAGGGGTACTTTCTTATAATATTCATATAGTAATATTTCAGTTCTACCATTAGAAAAGCGAAAAATAAGTACTTTGAGTGGCGATAGATGGCCGCTGTCAAGACGATGGGGAAAGACCGTAAAGCTATCAAAGAAATTAGAAAACTAACTAGTACGAGAAAGTATGTGCCATTCTGTAGCACCACTACTTCTTTCAGTTTCTGCGCGCATCGGAGCCTATACTCAGTGAATTATTGACGTCAATTAGTGATATAGGTTAACCCGCAGCAACCGCAGAATTTCGCTTGCGTCCGGAGCCAAGCTGAGATGGACAAGGAGGCACTCATAGAGAGGCAGACTGATAGACGGAGTATCGAACGTTAGGCCGAAAACCAATTTTTCCCAATCAAGGATCCATAAAGTGAGGATTCGTATACACTTCTTACGCGAGAAGGTAATTTCGGTAGGTTAATAGAGGATCGTACCAAAACCCGGGCTTCCATTTTATTTTCCAATATTTTTTCATCTAATTTTCTGCACAATTAAATGAAAATATAAGCAATGCATGCCTTACTTACTTACTTATACAAATGTAATATTCTACTTAAAGTTATTTTCCAACTAGTTTACGAATAAAATGAGTTTTCGTAAACATTTCATTTAAAAAAAGGTTTGTTATTGTGAACATCCGCAAACATTTTAAGAATTGGGTAAAAAAATAAATTAAACATCTGCAAAAAGATTCAACCCAGTATAATTTTACAAAAATACAAGCGACATATGTTATACATTAAAAATTGTTTTATATGCTTTGCACGTGGTATTACATGTCTTGCACATAGTATATATATTCAAGTTCGAAAAAAATCACGTATGTAAGCAGGCTTTTCCGCCCCGCACATTCTACATGGGCCCAGAGAAGAACACATTAGACACATCACCCTTAGTTCTCCTACAGTCATCTGAAAAATTTTACACAGCAAAACATGCACCCTGCATCTTCTTAATCGAAAAGGGAAATATCCCTGGCAGAACTTCCAATTCTGATAGGCCATATGTCATGTTTAATTTCTCGTCGGGGTGGAATCTTCTTTTTGTTTTTGTTTAACTTCAAGATTCTCTTAAATATATCTTTTCGAATTCTCTGGTATTAAATTCTAAAATTGTTTTTGATATCTTTCTTCTTCCTGCTCTCTCAAACGTATAGGCTTCAGAAGAGGCTCTTTCTTTTTATTAGACGCCCAAGTTATAACGAGTTCTAAATACCTTAAATATTTTTATTTTATAAGCCGAACACTTGGAGACCTGCGTTAGAAACTTCCAGGGGCCTTGGGTTATGCGTGTTTATATTCAATTTACCAGTAACGTTTTAAGGTAAGTAAAGGAAATTTCATTGCCCTTACATAAATAGTTTGTAATGCCATAAGGTAAATGTTAGAGAAAAATAAGGAAATGGTTAGAAGACTTACCGATGAAATCATACGTATCAAGTCTAATTGACTTCTGAGAACAAGCACTTGAAGAAACTTTGCTTACTATGACCTAGTGTCCGGCAACAAGTGAAGAGGAAGACACTATCGTCTTCAAAAATACTACAATTTTAGTACGTTTCCAATAGACATCAGCACTCTACACAGCAACAAAACACGGGGATAGCTTTGGGAACCAGACCCGACTTTAAGTACTTTCCTCTACATCCTAGAAATATTTTGTACTTCGGTACCAAAGCCCACAACCCGAGTTATTCTGTAAAAGTAATAATGCTGCAACTGCACATACTTTATCGCAGTATTTCCAACTTTAACAATTTTCGCAAAATAAGGATGTTCAACAAAAATGTATCATACACTAAATAGTGTAAGTTTTTGTATTCGTGAAAAGGGTTTTAAGAAAAATGTTGTTTTTAATAAAATCATGTAATTACAATTTGCACAATTTTTTAAGTAGAAATTACGCGAAAACTTTTCGATTTTACATTACATTCGTAATTTTTGAGACCTTATTTTAGAATAATTTGCTATAAGAAAAATGTATAATATGTACAGTTTTTTTGCATTGCTATTTTTCGCAATGTACGAATATTCAGAATTCACCTCTTATGAGAGTAGCACCATTCTGCACCCTCTTTAAATGCACAAAAAGATGAAATTTAAAGAAAAAAATTGGAGCCGATTTTAAGAGAATGTAATTAAAAATTGCTGATATTTCAAGCAAAATTACACGAAAACTTGTCATATCTTCGAAAAATTGTACATAAATTTATTTCCAGATTTATATAAAAAAATCATTTAGGAACAATGCAAGAAGACACCTTAAATATATTGAAGTTTAGCAAATTTAGTAAAAAAAATAGGGATTTTAACGAAACTGAAGCCGGAGTTATTGTTTTAACCGTCCTTGACACTATCTAAGGGCGGTTAACCACAATACAAGCATATATATAGAAGCGTAGCTACACATTAGCCTAATTCAATTGGTTATTTAATAGGAAACACCCGGAAGCGCGTTTTCACATAAAGCAATCATTTTTCGTAACATTTCGATTACGTTTAGCACTTCCATTCCCCACGCCGCCGTGCACCTAGGAACCACTTTCTGGATTAGAGGCGAAAGACAAGAGGAGTCGGTGAAAGTTGCACGTGTTCACAGAAGCGCTGGGCTCCTCGGGCGAGCAAAGGGCTCGTGCGGGATTATATTGTCACGCCTCCCTTGATGGGTGAAAGTACAGTTGGTGTACGACGTTCGTTCTTGAACAAGTACTTTTCCCCTCACCATTCTACCTTTTTGTAATAGAGCTTCTACCTAATTACAGGTATTACCTACCGCGTTTGTGCCTTTCAACCGGCCTGACAAAGGGAAGATATAGGAAAGCAGAGTCGCGGATCGGGTGAGTCATTACCTGAGTCAACCCTGCCCCGTTGTCGCAGGTAGCGAGGGGTAAATTTAAACTTCTTCTGATACGGCGTGTTTTTCCCTTTTCCAGAGCACGCGAGTATTCAAGCCATTGCAGGTGTTCCTGGCGTGCTTATGGGTTGTACACGCCTATAATAGATATATTACTTATTTCGAATATATCCGTACACTGATGGAAAATTATGCAGCGTTTCGATATATGTGCCGTATAAGATGGGTCAATTTTGCTAGACATACATGAAGACAGAGATATACAAAAATACTAAAGCAATGATAAATATTTTATTTTCACTGATAAATGAAAGTTTTTAATTATATTATTCCTACTATTCTCGAACTCCGCGAACCGACTGGGTGCTCATTATCTGTGGGGCTCTGAATACCACACATCTAACGTCAGGCGACGAGGAACAGCGAAGTTTCAGCAATCACGAGTACTGTTTCAGGGCAGACACTTTTTGCTGCTCAGAAACGCTGTTTGACACGCAATCGCCAGCAACATGTTTGCAGGATATTCGTTTCCTAGCAAGTCTTTAAAATTTGATTCAAAATGTCAATCTCTTTGATTTCAAATAAATCGTCGACCCATGTCTTTCCTACGTCAAAGTTTTATTTTACACTTCTGAACAACCCAATATCTTGTATCCTATCTGAACAAACGAATACTGATTGATACGAAGATTGACCCTGAAGTTACTTAAAGGTCTATTTTCGTGAAAAATAGTACATTAAAGAATACATATTTATCTTCAATGTTTAAGATGTAGGTCGGGTTCGAGAAAAATATTTTTTTTTGCATTTTTCGAAATTTCCATATAAGGATAACGATGTAATATTTATTTTCATTATATTTGCCATAAACGTAAGAAAAAATAAGTTGATTTTTTAAAATAAATACTTGTTTTCAGAATTCATTATTTTTTGCGGAATATTTTTTTTAAAATTTAGAATAAAGAAGTTTGAAAAAACACGTAAAAATGTTCGCAAAATAAGTAGAATATGTAATACCCTAAAAATATGTAGATGTGTGTAAAGAAAAAATGGATATATTTTCGAATAGACCTTAAGTGTCACGATATTCAGAACTGAACACAAAAAGACAAAAAATATATGATTACATCTGAAACCAGAAATATAGTTCACACTAGTGACTAGAACTTTGGTAGTTCTTAGAGGTGCCTGAGAATGCGTCACTGGAATTAAAACCGATAAACAAAATTATGTTGATATTCTAAACTCTTTTCAGACATTTAAAAGGTTTATATCCTTAAATTTAACGACTGCTATTCTATTCCTATTTTCACGCCCGATTCCTCTTGCGAGAGACATGTTTATTTACATTACACGTACATGTTGCGCATCCTCTGAAATTACTCTACTCTTTTCTTTAGGTTGCTGCGATATTGTAGCATGTATCAATTATTCCTGACCTAAAATATTCTTTTTGACTAAAGTATTAGAGAATTTTACTGACCAAAAATGTACGAGTGTAAACTTTTCAAAAATGATCAAGAACAATTCCACTAACAAAATCCATGTATTTTGTCAGTATGTCGTTGTGAAAGCTACAGTAAAGAACTTGGGAGCATTTCTAGAGCTCGCTCTGGTTGCCATCTTTCAATTTTGTAATCAAATTTTCATCATACATTGATGTACGTATATGAGGTTGATGTAAATATAAATTCTTTAATTATAATTGAGGGAATGTTTAGTAATTGTTACCTATTATTACGCTTAGCAAATAAAGTATATAATGCAATTAAGAATACCAAAATTATAAGAACTATTGTTGCATGTAGTCCTACAAGGTAAAACTAAAAAAGTTTGCAATTAATCATGATATAAAGTGAACGGTGATCCTTTTCTAAACTATACTGACTAAAGTTACGCGATAAATATTATTTATTGTGTTATACTAAAGTAAGCTAGTAACTTTATATTTATTGATCAAAAAGGTAACGAAATTAGCTTCAATCGATACCGTCTATGGGGTAACGATAAAAGTTATTAAAGTCACTAAAGAAATAGCGGCTTACTTATATTACTGTTTTATTGTCTCTGGTATCAGGTCTCGCTTGAACTCTATTTGTATCTTCGAAAGCACTTTGTTTAGACAACACCGTATTATTTATTTGCGAAAACAAGAACCCCTTATATTTGAATAGGAATTTATTCTGTGAAGTATGAATACGGACAGATTTTATACTCGTACCTAACACTTCTAAAACAATTAAGTATCAAAAATAGTATATTAATAATTAAATAAATAATTCGTCCTGCCCTAACATACATCGGCCCTGTATGGCACAACTACTCAGCGAGTCGCACCAAATGATTCCAAACAAATTTTTACGTAAAATCATCAAAGAACATTGGTTCCTTACCAATAGTCACATACATTGGCAAATTCACAAAATCAGAATCCGTTCCCGTTTCCCTCAAGACGATTTTCGACCTCCACAGACATTTGTACTCGGGCTGTATGGAAAAAAGTAAAGATGCTATATTCAAAGCTTTTTTACACAAAATCGCGTCAAAATAACAAGTAAAATAATAAAAAAATAAGTATAATCACCAATAGGCAAAGGTTACCGTTAGTTGAAAAATAGCAAAACTTAGTTTAAAAATCCGTAATTTTCATATGAATATGTGAAAACCAGACCGGTATAAGTAAATATAGATTATAAATTCCGAAGAAAAAAAACATTTATTTTGGTTATATTTCAGTGGAAATGTATTTACGAGATATTAAATGAACAATTGAAATGCCATGGTTTTAGTGATGAAACAAAGCACCACGACTTTACAGTGTGTTCATAATTTATGAAATGACGTTTATATCGTACTGATTTTAAACCTGGTCATATCAATTAGCAGCTCAACTTCCTGAAAAGCATGCTCTACTGAACAGGAAATGAGGAAAGAAATTTTAAAAACTGTATGTTTTTTTTGTTAAATGACAATGACATGAAACGTAATGAAATATGTTAATATTATTATAGTACAAAGTTACAAAAGAAACTCTAATCGCTTATGACCGTTTAGTTGCACAGAGATCTAATATAAATTATATTAATAAAAAATACGCAATGCAAAAATAATATTTAAATTTATTACGCCAGTTTTAAATTAATATAAACATATTAAAAACCAAGCATATCAGTGCGAATCGGACACTTTCAACACTTATGATTCATTGCCTAAGTTGTCGGCTACCGCCAACTACTACGCGAGAGGCAATTATTCGCCATCTTGGATCAGAAAAAGAAATCCCTTAATCCCTTTCTCTTTTCCCCCTTCTCCAGCACTTCACTTCAGAATACTCCTAGCTTCGGCAGCCATGGCGTACCTGCGTCCCCCACCTGTGAATCCCCAGCGTCCCCACAGCCATGTCCCTTGGAAGAGCTCTAAACCAATCACGTGGTGCGCTACGTCATCGCCCTGCCGGCCCTCCCGGAAAGATAAATAGGGCAGGACAGACAAATTCTTGGCAGTTGTGTTTGAGTGAACGTGAAGCAAATACAGCGTGTGCGAGTTCTTTCCTGGAGTGTGTGCGTGCATCGTTGGAAATTACCACCATGGTAAGAATACTATCTTTATTTTTTTTCATCTGATTATTTAAACAACCATAATTCGTGCAAGCTTTTGATATTTAAGTAATTTTATCTTTTATTAATTGTAATGTACGTTAAGTGTTATGTAAGATTAATTGAATTGTAAGTCATACGCGATTTTTGAATACTTGAAATTCAACCTTGATGCTCTGACATTACCTCGAAATATTGATAAATAACAATTGTTTAGTTACTGCAAAATGTGTAAATATTGAAAAACTAAACTTCCCGTGCAGTTTAATTATGTATTTATGATAGCTGATGTTATCAAAACAAAGAATGTCGCACTATTTAATTTTTATTAACAATACATTTCACGTTTTACTTCATCGAAATTGTATGTATGAGTAATAACTCGTTTTGTGTTTTAGAGTGAACTGCTGTGTAGCTTACGCGGATACCGGACTCTTTACAACAACATCCGCCGCGCGGCCCACGATTGCAGGGATGCTCTTGCAATTGCCATCTCGAGAGAGGTAAGCATCAACTCAATAGTTTTGATAACTAGAATTCTTCTTCTACGTCTTAGATGTCGATATGTATTTTCCACTTTACCAACATTTTAGAGCTTTCGATCTAAGCTTTTTAAGGACTCTTCTCCCGTATGTATTTGTGCATATTTTTGGTTAGCATTGTCGTCTGATTATGAGGTTGCCTTAAAGAATATCTTTCATTTAACAAAGATAATTCCTATGTTTTAAAAATATTTTTCTCATAGTAATTTTACTATATTGTATATAATTAACCGTTATTTACATGGATCAATAATTTTTGTAACTACAATTTGAGAAGAAACAACGGTTCATTCAAATGACTTTACTGTATTTTTTAATTAGTGTTTTGCTTCTATTTAGTGTATGTTATAACACGAGCAATACAGTAATACACGTGTCAGAAAGTTTGGTTTTATATTCAGTGACTACTGGTAAATTAAGCAAACTTAAGATTTTTCAACATAAATCAGTGCATGAATTGAGGATCATCGTGTAACGTGTCGCTTGAATGTCTAATGTGTGGGTAATGCGTGTCTGATGTGTGGTTAATTTGTGGGTAATGTGTGTCGACTGTGTAGCGTATGTGCGGGTAATGTGTCGAAAGTATTTGATGTGTGTGTGTGCTGTGCGCAGGACCGGCCGGGGCTGCTGCGAGACGCGGCCTCGTCGGGCAACGTGCTGCGCTTGCGGCTGCTGCTGCGCGCGTGCCCCTGGAGCGACGAGGAGGTTGCGCATGCGCTGTTCGCCGTCCCGTCGCGCCGCTCCGCCCGCGCCGTCGCCCGTGCCATCGCCCGCGCGCGCCCCGCCGTCTTCCAGGTACGCTCCTCCATTCAACCTCACACAACACGTGTGCCAAAGCAATGTTGAGTTTGTATTGTGCTTGTGTGCTGTATGAAGATTCTAATATATTTCAACATGTATGCCAAAGCAATGTTGAGTCTGTAATTTGCTAAGTATACTTGTGTGCTGCGCAGGCGTCGGCGCCATGGGCGTTGCTGATATCTCTCTTATTGTTCCAATATGTTCCAACATGTTTGCCAAAGCAATGCTGGGTGTGTATAAGAATGTGCTTGTGTGCTGCGCAGGTGATTTCGCCGTTGGCGGTGCAGGGCTCTCTCTTATTGTTCCATTATGTTCCAACATGTTTGATAAAGCAATGCTGGGCGTTTACTTTGTTAAGAATGCTTGTGTGCTGCGCGGATGTGGGTGCTGGTTGCGGTGATCATTTGCGACAGCAATGTTGAGTTTGTATTGAGCTTGTGTGCTGTATGAAGATTCAAATATATTCCAACATCTATGCCAAAGCAATGTCGAGTGTGCATTTTGCTAAGTGACTTGTGTGCTGCGCAGGCGTCGGCGCCATGGGCGGTGCTGAGATCTCTCTTAATGTGCCATTATATTCCAACATGTATGCCAAAGCAATGCTGGGTGTGCATTTCGCTAAGTGTGCTTGTGTGCTGCACTGGCGGTGTCGCCGTGGGCGATGCTTCGCTCTCTTACATTCCAACATGTATGCCAAAGCAACGAGGGTGAGCATTTTGTTAAGAGTGTGCTTGTGTGGTGCGCAGGCGGCGTCGCCGTGGGCGGTGGTGGGCGCGGTGATGGCGGAGGACGTGGGCGCGCTGCGCGGGCTGCTGGACGCCGGGGCCGCCCCCGACCGCCCGTGCGGCCCCGCGGGCGAGACGCCGCTGCATGTGGCGGCTGCCTGCCGCAGACGCGACTGCGCGCTCGAGCTGATTCTGCGCGGCGCAGACCCCAACCCCTGCGACGAAAACGGCGAGACGCCCCTGCACAGGTAGGCCCTCTTCACTATGGACTCATTGCAGCTAGTAGATTGGCATTTATATTTATATTCCCAGGTTTCTATAACTCCGTACGTCCTAATGTTTCCATACCACGTTTTATAGTAATTCAACATAATGACAATATTTGGCGCACTCGGATTAGAGCATTTTAAAATATCCTTATAAGTAATAGTAAATCATCAAATATAACAATAATTTCGTATTGAAATGGTCGAGTTGTCCTGGAGAGGCCAGCTCAGTAGCTTACATCCTCTTGGCAAAGTCGTACAAATGTTAATACTCTCCTGCAACTATTTATTGAAAATAGATGTTACTTATGAAATATTTCCTTCAAATTAGATCTTTATAAACACAAATACATTATTGTCGTGAAGTTTCTTGAAATTGGAATTATTGTAATGGGAAGATAAATTTAAAACTGTGCAATTTTAAGAAACGCTGAATCAAAATTTCTTGACAATTTGAAACGTCTTCGAGTGTTGCCCCAAAAATTTTCACATGAGAACAATTTTTGCTCCTTGATGTTCTGGAAGGTTCATATTCATTAAATAATTAGGATTCCTAAAATTTAATGTAATTTGGTTAGAGATACTGTTTTTTGATGTAACACATATTCAGTATATATTTTACATCAAAGTAGACCAAACCAAATTTTAATTGAATTTTATATGATATTTTACATTTCACGAACAATTAGTTCTTTTGGTAAACTTAATCGTTAACAAGTGCGAAATTCAAAGATTTTTAAGCTAAAGAAACTCCCAAATATTATTTTTATTGCAACGAATGAGTTGAATGTCATATAGACATTTGGATATAGTATTGTGAAGCTTATTATTTGAGTTAGCTTATTATTAGAATTAATACATCAAAATCTTTATTTTTTCTTAAAAGGCAACGTATGGAAATCATGATGTTTCAAACATTTTAATGAAGAGAGATTTGCAGGCGAATGTTGAAATGTTAGAAGTACACAATTTGCAATTAATTAATAATAATTTTACAAACTCTTTGAATTAATTGTAAATTGTTCAAAATAAAATCTTTGTGAACTCAAATGCTTCAAATGGTCTTTCCTGAAGATTATCGAAATCTCAAATATTTTTGTGTGTAAATGAGGTCAAAATTGCGTGTTTTCAGAATTGTTCTAATGAAATTCGTTTAAAACGTCTTCCAGTATTACTCCCAAAATTTCCCTTAAAAAAAGTTTCCCTGTGTGATATTCTGAATATTTCCTTGCAACTAATTTATTACTATTTAAGTTTTAAAAATGTGTAGGGGATTCTGATTTTTGATGTAACACTTAGTCTGTATTTATTTTAAATCACAGAGAACCAAACCATTGTAGTAATTGTGAGAACGCATAAATTTGTTAACCTACATTTTCCTCAAAGTTAGTTAATTTTGAGAAAATTATTCGTATACAAGTGCGATTTTACAAGTTTTGTAAGCTAAAAAACCTCCTAATAATCTTTTTTTGCAGCGATTTTGTTGAATGTAATTTAGATATATAGTAGATTTAGTGTTGAGAAGTATATCTCTGGGATTATATACCTCAAAATTGTGAATTTTACTTGTAAACAAACATCTGGAAATCACGATATAATGCAGTTAAAGCAGATTAATGAAAATAGATTTAAACACGTTACCAACATAACGGCTACAAATTGTACAAGGTTGTATGTGCTATGTTGTAGTACCAATAGTAATTATTCTATAACCATCAACTGTTTGTGATTTGAAATCGATCGGATCGGAGTGCTATCACGATGACGTGGGTTAACATGGGCTGTAGCAGCTGATGAACCATAAACTCGCGGGCGGTAGTGGAAACGCTCAATATTACAAGTTCTTCCGCTGGTTGCACAGAAACGTATTAACGCAACAAAGGGGAAAACTATAGTTCGTTAGAAGAAAACGTTTCTTTCTCTTCTCTTCGCTTACAAGGGAATTGTCAAGGGATTTTTCACTCTGCAGCGGGAAGGCATGTGGTGCCTGGATGGTTGCCTTAGCGCTAGGATAAAGCTGACTATCTTTCACCACGGTGACAGGTAGTCCCCTTTTCCATGACCCAGCGTTGAAATAATAGCGCACCCAAATTAGACTTCAAGTCGCAGGGTTAAAATAATTTTCATCACTTGTTTTTTAGCGTGCTGCTGACTCATTTCTATCATCGAAAATAAAACATAGGAATAAATATTGTTTTTAAATAAAATATCAGCAATTTTGAGTGCAATGCACCATTCAACACTACTCGTTAACACAGCAACGTTCAAAAGATTCTTTACGTTAATGAATTTCAATCCTTGCACAAATTAATGAACATAACTCTCTATTAATTAATTTAATGGAAATGGCAAACATGCGTTACATTTGCTCGATTTTTCGTTCTCCGAATAGACTACTTGAAATTTGGATGTGAGAATAACACACAAATGAAAACTTTTTTAAATAATATTTTTGAGAGTTACTGCATAGGTTTCTAAGAAAATATCGTTTTCAGTCATTCTGAAAATGTAACATTTTTGTGCTTGTTTAATCTAAAAAAATTGAAAATTTTAGAAATTTCATTACTGATCGTGTTAAAAATTTCTGTCAAGAACATTTATGAAGATCCTCATGTAGTGTAAGAGTTCACGACATGCGAAATGTTTCAACAATTACTTTTATATTTTAAGAAATGATAAAACTGTCAAAAATAGCGCGTGAACTTTGTGACTTTGTACATTATGCTCTTTGGCATATAAAACGTCTTGAGAAAACATTTAAAGTGATATTTAAAAAAAATTCTTCTTAACCGGTTTTGGGAAATTAGTCATAATTGACCACAAAATTACTCAAAAGCTACTTATAAAAGATCTGCAATAAATTCGTTTTAATATAATAATAATATAAATATTTAAATAAATTAATATTTAAATAATAATAAAGAATAAAATTCCTTAACCAGCGCGTGGGCGATCTGTGGCTCCTGGAGACCTTTGCTAATTCTGTATTTTCTCTTTGTCTCCTCTCAGGGCGGCGACGCACGGGCGAGGAGGGGTGCTGTGGCTGCTGGTGGACTTCGGGGCGGCGAGCGTGGACGCGCGCTGCCGCCGTATGCAGACGCCGCTGCACCGCGCCGCCGCCCACGCGCATGCGCCCTGCGTGGAGACGCTGCTGGGCGCCGGCGCCGCCGTCTTGGCCAGGGACTGCGAGGGCGCCACGCCGCTGCACCTGGCCGCCGCCGCCTCCCGCGCCGCAACCCTCGTGCGCACGCTGCTGCAGCGGGGCGCCGACCTCGACGCCCAGGACTACAAAGGTGGGTGCCTCCCTACACCGCAATGACACTCTTTACCCTCACGAAAGGCCTCCGACTATTTACTCCAGAGTACGGGAGATCTCAAAAGCGCCGATACACTCACGGCTTCCCCATAACGCCCCATCGTTCGCCAAAACGAGCCAGTCGTGTCTATCGATTCATTGATTTTATGTTTAATTTAATTTTGATTGAGATTTTGTTTTATTATTAATTTTTTGCGGGTCAACTGCCGCGATAATTAGTACTGTAAATGTTGTTCATGTAATGTTTTGGAAGGTGACGGTTTTCCTTCCTTGCTATATCGTGATGATGATCAGCTGCGGCCAACCTGTCAGCTTGCTCCTCGAGATATCTCACTGATCGCTGCGTTGCTCATCTGGAACAAGCTCTAAACTCGCGACATCCTGTGGCGGCGTAAGGCATGTAATGTGTGCTTATGTGTGCGCGAAAGAGGGGGGTGGGGTCAATGATGAGATGGAAACACCGCGTGCGGTCCGTGGGCTGTTACTTAGGGTACCACTTCTCATTCTTCTGGAATTAAACAAAGAAAACTCAAAGAACTACCGATCGGAGCAGCTGTCTGCTAAAATCCTCTTAGAGATAGTGGCCGAATTCTACCTAACTATTGGACTAGTGTCGAAAATCTGCTACCATCGAGACTCACTGTATGACCTCATGAAGCCAATACTTACAGTCACTTCCTTAAAAAAATGTCATGCAATGAAACTGGGATCGGGAAAATTCACCTTGAACGCATCTCTACATTAATTGTTTTATGTACATTTTTCAAATTTCGCTCAGCAGAAGTATGAAATGTTATTATATTTTGATCCCCACTTGAAATTTATATTGGTATAATTCTTCAAAAACAACAGTCATATTTTGCTTACTTTCCTAAAAACGATTTCATAATACGAGTGATTAGTTTTATGACGAAATGGGCAGGCTAATCTAAAAACATCTTCGCTATAGCTTTACCCAGTACTTCTCTTCATAAACACAGAAAACAAGGTGCAATAGAGCAACAGATTTTTTTCGAACTGTTCATTATTACTTTCTCACTGTCTATTATTACTCTATTATTATGATTAATTCAAAAGGAACCTCCAGAGTACCAGCTTAAAACGTGAGACGGTATACAGTAATTTTCAAATTAACAAATCCACTAATAGTCACATCTGTTATTTCATTGGTATCTTTTACAAAATTATATCGTAAATGAATGAATGTTTCCCGAATAGGTAATAAAAATAGTAGAAATAATTCTTGAGCAATGACTCAATGAATGGTGTGTTTTGCAGGACGGCGACCTGTGCACTACGCTGCGGAGGGTGGCAAGTGCAGAATCATTCGGCTGCTGGCGGAGGAGCATTCGGTTGACGTCAACGCTCGCACCAGAGACGGCAGGACACCCCTGCACATCGCCGCTGCGGGCCATAGGTGAGCACATGACGCCTCGTTTGCCTCACACACACACACACACACACACACACACACACACACACACACACACACATTCACGCATTGACTCATTCTACGGACAAAAAGTGTAATTCCGATTAAGTAAATTTAGAATAACATTTTACTTTCAGTTAAGAATATAATGATTCATTATGCTGTCAATGTCATAAGAAAAATTTTCGGTGTTCTGGTTCAAGAAAAGACAATTAAAGCACAGAAGTTAAAATTAAGTCATTATCTTGTTTCTATATTAATATGGCATTTAAATGTATTCTAAAGTTTTGATCATCTACTCTACTTCGGTTACGTGCTCTATTTTAAATACGCCGCACATTTTGAGTGCGCGTAATACTTTGCTTATAACTTCATTCGGACTAAGATTTTGTATATTACTTTTTATTTTCATTAGTATATTGAACGCAATATTTAGTACTTTTAACACTTTAGAAATACCCCTAAAACTTTGGCTAGGCAAAATTATATTTGTAGATAAAATAACCTTTAGGTAAATTAATCGAGAGATAATATGTGAATGCTTTTATACTTGATTTATACGCTTTTGTTTGATAACAATATCGAATTTTAGCGAGCACGCGCATGAGAAAAACGTGTCTGGCACCTTGAAAGCGATTTGTGATTGCGCGTGTTCACTAAACCTGAAATCATTAGTCAAAAAAGCTTGTAAAACGTGCCTTAGTAAATAATGTAAATTCAGGATATCCTTGCTTATTTTGCTACAAATTAACATTTTGGTTAGCACGCGTAACATTTTTGTAATCTATCCGAACTTTAGTACGTCATGGATTTTGTTTGCTACGTCAAACACTCAGTTCAATAGGTCAAACCCTTTATTCAATAGATCAAACTCCTTCCTTCGGAGGGGAAGTAAAGCCGGCTGTCCCATGTTAGTAGATTTACTTGCATGTAAAAGATACTCAAGCCTAAATGACGCCTCTGTGCTAAATTCTAGCTGTTTCTCGCCCAAGAAATACCTCCTTTGTCTGCTAGCTGGTGAAAGGAGCGTAGCGAAATTTGCGCGGTCAGACGGAAGAGCATAGCCTCATGGCCAGAGTCTCGCCACGTAAAATAAGGCATAAATTCAATTTAATTCAATTCAATTCAAACGCTTTGTTCAGTTGAACTTCTTTTTGTTTAGTAGTTCAAACAATTCATTTAATACAAAAATGCTTCTTTTAGTTGGTCAAAAACTTTGTTATGAATGCGAAACACTTTGTTTAATATGTCAACCACTACGTTTCGTACTTCCAATGTTTTGATTAGTTCATTAAACATTTTGGTCGGCACGAATAGTGTTTTGGATGTCCCCAAAATCTTATATTTTTTTTCGTGTGTGGCAGCGCGGCGTGCGTGAAGGAGCTGGCGCGGCTCGGGGCGGACGTGCACGCGCGCGACCGCCGCCGGATGACGCCGCTGCACGTGGCGGCTGCGCACGGCCGCGCCGAGGTGCTGCGCGAGCTGCTGCGCCTGGGCGCGCGCACGGACCTGCGGGCGCAGAACGACATCACGCCGCTCATGATCGCCGTGGCGCGGCGCGACGAGGCGTCGGGTCGAGCGCTGATCCAGGTGAGCGCAGAACTAGGCCCAGATGCAGAGGGTGCCAAAAAATGTATATACACTTCATGTCATAAAACAACTGTCTTAAAATAACACAAGCCGAATTCACGCGAAAGAAAATTGTGAACACTAATCATCTGAGACTTTTACAGCTGTAACTGTTACAAAAGATGCTCCAATTCCCAATACCAGCGTCGATACACTTCTGAGTAGTGTATCAATATTCGATAGTGTCCTCAGCGATTGCAACAAATACCGTTTCAATTTACTCCCAATCTGCTGCCAGTCTAGCTGGTTTTCTACGGTTTACATCATTCCCCACAAGTCGAACGCAGTTAGATCAGAAGAACTCGGTGGCACTGCTAGGCCCATGGCACTAGCTTGGACGAAGAGGACCGATTTAGTTTCTATCGCAGTCTCTTGATCTAAGTCCGTTGGACTTCTAATTGTGGGGAAGACTTGAGAATGTGAACCGTAGAAAACCAGCTACATTGGCAGAAGTTTGAGAATAAATTGAAACGGTATTTGCTGCAATTGCTGAGGATACTTTAGCAAATATTGTTCAACTACTCAGTAGTGTTTAGACGCTATAGTTGGAATTGGAGCATCTTTAGTATTGGTTGTACCCGTAAAAGTCTAAGATAATTAATTAGTGCTCACAATTTCGGTTTGTGTGAGCTCAGCTTTGTTATGTTAAGAATTTATTTGCTGTGTTTATATTTTTATTTGCGTAAAGCGTGCATGCATTTTTTGGTACCATCTGTATATTAGCTACCATAATAGAGAAAATTAATTTGAAAATAAACTTAAATCGTTGCCATTTACACATTTTAATTAAAGCATTTCAATTGTTCAGGCAATTTAAGTTTGTTACCATTACGATTTTCAAACATATTTTTAGTAAGGAAAGAGTAAATATATATCTGTGCCAAAACGTCTCAAGGTTATTCTGTTTGTTAACGCCTGTTTTAGAATATTCAGGAATAACTCCAAGTGTATTCTTTTTGTTCACAGGCAGGAGCATATGTCGATGCTTTAACGCGACTGGGCTATTTAGCTCTACAAGAGTCAAGGTGTTACATATCAGACTCGGAGCCAGAGGAAGGAATTGAATTTTGAAGAAATTCCTGCGGTTGCACACATTGTTTCACTCCTTTCTTGGTTTGCATGCATTTTCTTATAATAAATTTTATAATGACATCCTAAATTGAAAATCATTTGATTTGTTTGAACTATCATCATTCATGAAAAAATTTGCAAACCTGGTAAATTGTAAAAATTTGCATTTGACAAGAGCAATATTGTGATTCATTATTTCTGCTCCATTCGTTTGGATACGTTTTTCATATTTTTCAACATCTCACTCACTTCTCTTTTATGCATCTCTTCATAGTATAGTAGAATGTGTGTGGTGGAAATCATTCACTATTTTGTGATTATTTTTAAAATAATTGTTTTACATTATGCTGCTTCGGAAATAAAACCTGGTAAAATTGTATGCGAAGACCTCGTAAAATTGTAAAATTTTCTTTTGACAACAGCATTTTTTATTGCTGCTTTTTTGAATTAATGAAACGTTTATGTTCCTCGACATTTTATTCTTATTATTTTTTCTATTTAATATAATAAAATACGTATACTGTGGTAATTTTTACGATTTTGACACTATTTTATGAATAAAAATTTTACATTTTGCTGCTTTGTAAATAAATTCTGGTGAAATTGTAAATATTTATTTCGACAAGAGCAATTTTGTTTTTTGCTGCTTTATTTACTATAAATATCCCCTTTTCATGTTATTAACAACTAATATTATGTATGTCTTTTAATATAATAAATTGTATATATTTGGTTATTTTTATGATTTTATGATTTTTTTATAAATAAATATTGTACATTTCGCTGCTTCGAAAATTAAACGCCACAACGTAAAAACTTTAATTTTTAGATAGTTGCACCACATATTGTTGAATAAGACTCCCTTCGTTCGTGAACTATTATATAATTGTAATGCGTGTGTGCCTGCAGAGCAAGAAGTTTGAGTTTTTCAATCGGTGCACAATGGTTGATCAACATCCACTTCCTTTCCAAAAAATCTGTTTAGAAGCTGTGACGTTTTTCTTCCGAGGTAACGTTTTGCAAAAGAAAAATTGATAAAGCAATGAATCTCTCATTTACTAACCGATATTTTCAAATATCCCTATTCTAAATGTGACTATGCTGACCACAAAAGTAAGCTTCAGCATGTGGTTAAATTTTGAATCGTTTAGGTGGTGGTTATTATCTCAATGGATTGCTAAAATGTCCCAGACTTTTCTATTGGGTAGCCCATTTTTTTAGATTGGCTAGATTGGTCCCCCGTAGTGAGTTCTTTCAATAAGGTCATGTACATTTTTTTGAAAATTTTATTAGTTTTCGCGCAATATTGCGCGCAATTATTGTGCAATTTAAAAAAATTACAAAATCAATATTTTCTCATAAACAGATCCAAAATGTTTCTTTAATCTTTTGGTAGGCATAGTGCTAAATATGCTATAAGATCACAAACGCCATATTGTTCTATTCTTTTTTTCTTCCAAACAAACAAAAATTGGAATTTTTTGACATGCCTATTAAGTCGTTAATGTTTATATTAGCGTCAATTCAATTTTGTTCACATTATTGAATTTATGAGTACATGTGCTTTAAATAATACCAGATAAAGTTTCTCCAAAACTACTGTTTTCTGTGAAAACTAACTCAAAACTCTTCAGTTTCTGAAACGCTGAAACGCCATTTTCTCAAAAAGGCTCCAAATTTTGTCTTCATAAATTTCGAACGGATTGTCGTAATTCCACTCTTTGAAAGTTCACTTTTTAATACTTCAGTGTATTTTTTGTTTATTACACAAATTTACATTTTTTAATGAGATGTCACGCTGTTGGTATTCACATTTCCAGCTATTTGCAAACACTATTGTATCTGTAATTAAAGTGCTTAAAATTTCTTCAAATGAAGTTTTAAAAAAATTCTGTGAAAAAGAGCTTCGAATTTTGAGTTTACAGTAGCGCTTAAACGCCAGTTTTATAAAAATGTCTCCGAACTTTTCAAAGTTTGCCATTTAGGTTGAGGTTCTTTAATAATCCTAAAATAATATTTCCGGTCTACAACTAGGAAACCAAAAAATTAAGAAAATATCAAAAAAATGTGTTTTGGCGAGGGTAGATGGCAGCTGCCAAGAGTATGTGTTAAGTCCGAGTAGCTAGCTGAGTCCAAAAATAAAAAAAATAAGACAAATACGGGAATGTCTGTGCATTTATGTAGCACTACTAGTTATAGTTTCTATTTCAGTATTACTTTGACGAACCAATGTGGGTACCTTGCTGTTCACGTTTTAGAAACCTCGCTCAGGCCTCGTTCCGTAAGGACCACTGGGTACCACGTGACATCACTTCTGAGTTTTCATAGGTCGATTCCATCGGATCATGTTCACACTTACGCCGTGACCTCTGCTTGGCGCAGCACTTATCAAGCTGTCGCGTCACCTAAGTCCGAGACGAAGTTTCCGTCGTGCCGACAGTAGAACGGTGTCCCCGTTGCGATAGTCCGAAGTGGATGGTGGGGGCCGAGTTAAAATCAGTGTAGAAATGTGTTTTACACCTCGGGTTCGAATTAATAATTTAGTTTTAGTGTCTGTGCATCCTGGTGTTCATTTTTTTTTATTCAAGAAGTTTAGTCCTATCAACTTACTCTGCAAATGAAACAATTGTGATGTCTGCAAAACAAAAGTTTCGTGGACGATTCAATGCTAATATTCGTCATACAAATGAATACGTCAGTGTGTTGAAAAAAAATGTATTATTTTGTTTGCCTTGCATATTATTTAGCAACGAGGAAAATGTGTGAACTAAGACCAGATTTTCAATGCAAGTAAACAAAGATTACAATTTCCTCATTTGTAGATAGATGGATAAACGTGATAATAAATATCTCGTTGCGAATGTTGCCTAATTAAACTATTACAACATGGAGACTACGTTCAGAAGGGACAAGTTCAAAATTAATAGAAAGCAATAAATGATAAATGAGAGCATTATTTTTCAATATTGATTATTATTATTATTATTATTATTATTATTATTATTATTGTTATTATTATGAATATTAATTTTTTTACACCAATTCTCTGGTCAGGTCGCAACAGTCAGTAGCATAGTAGACATCGTGCATCTTCACTGTGCAAAGGTAGTCGCTCGACTTCCACAGTCACATCCATCAGTCATAGCGTAGGTTGAAAGGAATTAGATACGCCGGACGTGTCGCATAGGCCGATCTGTCGCCGGCAACCGATGTGACGCTGACCTCAGGCCGATTTCGCAGCGGCAGCGCACCTTGTGCTCATGGCACTTTGTCTCGCGTGGGTGCCGCATTCGAGAAACATTTATATACGGTTTCTTGGAATGGAGGATTTTTCGTATCATCCTTTCTTTATTAGTGGTTTTAAGTTTTCACACTTATATATAATTATCCAATAGGTATCTAAATAGTTTAAAATATATTTCAATTTAAAGTGATATGTTCTTAAACTATTTTAATAAATATGTCCATTAATCAATCGAGAAATTTTGGAGAGAAAGACTCCTCGCCCCCTTACGACCATTGCTTTTGCAACACCCTTAAATTTAACTCACCCACTGCCACTGAATATTCATTCATGTAAATTATATGTAACTGAAGTGGAAAGCTGTGGACTAAGTGTTTAACATATAAATATTTAATGTATTAAATTGTGGACACACACCTCATTCTGATTTTTGTTTGATAAACATAAACAAGTGTATTAATAATTATCCATAGGCTTATAACATACATTTATATCTCACTACGGAGGTAACTTGTGTTGCCCACGTTATAATCCTAGGGGTTCTAGGAGATCCCCAGGAATCGAATTCCAACCGTCGCTTTCCAACAGATACTGTGCGATTGTCAGAGCAAAATTCGAATGAACGCAACTCCGAACAGACACATCCCCATTATAGTTCATTTGTCATTATACACACGCCTCCACAATCACACAACATTAAAAATACTTTCAGAATTTTCGGGAGACTAGTTCAGGACTCGGACCACGCGTTATGGTAGGAGAGAAACAACGCCAGCACACGAAAATATCATGACCTAACTTGTGGGACAAACTACCATACCGGTTCACGGATCCCAAAACGCCAATGATGTGGTAACAAGTAAAAATGTATTTCGCATTCTAGAGCCGGATTATTCCGACATTTTCCAGTTACTGATGTCCCCTATCCTGTACCCTGGTATTATTTACAATCGACGCCTGGGGTAAGGGATACATGTGGCGAGCAAAAAATAACCCTAACATTGTTGTCCTGCCTGACTCTGCCTTTGTCAGACAGCTCTAGACAATGAAACAATTTGTATTGGAATGCTACATTTTAGTTTTAGCCCATCAGAGACCAAAACCTTACCGACTCTCTGAAACGTAGCACACTTACTTTGAGCGAAAGGGAAAGCTCAAAAGAACTACTAGAAATATTTTCAAACAGAATAAAAAACTTTTATTCCATATTACTGAATACAAAAATACACAACTATTACAAAACTAACAATTGTATGTGGTTATCAAGATCTACAACTCAACGTTACTATCACGCGAAACAAATCCGAGTGTAATTGGAATTTGTAATTGATGGGGACGGAACCCTGAGTCGTAGAACAGTTACGGCGGGATGACCCAGAGGTTTTGCAGCAGGCACCTATCGCACGTTCAGGGGAAGGAGTGCAATTGAATCTCGTTGCTGCACGGACCATTGAGTGCAGTTCAAGCAGGACTTCCAAGAAGTTTTGCCGCTGGGATCCTTATATTTAGAGTTCGTTGTGAGTGTTCTTTTAGAGTTAGCGTATTTAGAGTTCGCTGCAGGTCGCACAGTAATGTGAAGAGCAAGCAGCATGACCAATGGGATTTGCCGCTTGGCTCGGCTCCCATTTCAAAGTATAGCGGAAGGGAGTGCATTTGGATTCCGTTTATGGTCGCACCATTGGGTGCAGAGGTTTAAGAGCTGGGCTCCTGGACCCAATCTCGCGTACAGCGGAGGGGAATTTACGTGGTTTCGTTGCTGCTCGCACTGTTGAGTGCTGAGGAATAATCGCTGGGCTTCCGCCTCTCTATCCCGCGTACAGCGCAGAATTTAAGTGGTTTTGTTGATGGTCGCACCTTTGAATGCAGAGGTTTAATCGCTGGGCTTCCGCCCCCCTATTTCGCGTATAGCGGAGGGGAATTTAGGTGATTTCGTTGCTGGACGCACCGTTGAGTGCAGAGGTTTAATCGCTGAGCTTCCGCACCCCTATCCCGCGTACAGCGAAGGGAATTTAAGTGGTTTCGTTGCTACACGCACCGCTGAGAGCAGATGTTTAATCGCTGGGCTTCCGCCCCTCTATCCCACGTACAGCGGAGGGGAATTTAAGTGGTTTCGTTGGTGGACGAACCGCTGAGTGCAGAGGTTTAGTCGCTGGGCTTCCGCCCCCCCCTATCCCGCGTATAGCTGAGGGGAATTTAAGTGGTTTCGTTGGTGGTCGCACCGTTGAGTGCAGAGGTTTAATCGCTGGGCTTCCTTCCCCCTATCCCGCGTACATCGGAGGGGAATTTATGTTGGTTTCGTTGCTGGTCGCACCGTTGAGTGCAGTGGTTTAATCGCTGGGCATCCGCTCGTCTACCCGCGTAAAGCGGAGGGTAATTTAAGTGGTTTCGTTGCTGATCGCACCGTTGAGTGCAGAGGTTTATCGCTGGGCTTCCGCCCCCTATCCCGCGTACAGAGGAGGGTAATTTAAGTGGTTTTGTTTCTCGTCGCACCGTTGAATGCAGAGGTTTAATCGCTGGGATTCCGCCCCCCTATTCCGCGTATAGCGGAGGGGAATAAATGTTGGTTTCGTTGCTGGTCGCACCGTTGAGTGCAGTGGTTTAATCGCTGGGCTTCCGCCCGTCTATCCCGCGTACAGCGGAGCGTAATTTAAATGGTTTCGTTGGGGGACGCGCCGTTGAGTGCAGAGGATTAGTCGCTGGGCTTCCGCCCCACTATCCCGCGTACAGCGGAGGGGAATTTAAGTGGTTTCGTTGGTGGACGCACCGTTGAGTGCAGAGGTTTAGTCGCTGGGTTTCCGCCCCCCTATCCCGCGTACAGCGGAGGGGAATTTAAGTGGTTTCGTTGGTGGTCGCACCGTTGAGTGCAGAGGTTTAATCGCTGGGCTTCCTTCCCCCTATCCCGCGTACATCGGAGGGGAATTTATGTTGGTTTCGTTGCTGGTCGCACCGTTGAGTGCAGTGGTTTAATCGCTGGGCTTCCGCCCGTCTATCCCGCGTACAGCGGAGCGTAATTTAAATGGTTTCGTTGGGGGACGCGCCGTTGAGTGCAGAGGATTAGTCGCTGGGCTTCCGCCCCACTATTCCGCGTACAGCGGAGGGGAATTTAAGTGGTTTCGTTGGTGGACGCACCGTTGAGTGCAGAGGTTTAGTCGCTGGGTTTCCGCCCCCCTATCCCGCGTACAGCGGAGGGGAATTTAAGTGGTTTCGTTGTTGGTCGCACCGTTGAGTGCAGAGGTTTATCGCTCGGCTTCCGCCCCCTATCCCGCGTACAGCGGAGGGTAATTTAACTGGTTTCGTTGCTCGTCGCACCGTTGAATGCAGTGGTTTAACCACTGGGTTTCCGCTCCCTTATCCCGCGTAGAGCGGAGGGGAATTTAAGTGGTTTCGTTGGTGGTCGCACCGTTGAGTGCAGAGGTTTAATCGCTGGGCTTCCTTTCCCATATCCCGCGTACATCGGAGGGGAATTTATGTTGGTTTCGTTGCTGGTCGCACCGTTGGGTGCAGTGGTTTAATCGCTGGACATCCGCTGGTCTATCCCGCGTACAGCGGAGGGTAATTTAAGTGGTTTCGTTGCTGATCGCACCGTTGAGTGCAGAGGTTTAATCGCTGGGCTTCCACCCCTCCCCAACCCGCGTACAGCGCAGAGGAATTTAAGTGGTTACGTTGCTGGTCGCACCGTTGAGTGCAGTGGTTTAATCGCTGGGCTTCCGCCCCTCTATTCCGCGTACAGCGGAGGGGAATTTAAGTGGTTTCGTTGGTGGTCGCGCCGTTGAGTGCAGATGTTTAATCGCTGGGCTTCCGCTCCCTATCCCGCGTACAGCGCAGAGGAATTTAAGTGGTTACTTTGCTGGTCGCACCGTTGAGTGCAGAGGTTTAATCGCTGGGCGTCCGCCCCCCTATCCCGCGTACAGCGGAGGGGAGTTGTAATGGGATTCGTTGCTGGTGGCTCCATTGAGTGCCGAGGTTTAATCGCTGGGCTTCTGCCCCCCTATCCCGCGTACAGCGCAAAGGTATTTAAGTGGTTACGTTGCTGGTCGCACCGTTGAGTGCAGTGGTTTAATCGCTGGGCTTCCGCCCCTCTATCACGCGTACAGCGAAGGGGAATTTAAGTGGTTTCGTTGCTGGTCGCACCGTTGAGTGCAGAGGTTTAATCGCTGGGCTTCCGCCCCCCTATCCCGCGTACAGCGGAGGGGAGTTGTAATGGGATTCGTTGCTGGTGGCACCATTGAGTGCGGAGGTTTAATCGCTGGGCTTTCGCCCCCCTATCCCGCGTACAGCGGAGAGAAATTTAGGTGGTTTCATTGGTGGCCGCACCGTTGAGTGCAGAGGTTTAATCGTTGGGCTTCCGCCCCCCTATCCCGCGTATAGCGGAAGGGAATTTAAGTGGTTTCGTTGGTGGTCGCATCGTTGAGCGCAGAGGTTCAATCGCTGGGCTTCCGCCCCCTATCCCGCGTACAGCGGAGGGGAATTTAAGTGGTTTCGTTGCTGGTCGTACCGTTGAGTGCAGAGGTTTAATCTCTGGGCTTCCACCCCCCTAACCCGCGTACAGCGGAGGGGAATTTATGTGGGTTCCGTTGCTGGTCGCACTTTTGAGGGCAGAACCGGCATGATGTCCCAGAGGATTTGCCACTCGGATCCTTCCGCGTTTGCTCATGTATTGCGGAAAAGAGTGTACTTACAGTTCGTTACTGGTACACATATGAGTGCAGTGTTGGCATTATATTTGTGTGGTGTTCGATGAACTCCTGCCGATATCCCGTGTACATCGCAGGGGTGTTGAAGTGGGTTGTTGCTGATGTCACCGTTATATGCAGAGTAGTCTGGATATCGCAGAAATTGTATCGCTGGGATCTTTCCTTCTATTTTGCGTACAGTGTAGAGGAACGTAATTGACGTTGGTAGATGATGGAACTATTTTGTAGTGTGGAAGAATCTGAATTATCCACAGGTATTTCTGCTCGGCCCCTAAAACATGAATTATATGTCAGCAAATTAATAGTCAATGTTCTCTGTGTAAATCTTAAACATGTTTGTCACTTCTGTCAATCACTAAAATTTGAATCAATACTGATTGTTCAGTAGAGGTAATTACATCAGATAATATTCTGTTATGGTAATATATTTAAAACAACTTAATAAATTGATGCTGTGTTTCTAACAGAGGGCAGGCGTTTACGAATTGTTGCTGAAAAGTGTAGGAAATAATAACTACTGTCTGTTTAATTGAAGATGTGTGGATTTCGCTTAGTAAATTTGTTGCCAGTAGTGATGTCTAAAAATGAATTGTCCACCAAGGAATGTCAAGATACGACGAAGAATTTATTGTTTTTTGAGAAGCATCTGCGTACATTTTTAAAGCTGCGTTATTGGGAACAGCAAATATAATCCGTAAATTCTTAAGCATGAATTGACGGAAAGAAAAAACCTACAATGTTTTTGTTTCACTTTACGTGCAAAACACTGTTGCCTGGATGATTTTGAGAACCTCGCCATCAGTATAGATGCAAAGAAAAGGGGAAATAATAGCAATAATAATTATAATAATAATAATAATAATAATAATAATAATAATAATATCCACAACTACTGCATATCTTTAAAACACTTAATTTCGACAAAAATGAGTGTTGTCCTCATTTATACCCGAAGTGCTTCAAGTGCGAGAAATTACCAAAAAGGAGTATACTTTATATTTACGTGTGGAACGCAAGAGTAGGGACCATCCCGAGGATTTAGTAAATCCAGAAAACTTTTCTAAGGATGGCAACTGAAGGCCGGACACCAAAATTACAAATACCACAAATAAGATAAATAAACCCTAGGGTTTGAATGCAAAATGGTGAGGGAAGGAAAAACTAATAGAAATGGACAAGGGGAACTAGTAAGATGTGATATTGGAGAAAAGACATAAGGAATTAAGGAGGTAACACACAATACAAATTATAGCTTCACTGACATTTACATAACTGGTCGGAATTTAGGACATTAATAATCTCCAAACTAAACCGCGGGGATGGAATTACTGTATAAAAGAATCGTAAGAATTTACCCATTCTCGCCCACAATCACCGCTACACCGCTGGGAGATCCTGTGACGGGCAAACGTATTATAAACAAAACTAACGTACAGATGTGTGATTGAAATTAATGTTTAAATGATGTCGCCAATGGATATTATTTCACCTGAAGACTATCCTAACTATAATTTTAAGTTCCTCGCTCTATTCCTACCCTATACATTAAGTAAACACATGGGCTACGACTATAGTCCCGGAATTTGCGGCCGAGTGAGGTATTCTGGCAGTGTAGATACTTCATCCCCACGCGTCATTACAGTGGGAAGTGGAGCACGGCGCCAAATAATAATTAGTGCGAAACGAGCCGTGCGGAGGGACGCGATGCGCAGAATGGAAGTGCAAACCTGATGAGAACCTCGACTGATCACAATATTTCTGCATACTGCAAATAAACTACGATATGAAAATATAAAAATATTGGTTTATATCCTAACCAAACAGTAGGTTCGTAACCAAATATAAAAGTATGCAAAGTTCAGATATTCCAAGACAAAAAAATTCAAAAATGCACATATAAAATAATAAATTGTTACAAACACAAAAAAAATTGGATAATCTTTCCCAACAAATAAATTAATTTTATATGTACAATTGTCTTTATAAACCCAGGACACAAAACAGACGGAACATTGAAACTAGTAAAGGCTCACAAAAATAGATTGAAGACAAGAGGGAGAATTATAAATAAATTTCGCATTTGATACACAATGCGGATTGTTCAATCAAACATTTAAAAATATAATGAATGGTTAAATTAGAAATGAATAAAGCAAGAAAGTGTATAGCAAAGAAATTGTAAATCAAAAGTAAGTGTATAGCAAAAGAAGAAGAGAAATTATGGCCGAGGGTGTCAAATAAATGCTTCCAAATAATTTTCTTAGTTAAAATCATTTTCACGATTTATTAGCAAGAGAGAAAGCAGATATAACACAGAAAATACCAAAGAATTATGAAGTAAAATACCTTGGGGTCATGCCTTTTCAACTTGAAAAGGACTACACGGATCTATCGATCCTTCAATCTTTTGAAGCCACCTCACCACCACCATCACTTAGCAGCGACTTACATTATTATTCTCGCATTATTACAGCGCATTGTTAACTATCGTCCAATTCTCACCAAGGCTCATGTCATTTTTTCACATCTCTGTACTGTAAATCTAGCTTATCTCCGAATAATATGTCAGGAGTTTTTGGAGAACATATTTTGTAATAAATCATGTGGGCAAATTCTGATTAATAGAAGTTCTTTCATTAATTTTTGTTAAAGTTAAAATGTGCATTACCGTCAAAATTTTTTTGTTACGGTGCTCTTCTCTTCTGCACGTAACTCTCGCTTAAAAAATACTCATGGCAAAGCTGTATTCCACACTAACTAATCGATAAAATCTTTGGTTCTCCAATATCTGCTGTATTTAGTTTTTGAAGTGGCGATTATTTAAAACAAATGTTTTTACAATTACTTATTCATTCAACATTTTTCATGAAAGTGTTCTTTAATAGGGCCTTTTTATGTCACTATTTTAATTCATAAAATATCATTAATTAACTACGAACACGCACGCTACTAACTCGTTTATAACACGTTTAGAATATTTGAAAAGCAATGTAGTTTTGAGTTCACAATATGAACTCAGTCCGGCGTTTACTAGGTAATGAATGAGAAAGTGATAAAATTTAAAAGTACGAATTACATAATAAATAAGTCCTTAATGTACACATTTACAGCAGTCACAGAGAGAATACTAAAACTGAGCGGCCAAAGATGCAACTAAGTTATTTTTCTTCTGTTCTATTTCACATTTATTTTAATCAATATTAAAGATATACTAATACATTTTATTCGACAAATCAAAACTCACAACAGCGATCCGACGAACTAAGGTGGAATTCAAAATTTCCACGTAATATACAAAAACTGAGCGACTATTCTTTTTTGGGAAAATGTGTTCGTAGCTTCTCGCTTCCCAATTTCTTTTAATATAAATATAAATACTGTTTTCAAGATACTTCTAAACTGTCGTTATGATTTATCTGCTTCACAATGTAGACATTATTACATGCGCTGGAAATTAGTTTTTAAGTTATTAATTGATTTATTCGTAAATTTATATTAATAGAATTTTCACGCAAATACTGGCCGACGTTAATTTTTTCTATGATAGGTCAACCTTACACACCGGGCTTGTTCTTCGTTAATTATATTCATGAAATAAGCGAGCAAGAAGAAATTTTAAAATATTATCTCATATGTAGAGGAAGTACCAAACGAACATTGAAATACCTGGGCGTAATCACTTTTCGTCCTGAAGCCAATGTGACCTCTGGCCGTCCAACTCAGAAGCTTCCCCGCCACTCTAACCAATTCCTCGGTGACGAGCACATTTTGTTAAAGTCGAACAATATTTGATTTGTTGCATGGATACCATCTATTGCCCTACTTTCATTATGCCTTTTGCCATGTGTGATGGCATTTATAAAGTGAATTTGTGATATCTTGTGGATGAATAGTGTGCTAAAAATTGTAGAAATAGATATTTTATAACATATACATTTCAACCCATCACTTAACGATGTGTATTAATTCGATGATATAACTGCCAAAAGGAAGCTGTGTTGATTAAAAAGAAAATGGAAAGTGATGATCTAAGATCTCGTCCGTAGCAATAGAGGATCTAAATGTTTGGACTTGAAATATTACTTATTCTAATTTGATTACACATTTTACGATTTTGTGAATAAAACATGGTGTTGCTGAATATTTGTAGACAGATCTTGAGTAAAAGACCCATCTAATCCCAACTTACTATTTGAAAACTAAGTCTTTGATGCTTACTCTTGTAATTTTATGGTTCCCAAACAAATGTCACCTTTAAAAAAATTTAAACACACCCTCATAAAGAACAGACTCACATCACTAGAAATAATCAATCTAGAGACATTCCAAAGTATCATGGCGTTGCTGTATTATTGATAGCGGTTACTAATGACCAGCAGCAGCAAAAATACTGCTAAACAATCGCTCAAAAATTCGCGTTTTTTTCCTGACGCATTACAATACTTTCGGTATACTGCGTAAGTAGTAGGCGAGAAAGTAAAAACAATTACCAACAGTAAACTGCTCGGGGCTCGACGTCATCTGAAGCAGCAACAATTGCACCTGCCGCTCGAGGCAAGGCATGCCCCGAACGCTGGCCAGAAGCATCGCGGCTGCCCGCGTGGACGTTCTGTTGCCAGCCAATGTTGCCGCCCCCACAGTCACGTTCAGGATGATCCAGCCTCCGAGACAGGAGATGTGGTGATCCCAGGCTCCGGCAGACTGATAATCCAGGAGGTAGTACAGGATCTCAACCATAGAGAGGAGTAGGTTGCAGTACAAGAGCATGAGCAACATTCGAAATACATCGTCGATTGCTGAACAAGCTTCAACTACAGAAGAGTGGGATTGTTGTAGTTCTTGAATTTGCTGTTTCGCACGGAATTCATCTGAGGACGATATGCGTTTCGGTATCAGGCTTCTTACCGTCAAATTATATTTATTCTTTTGACGTGTACAATCCGTCGTTCAATTTTTTTAAAACTTGTGAATTTTCTAGATTTTTGGATAATTCTCGAATCCTGAAATTAATTTCATCAGACGCAGTTTTAATTGTGAAGACTAATACACAAAATACATGGCACACAATGTGTCCGACTAATGGTTGCCAGACGTACTATGTGATTTGCAAAATGTTGTAATTCCAAATAGTGCACTCCAAAATGTTCGAGACTGTATTGGATATTCCGAGAATTAACATACCACCCAGCACGCATTTTCTTCTGGTAAGAATATTAGTTCGCTTGTTGTAAATATGCTCAATATAGGATAAACATTGCAACAATTTATTACAAAAAGGATAGTTGATTGTTGCTGCAGTCACGGCAGCGTACACGGAAAATAACGCACACAAATAAGTTGGCATATTGGAAGAACATGTAAAGCGGTAAAGATGGGCCGGTCAGTATGTACCATGCATCGAAAAATAAACAATAGAAAATTATCACTAACTGAGAAAGGATAATTATCATATATTCAAAAATAAATGGTTTACTTCGATGAAGCTGTAATGTAGAACTAACAGTATATGATGCAATTCCAATGATTTTTGCCGTTATCAATAACGGTGCAATTGAAATTAACATGGAAGGAATTTTCAATGTCGACGTGTTAATGGACATTCTTTCTGACATAGTGAAAACCACACTTATCTTCGTCTTCTACCCTTATTGAATTCGACTTGGATTGTTGATATACATCAGAATACTCTTTTATTCATTCACAAACTATGTTGTTTTAGTTCGTGATGTCTTTGTCAGATGCAGGTGGTTCCTATACATCAGGCGTGAATTCAGTTTTGCGACCTTACATAGAGGAAACCTGTAAATTTCATATGTTGTCGATTTATTCGCTCTTAAACACTAATCGAAATAACTCACCAGGTAGTTACTCTTCAATTTGTATGACGTACTGCATCGTATTACTTCTTGAAGAAATCAACAATTACTTTCAAATGGATTGTGTACCGTTCTTTCCCGTTACATTTATGCAAATTAATTAATTGAAAATGTGTACTTTCTAACAGAAGGTTTGACGTTAAAATCAATGCGTTCTTGGCAGTTTCTACTGCAATTAAGATAATTTGATAAATTCCTCCTTTCAATCCTTGAGTTTGTTTTGGAATTTTTAACATTCGTAAAACTTCATCACGATTTTCTTTTGGAAAGATGAGACGACTGAAAATACTGTTCTTGAAAAACAATAATTTTGTTTTAAAATATATTTGAACTAAATTCAAGTAATTGAATAACCAATATTTCTGCAACATTTACAAATTAAATTATATTTTAATAACATTGTAAATTGATGAATGTGCTGAACCATTAATTGTGCTAGTGATAAATACTTAAGATTTTATGATCAAGAAAAGTTACTTCTATCAAACTTCTTCCCAAAACGGTTGATTCAAATAATGAAATGTGTCGCGGCGTATAAAACCAGCGCAAGGTGCAATATACGTCAAAAAATAAGTGCTTTTTGTGCATGTTTCATTTTAATTATATATGAAAAAAGTAAAACAGTTCGCTTGAATATTGTAGGAGTACATCGTATGATGCTGTGCATCAAATACTTCATAAACCTTCTGACTAAATGTCAACCTAACCTTCTGAACAGAAAGCCTAGTATACTTGTGGCAACAAGCTTTGGCGTCCCCAGAACTTAGGGCAGTGTCCTTCATACGCCAAACATAAGGGTCAAGGCTCAAGTCCAAGAATTTGAATTGATTGATCAGTGATTCCAGGCATGACAACTGCTAAGGTGATTAGTGCCGTAAGTGTACTGTTTCCTTGGAAAGTGGCGGTGATCTTCCCCCCTTGATGGTGAGATCCGGCACAAACCTACCGGTCGGCTAGCGAGGTTTCCCTAACCAGGTATCTCCCACCTGCGGGGAACCGTCCCAGACGGGACACGCTCTAAGGTCCCGACCAGTCTCCCGGTATGTGTGGTAGGGTAGTTCACGTAAGTGTGAACCATTGCAGAATCGTCCACAAGATCCAACGAAAGTCTTGTATTGCTCGGCGAAACTCCAATACAAAAATCTAAATTGTTAAGACAAACCATGCTCTACAAATAAGGGCAAGGCGCAAAAAGTGCTAGAGAAAACATTATTCATATTATCCTAAGATTAAAGGGAAGGATATGATGTAAATCAAAATTTGATAGAAAAACTGAAAGAAGCATTTCAAGAAACAAAAAACAGAAATGAACAAATAAGAATTCGTGCATTATTTCAAGAATGTTCTTATAAACAAATTAGAAAACATTCAGACACGTCATTTCACATGATCACTATAGCCAAAAAAAGTAGCAAGTCAAAAAATTCTTCTATCAACTCCTGATTTGAAAATGGGAGGGCATTGCAAATTGCTGTGGCAAAAAAAGTAAAGGCACTTTATGATTATGATGAAGTAAGCCGCCTAATTACTGGCAAGAAATATTATGTGTCCGTAAAAAAGGATGGCAAACGAATGCAAATGCAAACTAGTAGTGCAACAAAATGGCACAGACTTTCTCGTATTAGTTTATTTCCCTCGGATCTCGGTTAGCTATTCGGACTTGCCACATACTCTTGCCGACTACCATATATCGCCGTCCAAAGTACATTTTTTTGAAAATTTCTTAATTTTTCGTTTTCCTAATATAAGAAAGAGAACATTATTTTAAGAATATTAACGAACGGTAAAATATCATCCTAAATGGCAATTTCCTATGAAAAATGTGGAGCCGTTTTTAAGAAAATTACGTTTAAGCACTACTGTAAATTCGAAATTTGATGCTCTTTTTCTCAGAAAATTTTTGAGTTTTCGAAAAACTTCATTTAAAGTCATTTAAAGCACTTTAACTCGCAAATACAACAGTGTTTACAAATTGCTGGAAATGTGCATATTAACTGTGTAAGAGATCTTAAAAATAATTACATTTGAGTAATGAAATTTATGCCATATTAGAGAGTGCAATTAGCACTATCTGTTCGAAAAGTTGGAAGAAAAAATTTAGAGTCGTTTTTGAAAAAAATGTCGTTTCAGCGTTTCTGAAAATGCGGAATTTTGAGCTAGTCTTTACAAAAAACGGTCGATGTTTTGAAAAACTTTATCTGACATTATTTAAAGCACATGTGATCATAAATATAATGTGAACAAATTGCCGCTAATATAAATATTAACTACGGGAGAGACAAGTAAAAAAAATACATTTTGAATTTTTTTAAAACAAAAGAATAGAGCCATACGGCGTTTATGCCATCTTATAGAGTGTATTTACTAATGTCCATAGCAAAAGTTTGAAGGAAAAATTGGGAGCCGATTTAAGAAAATCTTGTTCCTGTAGTTTTTAAAAATCACTTATTGCATACACTATTGCATGAAATCACTAAAAATCAAGGAATTCACTGGGAAAACGAACTAGTTGCGGTGTATGCTTTTGTCATTTATTATAAAGAGGACATATAAATTAGGCATCCCACTTTTATTGCTATTTCGGAATTATTAAAACATGATACCACATCCGTTCATTTATTCCAGAGTCATTAAATAGATTTTATGAGAGAGAAATTAAATATTATTAAATAAATATTGTACTCTTCTGATGGTACAAGTTCTCATTATAAGAACAAAAATAACTTTATAAACTTGTGTCACCATAAAGAAGACTTTGGAACACATGCTGAATGGCATTTTTTCCAACACCGAACGGTAAAGGACACTTTGATGGAGTTGGGGGAACGATCAAACTTTTGATACCAAGGGCCAGTTTCAGAGTGTTTCAGAACCAATAAACCCTCCTCGTTACATGGGTTCAGAAAAATATCCTGAGTGATAACGCACACATTTACCACCAAGGATCAAGCAGGAGAAGAGAAAGCATTTGAAACGGGGTTTTCAATTACACGAAGAATACGTGGCACACTATCATTTTACGCATTACCACACTAAAAAAGTTTCATAATTGCAAAAGTGTTCTCCAAATCTGAACAGATGACATCTATGAATTTCTGTCATGATTAAAAATGGTGCTTTTGTGTGTACTTTTAGTAAAATGTAATGTAAATGAAACTGGGTATAAAATATGAACATGAGTTCTGCATATCCAGCCCCTGCTTGCCGATATATGTATGTGAGTAGTAAATATATTGTTGCTTCATTGTCGCATGCCCCATTGTTTCTCCATCTTGAAAATTATGTTACATAAAGAAAATTGCATGTCAGGCGTGTAGAAAAATTAATTATCTTATGGTTATCATTTTCACAATTGCGTTCATATTTTTTCAAAAATAATTTAAAAACAATTTTTAAAATTTATTTTCAAATTTGTAATACGCGTCATGTAATACGTCAAATAAAAGCGCATTAAATCATCTTTAAAATGAGATATAGTTTTTTCTTTATAGTTTAAAACCTTTTAAATTTTTGTAAATTCAAAATATCAACGTGACGAAAGTCATTTTTTTATCTCAAACGCTCAAAAAATCATCAATCTGAAATGATATGCACAATGCCAAAACTAAACTAGTGCCACAGAATGGCTCAGACTCTTTTATTAGTTTTCTATTTCCTTTGGTCTCGTCTAGCTGTACGAACTTGCCACATACTCTTGCCATCTATCTCCACCCAAAGTACATTTTTTTGACATTTTCTTAATGTTTCGGTTTGCTCATAGAAGAACGGAAATATTTTAAGAATATTAAAGAACAGTAAAACCTTGCCCTAATTGGCCATTTCCTTTGAAAAAATTGGAGTCGTGATTAAGAAAATGGCGTTTAAGCGCTACTGTAAATTCGAAGTTTGAAGCTCTTTTAAACAGTGGCGGCTCTGGGATTAGGCAACAGGGAGGGCACACAAAGTTACAGGATCAAACAATGTTAGGCATTTGAAAAATTGTTATATTTGGATTGTTTAAGTCGCATAAGTAGTATTTACAATCGAATTATCTCCCCGGAAGATAGGCTAAACACATGATCTATAAATTAAATTGAGTCTTCTGTTGTTACATTCTGTAAATCTATTACTAATTCTTCAAAATTAAATGAGTCTCGTAACAAAAGTCTTTATAATGAAAACATACAAAGTCTATTCCATCTCTCTTCCGATATGGTATTTTTTTTAAATGTCTATAATATTTTCAAAGTGAAAACGCTCTCTCAGATTCTTTTATATAGCACATCCAGCTCAGATTTCAGTTTGCTAGCTCACGAACGGAGAGTACTGTGAAACGCGATCAACCTGTTGGAGGGGAAATCTTCTTGATATTGTTGGAAAGTTTTACAATCAAAGAGAGAACACAAGGCTAAATTCCCCCTAAAATTACGATACCCATTTACCCCTTTGAAATTTCCGTACCAAAGAACGATTGCCATTTCTATCAGATTGTAATTTTTTTTATATCAGGCCGAGGTGGCCTAATTCTCTTCATGCACAGCCTTGTATCATAATCACATTGACTGTTTTCAGGCATTTTACAGAATTGGAAACCATTCTCAATCTCAATGCACAATACGAACTGGACGCAAAGATCGGAATACAGCATTCACATAGTTTGTCTACGGATCGGAAAGATGATGCCAATTGCACACTACTGCACTGAATGCTTGTGATAGGGGAGATCAGTTAAACAGAACACCAGCAGATAGCACTGTCCTGCACGTAAATCAAGCGAAAGGAATATTGTTAGTTTAAAAATCGATCAATAGATAGCGCCGGACAACGAGGTTGCTACCTCCCCTGTCAGGCTGCTGGGCGGCGGCCGTCATAAGACGCTATTTGTCGAACCCATGTTGCCATTTCAACACTCATTGGCAGCGATTTCTATGTCTGTAAGTACCGTAACAACACTGCGTTTAGGACACAGAGGCCAGTGTCCGCAGCCAATGAAAATCGTTCTACGAAACAAGAGCGGGAGTTTGAAAGCTAAAGAAGTGTTTAATTTGAACACAAACCTACAGACACACAGAGGTTATTTTAGACAGCGCAAGGGGAGAAATACTGATCTCAGTAGGGGGCAGTGTTCCTAGCGCCTCCCTGCCGCAGCCGCCACTGCTTTTAAACAGAAAATTTTTGAGTTTTAGAAGAACTTCATTAGAAGTCGTTTTAAGCACTTTAACTCACAAATACAATAGTGTTTACAAATTTCTGGAAATGTGTATATTAACGCCGTGAGAGATCTTTTAAAATATTACATTTGTGTAATTTTCGAAAAACAACAAAAATACCCCGAAATGAACTTTACATTATATTAAAGAGTGCACTATCCGTTCGAAATGTTTGAAGAAAAAATTTGGAGTGGTTTTTGAGAAAACGGCGTTTGGGCGTTTCTGAAAATGCAAAATAAGTTTTGTAAAAAATCGTACGTATTTTTACGTACGTCGGACAGCATAAAAATTGTACGTACGTTTAGGCGCTAGTGGTGTTCATAGACTGACGGACGGATGGATAGACGGACAGACGAACGGACATTTTGAACAAAAACGCTTTTTCGGTATCAGGAGACCCCAAAACGTTTATTTCCGTTCAAATCTCGAAATAGATTTTCCGCAGCATTAATAACTTTCCCTATACTACGCATATTACTCCGTATATGCGTACGCTTACGGAAAAGCAAAAATCGTAAGAAGAAAACGATTGGAAATTATTGATTTTAACGGTTAAAAGAAGATGTCGAAATTTTCAGTTCATGCTGTTAATGTATTTGTTGTATATGTATATTAATAAAATAAATAATTATGAAGAAATTCTATTTCATTTTGACATCATCGGATATATTGAATCTCTGATATAGTGAACCAAAAGTGTTAGACCCCAGAAGTACGCTGTAAGCGGACTCGACTGTACTTCTTTTTCAGAAATGGAATGGCGATCTCTGTTTTTTTTTTGAGTGTGTCGCTTACCCAATTTCTCATGAAAACAAGGAAAAGTTATTGGGCATACGCATTGTATAAACATACTTTTTAATTTAAATTGATACTCTTACCTTGTCTAATCACACTACTGTTCCACATATAATCCATTAAAGTGCAGGTGTTTCAAATATATTAATAAAGGCATTTGAAAGACTGTCAATCATTAGAGTATCATAGAGAAACATCTCTAATGAAGTCGGAATTCTGGTTTCTTAATTAGCCAATAAGCTAGTCTATTTCATTTTATTTTGTTTGTACGCATTTATATCTGTCATGTTTTCTAAGCAAACACTTCATTATTGTACTATTTTAAGAAGAGGCTTTAATTTCGTATATTCTATTACATTAATGTACCTGTTAAGTATTGATTTATTGATTACGTTGCCTTGGATACTTACAACACACATGCTCGTCCTTAAATTAGAGCTACTGGGAGAACTCAAACTATAAATGGAAAGACGTCTGCGTTAACAGTTTTCTTAATTCCAATATTCAGAAACTGTCACTGTCTGTTTGGTTCAGATACACCTGACAAGTCGAGAATTTTTCGAATAGCTACGAGAAACGAATTTTTAACACAATGTCTCAAAGAATCAAGTCAACACTGAAATTTCCTTCTATTATAATCTCACTGTCGCCGTTATTGATTACGATGAAAATCATTGGAACTGCACCATACACCGTTTGTTCGTCCTTGCACCTTCATCGAAGCAAACCATTCATACTGCTATCAATTATACTCATTTGTGCTCAGATAGTGATTATTTTCTACTGTTTATGTTCCAACGAATTGTATTTAGTGGATGAACCATCTATACCACTCTACTTGTTCTTTCAATATTGTTACCTATTTGTGTGTGTTATATTCCCCGCTTATGCTGTTGTATCCGCAGCAACAACCCGTTTTCCATCTTACAATAGATTGTTCCGATGTTTATCCAAAATTGAACATATTTCCAAAAATAGAATTATTTTTCTTGCCAGAAGGAAATGCGTGTTGAGTGGTATGATAATTTTCGGGATGGTCAGTGCATCATTGCTAAGTGTGGAGCACGTACTTTGGAATTATACTATGTTGCAGACCATATACTTCGTCTGGCAACCTTTAGTTGTCTTTAATGAATGTTATCTTTTTTGTGTTTTAGTCCTCACAACAAAAAATGCATTTGATGAAATAAATAAAAAGATGCAAAAATTATCCGAAAATCTAGAGAATTTACAAGCGAATCAAAAAAGTGTGGAATGTACACACCAAACGAATAAAAGCAATGTGACAGTAATTAGCGTTGTAACTAAAGACATCTTGCCATCAGATGAACTTAGTACTGTACAGCAAATTCAAGAGATACAAGAATTCCATTCCACTGTGGTGGACGTTTGCTCAGTTATCGACAATATTTTTCGGGGATTCCTCTTGATTCTTCACTGCGGCATACTCCAATCTCAAGTAATATCCTTGTTCTACTTCTTGGATTCCCAGACTGGTTTCAAAATGGTTCTCGAATACAGTGCTTTCGGAGTTTCGTTGCTTCAGAACGTGGCCTGGGCAACGGCAGTAGCGACGGCGAGCTGTGCGGCAACGTTGGCTGGCAACGGAACGTCCACACGGGCAGCCGCGATGCTTCTGGCCAGCGTTCGGGGCATGCCTTGCCTCGAGCGGCAGGTGCAATTGTTGCTGCTTCAGATGACGTCGAGCCCCGTGCAGTTTACTGTTGGTGGGTTGTTCGTTTTGGATCTGAAGTTCTTGCTGAGTCTGATGGCTACTACTGTGGGATACGTGATTATCGTCATACAGTTCAAAACACCGTCTGGTAATAAAACATATTAATTGTCTGCTAATTGTCACGTGTGTAATGTGGTTATACACAAATGCCATTTCTGAAGCCAAAAAAACAAAAACAAAAAAATAACAAACAAAAAACAGCCGTCTGTCTAACAGACCACCGCTCTCACCAGTGGTTTGTGAGAGATACATGATCGCTAACGCACGAATGCATGAGCAGCACAGCAGAATATGAGCCACGGACCGCGCGCGATCTTTCCTTTTCTTTCTTTCCCTGCTTCCATTTCCCTTCCACAGGGTCGAGCGATTGATAGATTTGTGAAGTGATTATTTCGTATTTCCGGGTGCGCCAAGTGCTAAGTTTATTAATTCCGTAAACGTGGGGCATGTTCTAAGAGCACGGGAGGCGGCAATGATTTTTCTCCGCTGAATGGCGAGAACCAGCGCCGACCTACACGTCTGCTTGCGGAGTTTTCCTCAACCAGGTGTCTCCCACCAGCGGGACGCCGTCTCAGCCAGGACAAGCTCTGAGCTCCCGACCGGTCTCCCGATATGTGTCATTGTGTAGTGCTTGGAAGTGTGTGTAACTAAGTGGTGAGGATAGGACAAGGAAAAGATTGGAAAGATTGCATCCTGTCCATGGCCAGTTTGTTAGGGTTCTGCTCCGTCATTGGCCCGGTGTTGATTGGAGAAATCACGAAAAACTACCGATCAGAGAAGCCAGCTGCTAGAATTCTCCTCCACATAGCAGGGGAATTCGACCTAGCTATGCAGTTGGTGTCGAACATCCTGCCTCCGTAGGGACTGGAACACTAGGACTTCCCAGTCAGAGACACTGCACTTACATCAGTTGTTGCTGTAAGCCTCCTAAGTCGTTTGGAGCGGAGCGACGGGCTGATCACCTACCCTCGAATTCGCCCATCCTACAAAGAACTAGAAAAATATCCCTCTAATGTAGAAGATAGATCTAAGCAAATCTGTAAGTGCTGTTGAGTTTGAAGACGTTATGTTAAAAGAGTTAAAAAGTGTTTTAACGTCTTGTGAATGACATTCGCTTCGCTTCTACACAGCATTTTCGCGATCACATCAATATTTCGTGCAATTTGTGCAATTTAAAAAAATACAAAAAACAAGACTTTCTCAAAAAACGGCTCCAAATGTTTTCTTTAAACTCTTGCTACGGGTGGTACTAAATGCACTCAACAAGATGACATAAACGCCATTTTCTCTATTTTTTCCAAAATTACAAAAATGTGATTTTATTTACTTGTCTCTCACTTCGTTTATATTTACGTTAGTTCACATAAATATATTTATGACTACATGTGCTTTAAATAATGTCTATAAAGTTTTTCGAAAACTCAACCGTTTTCTGTGAAGACTAGCTGAAAATTCCGCATCTTTAGGAACGCTCAAACGCCATTGTCTCAAAAACGGCGCCAAATTTTTTCTTCAAACTTTTCGAACGGATAGTGCTAAATGCACTCTCTAATGTGGCGTAAATTTAATTTAGGAGTGTTTTTTTATTTTTCAAAAATTACACAAATGTAATTGTTTTTAAGATCTTTCGCGATGCACATTTCCAGCAATTTGTAGACACTGTTGTATTTGTGAGTTAAGGTGCTTCAAATGACTTCAAATGAAAACGAAGAAAACTCGAAAATTTCTTTTTCGAAAACTCAAGAATTTTCTGTATAAAAGAACTTCAAATTTCGAATTTACAGTAGAGCTTAACCGACATTTTCTTTGAAACGGCTCCAAACTTTTTTAAAGGAAATTGCAATTTAGGACAAGATTTTACTGTTCTTTAATATTCTTAAAATATATTTCCGTTCTTCTATTAAGGAAACGAAAAATTTAGAAATTTTCAAAAAACAATTGGGCGGCGACAGATGGCAGTTGGCAAGAGCATGTGGCATGTTCGTAGAGCTAGCCGAGTACAAAGCAAATAGAAAAATAATACGGGGAAGTCTGCTCCATTCTGTAGCACCAGTACTGTATTTTCTCGCTCTTACTAACGTAAGTAGAGAAAGTATTGTAATCGTGCTCCGGAAAACGGCGAATTTTCGACACAAAAACTCTTATTGCCAGGTCCTGGCAAGGAAAAAGTTGATAAATCCAGTTGCTAAATATAGAATAAAAATTCCTCTAAGATGTAGTGTAGTCAGAACCCATGTTTTGTGCATCCTTCATTCCGAAAAATCGATCGACGGCAAAACGTCTGTCCGTGCACAACGCTAGCGCATAAACCGTTCAACCTATTTTCTCCAAAATTGATATTCCCCAATCGTTTTGTCTGGTGTCGCAGCCTCTGGAATTTAACCGATATTTTGAATTATGGGGTACTTTATATAAAGCTCCTTGGACATTTTGAAAATTTTCAAAAAAATGGCTTCAAAATTTTTGATTAAACTTTGTTGTTGAATAATGCGAAGGACGTTTAAGTGCAGGTCTAATTTTCGATGAGATATCTGATTTTTCGAAAATTGCAAAAAAATGTAAAACTTCAAAATTGAAGATAGAGATTTTTGTCTTAGACAAAGTCTGTTGTACAAAATTAGCTCTTTAAAAAAGGTCAGGCACATTTTTTCAAACAAGTAACCAACTAAACCCTTTTTCTCCCTCAGAAGCCAGCTAGGCTAAACCCTTCGCCCCGCCTGGTATTACATTCACTCTCTGCAATCGGAATCTAAGAGTCTTGGGAGGGGGTCTCCCCACTACCTCACAATTCCCCCTCTCTCTAGTTCTCCTGGCCGGGACCCTATCTGTCGATAAGCCGCTGTGGTAGCCGCAGCCCTTCTTAGCTAATTCTTAGATTATCGCCTACGCTCCGCTGAGATCCATAGATCCTTAGAGGAGTGGTGGTTAATGACAGAATAGAGTAGGGAATAAATGATGGAACGATCTGGTGGAATGCATATTGGCAGGGGAAGCGGGAGTACCCCGAGAAAGCCTGCCGCGAGCCCGCTTGGTTCACCACAAATTCCACTTCGAACCGCCTGGGATCGGACTCGGACAGCAGGAGTGGAAAGTCTGCAGTCTGGCCGCAACACCACGGGCCGCCCCCTATGAAATTCTAGTTTTTGCGTAATTGCGTTTGAAATTATCGCAAATTTACGGTAAAAATATGGTGCCAGTCCAAATTTCTCGCTTTTTCGAAAATTGCAAAAAAGAAATAAAAACTAAAAAAAATTAAAATGGAGATTTTTGCCTTTGACAAAGTCAGTTGTAGAAAGTTAGCGCTTTAAAATAGTAAAGTACACATTTTGGGGAAAAATATGAATTTTTCGCGTAAATTGCGATTGAAATTTACAAAAACACATTTCCCTCAAATACCGCTCCAAATTTTTACTTTCCCGAATACATACGTGTTCCCGAATACATACGTAGTTTAGGGAAAGTTAGGTAATGCTGCGGAAACTCGATTTTGATATTTCAACGGAAATACACTTTTGAGGTCCCTTGGTACTGAAAATGTGTTTTTTTCAAAACATTCATCTATCTGTCCGTTTGTCTGTCCGTCTGTCCGTGTGTGAACACCACTAGCGTCTAGACCACACGTAGGATGTTTTCCAAATTTAAGAACCCTCTGACCCATCTGGCTCGAATCGAAGCTTTGAGATTTTGACAAACTTCTTTACAATTTGGGAGTACTTTACCTAAAGCCCTGAGGGCATTTTCAAAATTTTCTCAAAAAGGCTCCAAATTTTTTCTTTAAATTTCTTTAAAAATAGAGTAAAATACACTTATAAAGGGGGCGTAGGTCAAATTGTCAATGCTCAACAGAAGTTTTGAAAATTTTGAAAATTTTCGGCCGTTTTCCTACAACTTGAAAATTGAAGGTAGATATTTTTCTTTTAAATGAAATTTGCTCTCCGTAGTAAGTAAATTCATTAAGGTAATATAAATTGTTTTCAAAATTTTAGTTGTTTTCGTGCAATATTGCGAGCAATATTTTCAATTTAAAAAAAACAACAAAAACAAGATTTTTTCAAAAACAGCACCAATTTTTTTCTTTAAATTTTTGTTAAGGATAAAGCTAAATGTACTCTAAGAGATGATATAAACATCACTTTGCTCTATGGTTTTGTTTTTTTCAGACATTACAAAAATATAATTTTATTCTGTAATGTAATTTAATAAAATGCTCTTGAAATTTACGATTTTTTTCTCAAAACCAGCTCTAAATTTTCCTTTTTTCCACATATGTAACGGACGAAAAAAATATGATGATAATCTCACTTTCGGGTGTTAGTTGTTTTTCGAAAATCGCAAAAAAATAATTAAAACTACAAAATTGAAAACAGAGATTTTTGCATCAAACAAAGTCTGTTGTACAAAATTAGCTCTTTAAAAAAAATATGTTCAATTTTTTGTAAAAGTTAGTCGTTTTTGCGTAATTTCTGCTTAAATTTAATCACGCATTATGAGCGTCCCGTCGTACATAACGATAACATTGTAATATTGCGAGAAAGTAGGCGCTATTGCAGCCCCACTAGTTAAAAATATTGACGTAACAATTTATTTTCACGACATGATATCTATTGCAACCATACGATTGTAAATTATATGTATATAATACAATGTGTTTGGCATTTGGGGTCGGATTAATCATGCAGTGGCAGTAAAACGATAGTTCCGCCCACCGCCACTCGCATCCTCGGCGGCGCCACGTTACCACCGAGCAAGGTGCACCGAAGCGACTTTATATTTTTATATTATTTTTATATTTTTATATTATTTTTAGATTTATTTAGTCAAAAAAACAATAAAAACTGCATGCGACGTAAGGGGGAGAAGATCATCTGCGCACGTTTTCTTGAGTTCCAGAATCCCTTCTCATCATTGTAACTATAAATAGTTAAAAGATGAGTAAAAGTTTAAAATAAATAAATAAAAATGCATGTTAAACAAGCGCGAGGTTAGCAATATTTGAAAAAAAAAGATATTTTCGTTCCCGAGTAAATGATGTAGAAGTGATAGTAGATAGTGATAGTAGACGTATTTGCATCGGTAAACGAATTGCAGGTATGATTTTTCTGCATTGCTAACAAAATAGTAACTGGCCCTTACCTCTACTCCTACCATTACAAGCAAAAGGAGAGTTCAATAAAATGTGTGAATACGCTTAAAATATAGTGAAGCTACATTTACGTTCAGAAGCAAAGCAAGGGGCCATCTCATCATTTGCTCAATGCATCAGTGAAACTGTACGACGCTGGGGAGGCGGCGGGAGTCATGGACAAAAAACATGTCAAATTATGTAATACACATTCATGGAGATAACTATCATGATAATTGGATTTATTAATATACTTTCAATGAATAACATGATTTAAAAAGCGAGTGAGAAATTAATTTTACTACATTGTCTGAATACTGGCTATATGCTGAAAGCAGCTGTTTTCGAAATGGTCAGTACACATGGTGATGTGTAGGTTAAAACCCTAATCTTCTGACTTATCCACTCCTCGCAAAGGTCTTTATTTGCAAGAGGGAAACTGTGCAATAGAAGTTAAGTTAAATACGGAAGAAGTGTATTACGCTTAATATATTCCACATGTTCAAACGCTTACCGGTAGAAGAAAATGCTGCTTCCTATTTTATGCATGTTGCTGCAATTTATTGCAGCACAGGAAATCACCATTTTAATACTAGAGCTTGAGTTCGTAATAGGCAAAACACTGCATTACTCCAGAAAAACGCTCACGACCAAACAATCACTCTTTACACTAACAGAAGGTTCTCACTTGTTGCCAACAAAATGGCATAGGCTTTCAATCTACAGTGGAAACACTAGCGCTCGTGAACATTTTAGTTGTACTTACTTCCTTTATGTGGAGGGATGGATGAATAGTTATGGTGGAGGCAGAGAGTACATAGGGTGGAGGTGTGTTGTGCGTCCCCCCCACCCTTCTCAACCCCGCGCCATCCCGTGGCAGGAGCTGCTGGGTGGTGGCCGAGCCGGCCGCCGCGACTCGTATATTTTTAAATCGTAACTATGTATAGCCTAGAACCCCAAATCGAGTGTTCTCATTAGTCCGAATTTTAGAGCTGTTCCAAGGAGTTGGCGAGGTGGCTAAATGGCGGATGGGTAGATAAGAAGGGGAATACAATGATATATCTTATGTTAGTATTTTGATAGTAATTTGAGTATATAATTAAATTTCCTGACATGTTGTACATTAAACGGACAATATTTCTTGTACCAGCCCTCGCAACTCCTGCCTTCTGGGAAGGTGGCCCTCGTGGCGCCGAGACTAGTAAGTATGAGTGGCCGAGACTTACGTTTAATTTAAAATTACATGTTAGAAAATCTAATTTAATTCTCGAATTACTATCAAAATACTAACGTATGATACATCCTTGTATTTCTCTTTTCTGCTCTATCCTTTGCTGATAAGAAAAATATATAGTTCCATAAAAAACAACAAAGATGATTAAATTTATATAAAACTAAACCTACTTTAAACAATATATCTCGGGCGTATTCCTTGTCCCATGAGTCCGCATTGTTGGACGAAAAATGCACTTCGATATTGTGAATCGTTTAGAAGTTATGGGGGTGGCTCATAGTTGGGAGACACCTGTATATCTTTGAGCTCTGTAGCGCGTAATTTCCAATTGTCATCCGAACTACATGAAAAGAGTGCCCTTCGTCCTGCCAGTTAGTCTCGCTTTCGAGTCATCATTCACTATGTGAACGCAACCGTAACGTAATGCTGTAAAAGCTGTAAAATTTGTACGCAAAAACTGGAGGTGCTAAAACAGGACGTATTTTCTCGCCCGTACTTACGTACTTACGCGAAAAGTACTCAAATTTTCGAACAATTGAATATGGCCTTATTTAAAAATCTATCTTTAAGGGTCAGATTTGATTACGGGAAAACTCTATCTTTATAATTGTAGTCGTAGAAAGACGCCGAAAAAATGTTGATATTTTTCAATTATCGAAAAATCAGATTTGAACGAAAATGAGACCTTCACCATTCTCCTAAGTCCTTTACACTATTCATCAACAAACTTTATTAAAAAACGATCGAGCCTCTTTTTGTTGAAAATGTTTCAAATTCAAGAGGCCGCGACATCAGTCAGTTCGATTAGGGAATATCAATTTTGAAAATATCGGCTGAACGGTTTAGCCGCTAGCGCTTTTCACAGACGGACGGACAGATAGACGTTTTGCCGTCATTCGATTTTTCGGTATCAATGACCCACAAAAACACGGATTCAGGATACACCACGTTTTATAGAATTTTTTCTAAATTTAGCAAAAAGATTATTCCACTTTTTTGTTACCTGGTACCTTGTAATATGAGTTTTTCTCACGAAAATTCGCCGTTTTTCGCGTAGCATTACAAACTTTTCTCTCTACTCCGTAAGCGGTACCGAGAAAGTAACAAGCATTCACAAAAACTAACGTTACTGGAACGTCAGTGGTGGATTAACCAATAGACGGTACTAGACAATTGCCTAAGGACCCCAATGGGCAGGGGCCCCCGACGTGAAACATTTTTTTAAACGTTTTTAAAAAAACGAGTCAGGCATCTAATTTTTGTAACCCTGTATTACTTTTCGAGACATTTTGAGCTCATGGAGGCAACTATCAAATTCGATGAAAGCGTGTAAGGAAATGAAAGTGAAAGGTGAGTACATTTTAAACAAAAGTGAAAAGTGAGTAGTACCGTTTCGTGAAAAAAACTATATTTTTTATTACGGAACATAAAGTCAACAGACAGCAGTCAAAGAATAAAGTATTTTTGTTTATATTTTTTCTGGGATTTCGAAAATGTAATAAAATAAAATATTGCTACAATTTTTTTTTAAATGTCAATGTTCAAATTCAGAATGCATACCCTAATATCTAGAGATGTGATTTATATTCACTAAAAACAGCGAAATGTGCGCATATATATGTAAATAAATTTGGTAATATATGCAATTCAAAAAGGAAAATATGCTAAATAGTGTAATGTGTAAGCGTAAAAATAAATAAAAAGCATAATGTGGAAAATATGTTTACAGCAAAAATTATACAGAAGCCATAGAAATTGTTACAAGCGACAAACATTATATCAAGGGCTTACGTTAAATATATCTCTTAAATATATCTTTTCGACTTCTCTGGAATTAAATTCTAAAATTGTTTTTTGATCTCTTTCTTCTTCCTGCTCTCTCAAACATAGGCTTCAGAAGAGGCTCTTACTTTTTATCAGACGCCCAAGGTATAACGGGTGCTAAATACCTTAAACTATTTTTATTATAAGACGAACACTTGGGGACCTGTGTTAGGAACCTCCAGGGGCTTGGGTTATGCGTGTTTATATTCAATTTACCAGTAACGTTTTAAGGTAAATAGAATAAATTTCATTGTTCTTACGTCAATAGTTTGTAATGTAACATAAGGTAAATGTTAGAGGAAAATAAGGTAATGGTTAGAAGACTTACCGATGAAATCATACGTATCAAGTCTAATTGATTTCTGAGAACAAGCAATTGAAGAAACTTTGCTTACTATGACCTACTGTCCGGCAATAAACGAAGAGGACGACACTATCGTCTTGAAAAATATTACAATTTTAGTACGTTTCCAATAGACATCAGCACTCTACACAGCAACAAAACAAGGGGCTCGCATGGGAAACCAGACCCGACTATAAGTACTTTCCTCTACATCCTAGAAATATTTTGTACTTCGGTACCAAAGCTCACAATCCGAGTTATTCTGTAAAAGTAATAATGCTGCTACTGCACATACTTTATAGCAGTATTTCCAACTTAACAATTTTCGCAAAATAAGGATGTTCAACAAAAATGTATCATACACTAAAAAGTGTAAGTTTTTCTATTCGTGAAAAGGGTTTTAAGAAAAATGTTGTTTTTAATAAAATCATGTAATTACAATTTGCACAATTTTTTAAGTAGAAATTACGCGAAAACTTTTCGATTTTACATTACATTCGTAATTTTTGAGACCTTTTTTTAGAATAATTTTCTATAAGAAAAATGTATAATATGTACAGCTTTTTTGCATTGCTCTTTTTCGCAATTTACGAATATTCAGAATTCACCTCTTATGAGAGTAGCACCATTCTGCACCCTCTTTTAATACACGCAAAGAAGAAATTTAAAGAAAAAAATTGAAGCCGATTTTAAGAGTATGTGATTAAAAATTGCTGATATTTCAAGCAATATTACACGAAAAGTTGTCATATCTTCGAAAATTTATTTTGCTAATGATGACAATATTTATAAAAAAAATGCGCATGATAAAAGTAGTTCATCGTAAATGAATATTTTAAAAAGACTCCCATGAGAAGTCCTGATATCGAAAAAGTGGAAAACATTGTATATAGTATTGTGTTGTAAATTATATGTATGGAGTATTATACATAATACGTAGTAAATTATTTTCTCTATTACGTTGTGTAGTCGGAATCCTCGTTTTGTGAGTTTTTGATACCTAAAAATCGGTCTGCTCGTCCCTCCGTACGTCCATACGTCTGCTCATTGGTGGTCAACACAAAAACCTAAACCGTTCACACGATTTTCGCATAAATTGTCATTCCCCGATCAATCTGACGGAGCTCGAGGCACTGACAATTTGAAATCGATATTTTGATTTTCGGGGTTTCTTTACATGAAGCCTCAACTTCATTTTAAACATTTTCTCAATGATGGCTCCAAACTTTTTGATTAATTTTTCTCAGATAGAGTAAGAAGCACTTAAATTGCGTAAGTCTAATTTTCCTTAAACTCTCCAAGAGAAGATAACAATTTTCGGTTATTGATTATTTACTTTTATTTCACATGTCGGTCATGCACTCATGCTAGCGTAACTGTCATGCCAGCCAAACAGCATTTAAACAATAAATAGTAATAAATATCACATTTTTGTAATAAATTAGTAATAAATGAATATTTAATTTTCTATTTGGTTTAATTTGATTGTGTCCGTTCGCCGTTGCTTTTCCTACTGGAATTACTCTCTTCTCTGCTTAACTCTCATATCCGCATGAGTAAATTTATTAAATATTCGGGAAAAGTAATAAATTTAAGGTTTGTATAATTAATTAGTAATAAATGTATAATTAATTTTTCAACAGATTTTATTTGAATGTACCTTTTCCTACTTTCTATTTCACGAACTTGAATGACTGGCATGCCAGCATAACTCTCATGCCTGCTTAACAACGTTTATTTAATAAACACCTTCTGTAATAAAGTTAATCATTGGGTAATAACGTAATAATAAATGAGTACTTAATTTTCCAATTGGTTTTACTTGATTATGCTCATCCAAACCTTCTGTTACGACCATTGTAAAATTCACGACCACTATGTAAAGGAAGTAGTTCCCGGTATTTTGTCGGCGTAAGTAGAAAAAATAAACTATTAGTTTGCCGACATTTCTGAATATTTTTATTCCATCCTTACTACTTGTAATTTATCCGTAATTATTTAGGAATCCCTACATTTCCTATTTCTATTATAAGCACAAATTGCCTGTCATACCGGCGTGACTTGCCTTTCAAGCATAACAGCATTTTTAATAAACGGCTCGTGTATTAAATGTAATATTTGGTAAGAATGATTCCAATTTTTACGCGGTAGTGCTGTAGTGGTTGTGCCAGCATGACTCAGCGGGTGGGGGGGGGGAGACAGGTAGCCGACGGCTGCCGGAGCAATGAGTGTGCTGAAAGTAAGAGGAGGGGTTTATGTAGGAGAGTGGGAAAAAAATAAAGGGATTAAGGGTATAGAATGTAGTTTTGTTTGTTCCATGCATGGTGAACGATGGACACTTGCAAACTTGTTGGTGGCAATGAGTCACCAGTAGAAGAAGGAGTCAAACTCTCACTGTTTCATGTCGTATTAATTTAAAACGATGACAAAATACATTAGATTAATCATGTTTAATGCATCCGTGAAATCCAAAGAACAAAATATTTTGAGCGTTTTGTTCAAATTTATCTCTCTCTTATTTGCATTTTTTGGAGCTCTTTTAGAAGCGTTAAATATTAAAGTGAAACAAAAAAACTCTTCATATTCTACAATCATTTGTATTTTTATAGTTTTATTTTGTATTGTTAACAACGCGTGGTGTAAGAGTAGATGCATAGGCCGGCGCCCTATTTACGTTGTGTTAATAATATATTTCAATTTGTACTTCCCTTAAATGAAATGTAAGAGAAACAATCGATTTGTGTTTCAGTCCGAACTGCAGCGTCCGAACTGCCGGGGATACCAGAGTGTGATCAACGCGTTCAGACGCATGATCCGCAATTGCAGAGATGCTATTAAAATGTCTTTCTCGAGAGAGGTAAGCATAATTTTTATCATCTTGATAACTGTGATTCTTCTTCGTCGTCGTGATTTATTTTACGCTATTCCTTGCCAACATTTTTAGTCTTCTTTATCCAACTGCTTCATGGAAACATCTCCCATACGTAGTTGAACATCTTTTGGTTTATCCGTTTATGATGATGCCAAAAGGAATATCTTTAATTTGTAAGGTAATTCCTATTTCACTTTTATGGTTTTCTAGAGGGTAATTTTATTATATTATTTGTAATTAAATATCATTTTACATTAATCAACTCATTTTGCTACCTCAATTTGAAAATAATATTCGGTTCTTGCAAAAACAAATTAAGAATGTTATATTTCATTTTAAAACATGTTAAAAATATTATTTCTAGATTCATTCAACAATAATATTATTTCTCTATTTCATAATAAGTGTTTTACATCTAACAATTAGGTTTGTGTATGTCGAACAAAAAAGGAATACATGTATGTATGTAATATGAAATCGGAAGCTTCCACGGCTCGTGTCCGTCTTCCTGGCTGTCGCATTTTGTGTTCACAATTAACTCTTTACATTTGTTTTATATTTTCCTCAAGAACATACATTTTTCTAATGAATGTTTGAAGAAAATATCAAGATTTAAATATCTGAGAAGTATGATAACTCTTTTTTGAATAGTTGCCTTAAAAACCGTGATAACTTCAGGGCGCCGTCTGGTATTTTTGTACAGTCATTACATTATTTGACGATATCAGAGTCGATATTTCTGAAGCAATTGGGGGTCGGTAAACTTGAAATATTTTTCCTTGTGTTCAAACTTCTGGATGCTGAGAATTATGGTCATTTTTCTCGTACTATTGGTATACATTCTTTCCAAATGTCTTCTGAATAAATAGAGGTTGTATTGCGAAAAAATTGCATTAAAATACGAATGATATTGGGACTAAAAAAAGAGTTTTATTAAACAATCACTTACATAGAATTACTTGTAAACCTCATAACAAGCCACCATAATGGGCCTCTTTGTTTTTTTTTTGGTTACTTTTGATGATAAGTTTAATACTGAGGATCAAACTAACCCCTCATGCTAAGTAAAAAGCTTATCTTTAGATCAAAGTTACCCAGATGGGTTTTGTTTAAGCCGAAATATACTTTTTGAAATTTTCCCTAATGTATGCCACTTAATAATAATAAACTTAGTACACGTGCAGAAGATTCAGGCCGTATTAAAAACCCCGCACTGTTTAACCGTCAAAAAAGCCGAGATTTTTGGACATAGTGATGATTGGGAATGATTACACAGGCACACAAAATAAAAAAGTTCTCAGATCCAAATACTTGACCCAGGTTTCTCTATGTATGTCAATGCGCTGAAATCGAATCCGAAGCCATGATTGCGACACCACCCTCCAGTTTTTTTAAAACGTTGTGAAATTGTATTTTTTGTTTTCGCAGCTTGTCAGACCCAAAGACTTAACCCATTTTTCTCTATATAAGTCGACGAGCTGAATCCGAATCCAAAATTCCAGTTTTTTTAATCGCGAAAAACTACCATAAAAATTACAATTTACCATTTCAATATGGCTTTTCGCGATTTGAAAAAAAAAGTAAGAAAGAAAGGATTGTTGTGGCGTAATTCTGGCTCCGATTCGGATTCAGTGCGTGGACATATATGGAGAAAAATGTGTCAAGTCTTAGGGCCTGACAAGCCCCGGAAACAAAAAATATGATTTCACGGTGTTTTTTCGCGATTAAAAAAAACAAAACTGGAGGGTGGAGGCGTAATTCTGGCCCCAGATTCGAAATCAGCGCGATGTAGAGAAATATGTGTCAAGTCTTTGGGTCTGCCAACTGTTTTTTTGTGTGTCTGTCTTATTGAAGCGCAAAAGTTCGATCGGTGTCGCAGCAAATTGTATACTCTGTCGGTTGCAATCTCCCAAAGCGGCAGCGAGTTCAGAAATCGATTCGCTAGTATCGACGACTCCTTTGCAGCCTTCTCTATGATGAATTGGACTTATTGCTCTATGTTAATGTAGTTGTTTGATTATGACGGGCTCTGGTGCACTTTTCTTGGACTTATTTCCATTTTGTATAGTTTTTTAGATTTACAGCCATTCCAAGTAACTAATTACTTTGTGCCACGTGAGAAATTATTTATTCTTACACGTGAGCTGTAAATGTTGAATAGAATGATTGAATGAAATGTTGTGTTTGGCGCACAATCTTTGATTATAAGCTGATTTTATCACGACTATTTCACTTCTTAATTTTCTTGATTATTTTCTTTTCTTGCAATTTACATTACTCTTTGATACGGTCTGTAATGTGGTTGTTTCATGGATTTAATTATTATTCTATTGTATTCTAAATAGTATTGTAATGAGTTTATTGTGAATATTCATAGAACGTACTCATCTAGTTCTTAGTTTTTGTATTGATGTGTAACAGATACCATGAGGAAGGGTGGTACCTATGTATTTCAGTGAATATTGTGAAATTCCTGACAAAACTATTTTATGTATTAACCGATTAGATTTCATTCAGTTATTTTTTTAAAATTAGTCTCAAAAACTACATTAATTTGAAAATAGTGGTCTCATTCCCACAGCTGTAAGATAGGTAACTATTATTTCACTAGCAAAGGTCAGTTTTTACGTTGCTAAGGATAACTTGCAAAACTTGCCGAATATGGTTTATGAATCTGTACAGGATGGAAATAAATGGCTACCGAAAGAGTGTAGATTTTAATTTGTTATGAAAATAGACTTCGAATCTTCTGCTGTTTCCTCGAAAGCCTAAGTACGAGTATTAAACATTAGAATATCTTATTTTCTCATGTGCACCATAAAATTGATAATTTAAAATTTAATTATATTTAATGAAATTAACGTTACTTGGAATAAAAGCTTCCTCTAAATATAAAAAAGAGCCTAAAACTAGAAAATAATTTTATTCTCTATCATTATAATAATTTGGTAATGGCATTCTATTTTTTGTTCACTAAAATCATTCTAAAAATGAAGAACATAATGTGTACAAGATTAAGTGTTTCTAGGCCCATTTTAATGTTACCAAGTTGAAATATTTTTTAAATTTAAACAGTAGTTTTAAATTGAACTTTTTTGTAGTATGATGGAAAACAAAAAAGATCGTACGTCTCTCTTTACCCCCGAGAAGATCATCTTTACCCCCGAACATTTTTTATTGATAAAGTTCATTCTCGCTGAATATTAGTCATAAAGAATCCAAACACAAAATAAAATACGAGGAATCTCTACAAGTTAGTACAGACGGAGTTGCCAGTCACTACACTGAGGCAGACGTCATTATTATACATTCATTTAATGAAGTCGTCAGAAAATAAGTAATGAAAGATTCCGTACTCAATTCAAACGGTCCGAATCGTAGGTGCGACAAAAAAAATGGAATGTAACGGTTAAAATTTTTCCAAGTTTTTATTTGTTGTGAAATTTTGCTGCTCCCAAAAAGTGCCACCCGTGGCGGGCCGCCCCTGCTGCCCCCACTTCGCCTCGCCACTGGCAACCATGTCTAATGAGTATTAAACATTTAAATATCTTAGTTTCTCATGTGCACCATAAAATCGATAATTTAAAATTTAATTATATTTAATAAAATTAAAGTTAGTTAGGATAAAATGTTTGTCGAAATATAAAAAAGATCCCGGCCATTAGGGCTAATGTTTGGTTATTGAGTGGGTAATGTGTGCGCAAGGTGTGGGAAATGTGAGCGTAATGTGCGGGTAATGTGTGTCTACTGTAGGGTAATGCCAGCTTAATGTGTTCGTAATGTGTAGGTGATTCATAATGTGAGGTGGCGCGCCACGTGCTGCGTCATAGATAGCGGTTATGTGTGTCTAAGGTGACTGGGGTGCATCAATGTATTTGATGTGTGTGTGTGTGTGTGTGTTGTGCGCAGAACATCCCGGGGCTGCTGCGAGACACGGCCGCGTCGCGCCACGTGCTGCGTCTGAGATTCATGCTATGCGTGTGTAAGGTGACTGGTGTGTGTCTAATGTATGTGATGTGTGTGTGTGTGTTGTGCGCAGAACCGGCCGGGGCTGCTGCGAGACGCGGCTGCGTCGGGCAACGTGCTGCGCTTGCGGCTGCTGCTGCGCGCGTGCCCCTGGAGCGACGAGGAGGTTGCGCATGCGCTGTTCGCCGTCTCCTCGCGGCGCACCGCCCGCGTCATCGCCTGCGCGCGCCCCGCCGTCTTCCAGGTACGCTCCTCCATTCAACCTCACACAACACGTGTGCCAAAGCAATGTTGAGTGTGAATTTTCTTAAGGGGGACCTTGTGTACTGCGCAGGTGTCGCCGCCGTCGGCGATGCTGGGCTGTCTCTTAATGTTCCATTGTAATCCAACATGTATGGTAAAGCAATGCTGTGTGTGTTTTTTGTTAAGTGTGTTTGGGTGCTGTGCAGATGTCGGTGCTGGGTGAGGTGATGACGGGAGGTTTTTTTTTCCAACACGTTTGCCAAAGCAATGTTGAGTGTGCATTTTATTAAGTGTGCTTGTGTGCAGGCGTTGGTGTTGTGGGCTCTCTCTTGATGTTCCATTATATTCCAACATGTATGCTAAAGCAATGCTGTGTGTGCGTTTTGCTAAGTGTGCTTGTGTTCTGTGCAAGCGTCGGTGTTGTGGGCGGTGCTGAGCTGTCTCTTAATGTTCCATTATATTCCAACATGTTTGCCAAAGCAATGCTGTGTGTGCATTTTGCTAAGTGTGCTTGTGTGCTGTGCAAACGTTGGTGTTGTGGGCGGTGCTGAGCGTCTCTTAATGTTTCATTACATTCTAACATGTATGCCAAAGCAATGTTGAGTGTGTATTTTGCTTAGAGTGCATGTGTGCTGCGTAGGAGTCGGCGCCGTGGGCGGTGCTGAGATCTCTCTTATTGTTTGAATATATTCCAATATGTATGCCAGAGCCATGAAGAGTGTGCGTGTGGGCTGAAAGTTGTGGGCGCCATGGATAGTGCTCGGTATGGTGATGTCGGAATGTTCCATTATAATCTAACATGCATGCCAAAGCAATGTTGACTGTATTTTGCTAATGTACTTGTATCCAGCGCAGGTGTCGGCAGCACCCTGGACGGTGCTGATATCTCTCTTATAGTTCCAATATGTTGCAACACATTTGCCAAAGCAATGCTGGGTGTGTATAAGAGTGTTTGTGTGCTGCGCAGGTGTCGGTGCCGTGGGGGGTGGTGGGCTGTCTCTTATTGTTCCATTATATTCCAACATGTTTGCCAAAGCAATGCTGGGTGCACATTTGGCTTAGAATGCTTGTGTGCTGGGCAGGCGGCGTCACGTGGGTGGTGCTGGGCTGTTTCTTAATGTGCCATTATATTCCAACATGTTTGCCAAAGCAATGCTGGGTGCACATTTTGCTTAGGATGCTTGTGAGCTGGGCAGGCGGCGTCGCGTGGGTGGTGCTGGGCTGTTTCTTAATGTGCCATTATATTCCAACATGTATGCCAAAGCAATGTTGAGTGTATATGAGTGTGCTTGCGTGGTGCGCAGGCGGCGTCGCCGTGGGCGGTGGTGGGCGCGGTGATGGCGGAGGACGTGGGCGCGCTGCGCGGGCTGCTGGACGCCGGGGCCGCCCCCGACCGCCCGTGCGGCCCCGCGGGCGAGACGCCGCTGCACGTGGCGGCCGCCTGCCGCAGACGCGACTGCGCGCTCGAGCTGATTCTGCGCGGCGCAGACCCGAACCCCTGCGACGTCAACGGGGAGACCCCTCTGCACAGGTAGGCCCTTCATTGAACTGTGTATTCATCTTCCATGGATTAAAATACTCTACAGATCCGAAATATTTGCTTTACACAAATTATAGAACAGAAGAGTTCAAAAATATTTGATTAAAGAGATGTTTCGTAAAATATTTGCATTAATTGTATTACTGGTTTACATTCGTGTACATGTTACAGTCATTTATTTTTAATACTTACTGTTAGTGTGCGTGCGTTTTTAATCAACAACGTTCTTAATCAAGTAACGTTCTTAATCAACAACGTGTGGCATAATGTTTACCAACTGAGTTTTTAATTTTATTGTCCCGGTACAAAATCTTCTCTTAATTTCCCCCTACTTCTTGTGTATTTCTTTATTATTCTCGTAGTAATACCCCATAACTTTTCTACGGGGTTCTAGCCAGAGCTATTCCGTGTTCATGGTAAAAATTTTACAAGCTTTTGTTGCAAATTCTAGAAGACACTTTTATCTTTGTGGCACTATGCTTCAACGTGAATAAAAATGCCATATTCATTAGGGAGCCATTGTAATTTGGGGGAAAAGTTCCTTTTCAAGGATTTTTTTGTATTGGTATTGTTCCATCAACAATGTGCAATTTGCCAGGTCCTTTCCCAGACATCACTGTTAACTGGGTTTCTCTTCAATTATATCATGGAACTTAGAAAACCCATTCTTTACTCTAATAATTTGAACACGTCTGTAATTCGAGAGAATCACAATACTTGGACCCTTAAGATTATCAGGTCAATACCATTGAAAGTAGTTGTTTACAATTAATTATAACTATAATTTTCTTAATTTTTGAAAAGTGTGGTGATCCAAGGGAGGCGCACTTCGTAGCTCATGCCCTGAGGGGCAGAGGCAGTAAAAGCATGAAACTCTTCCCCTATTAGGTTATTGAAGATAGATTTTTCCTCTTGAAATTTGTTATTTAAAGGTATATCTTTGTTAACACAGATGTTTCAAATGCTATCGGTAAAATTTTCGAAACCTGGAAAGCTTTCGTGTGTACTCAAAATTGCGCATTTTAAGAAACTCTCAAACATTTGCTTGGAATCTCTTCAACAGCTGCTCCCAAATTTTCCATATGAAAACTGGTTTTGCTCTGATTTCTGAAAGTTTCGTATTCATTTATTAACTAGGAATACTACAAATTGAGAATATACGTGGGGGGGTGCAGTTTTTTGTACTGTACATAAGCGGTATATATTTTACAGCAAGGAAGACTAAACCGTCGTAAAAATAGATAGAATTTCTAAATTGACATTTTTTATTTATTCAGTTTTTGTGTAAAAAAATATCGTACATCATTTTCCTCAAAGCAATTTAATTTTGAGAAAAATGTTTTTTTAGCAAGGGCGAATTTGAAAGACTTTCAAGTTAAATGAACTTCCAAAGTTTATGTCAATTGATACTAATATGTTGAATGTCATTTAGACATGTGGATTCAGCATCGTGAATAATTGTTGGGATTCTGTACACCAAAAGGGTGAATTTTAATTATAAATCAACACCTGGATGTTATGATTTGCTGTATTTTAAGTTGTTTAATAAAAAATGTTTTGAAGACGATAGCTCAAATAGTATGAACACATAATTTGTAAAAACATTTTTTATAATTTCAGTAACGTTACAAATTATGTGAGAAACTATGCGCCACGAGTTTATGCCTTGAAATGGTTGTCCGGTACAGAGTGAAATCGGGCGGGCACGGGGGCTCCTTGCTAAGTTGTCGCTCTGGTGTAGCAAGGCGGGTTGAGCTTGGGCACACGCAGTAACCCTCCAGATTTTAATTTATTTAAGTACCACCGTTATAATAATAATAATAATAATAATAATAATATTTTTATTTGGCTACAATTGGCTGATTGCCAGGTGGTAGCCATAACCCTACAGTTTTACAATATATGAGCATTTACAATTCAAAAACAATTTTCCATATAAAAACAATTTACAATACACTCCTTTCGAGCATATACACTCAATATATAAACATACACAAACCTGTATACATATATACACCCATACACACACACACACATATATACATACATATATACACATATATACATACATATACATGCACACATACATACATACACACACATACATACACATTCCTATACATGAACGCTCACTCTCACGTTCACACATAACACGAACACACACACACTTGCCCTACATATTATACATGCCTACATTTAAATGAAGAACATATATTTAGTTACACCTAGTAAACATGCACATATATACATATACATAAAATTAACCAGTTACACAATTTGTTTTTTAAATATAAACACAATGTGGATTTTTAAAGTTAGCTCTTTAAGCATTTAGATTTGCTTCCCACCTACTGTCGCACTTCACTTCACTACATTACACTACACTACACTACACTACACTTTCACTACATCTTTCTTTGGTTATGCCATATAACTAAATAAAGTAGCTTTCCACTGCACTACACTACACTACACTTTATCTATAATAATTTACAATTTGTGTATTCTGAACTGTGCGGTAAAATACATCCTCTACAAGTACTTATTTAGTCGTCTTCTAAAAACACCAACAGAGCCAGGCAAAGGCTCTACGACCGCTGCAGGGATTTCATTCCAATTTTTAACCGTACGATTTACAAATGAATATTTCCCTATGTCGGATCTCTGACATCTACTTTTTATTTTACATTTAATTGAATTACATTCATGATGAATTACATTCATTGAAGAGAGACAAAAAAGCACAAGATAAGGGGGAAAAGTATACCTCGAAAAATGGAAACATAAGACCGTCACGTTCATGGAATGTTCTTTTGAAGGCACACGTTCCTTTCTCCTCTATTCGCTTGCAAAGGGACTGTGGAAGGATTTTCCACTCTTCAGCGGGAGGCGGTGTGGTGCGCGCGGGGTTGCCTTAGCGATAGCGTTAAGCTGACTACCTGTCACCGCGCTGACATACGAATCACCTTTTCCATCACCCAGCGTTGAAATACCCGCGAATTAGTCTTGAAGTTGTAGAGTTAAAATAATTTTAAATTCTTGTTTTGTAGCAAATTGCCCACGCATTTCTGTCATCTAAAAGAAAACTTATGCATAGAAATTGTTTTGTCTGAAGTCAGCAAATATTCTGAGTGCACAGCAATGTTCAGCACCAAGTGTTGCCTCAGAATCAACCCTCAAAATTTAAATTGAAAAACCTCCATCTTCGTTGTCATTAATGAACACAATTATCAATAAACTAAGTTAATGGAAAATGAGAAACAAGCGTACTATTTCCTCACCTTTTCGGTATCCTAATAGTCTACTTGAAATGTGGCATTCAGAATATCACTCACACACACAACCACATTACTTCCCATGATAAATTTCCTAGGAGAAAATGCAAAAGTTTTTGAAAAAATATAGTTTCCTTTTTTCTCAAAATGCAATCTTTTTTAGCTTATTTACACTAAAACTATTGACCCATCGAGAAATTTCGTTAGTGAACGTGGTAAAACTTTGTGTCAATGAAAGAATTTAAAGATACATAGGTAGCATAAAAATTTACAACACTCAGGTTGTTAAATTATTAAGTTTGTATAAGGACGTAAGTATATTAAGTTAAAAATTACGAATGAATATTTTTGATTTTTAGAATAATTAAACCATTTTGGTTTCTTTAATCAATATAGATATTCAAACAATTTTGATTACATAAACCATGTAGATATTCATCTGTTTTCAATAATTTAATAATTTTGGATGTTTCGAGGATTTTGTGTATTTTACTCACATTGAATACTTCTAGTTATTTATGCAACAAGGGCACTATAAGGGATCTAATGTTCGACCAAAAGCTCTCGGGGTTTTCATCCCTGGTCGATCATTAGTACCAGTTAACCCACGCGGTACATAGATGATTTTTTACGTAATTTTAATGATTTATATTTTCTTATTCACTAATTATCTAGTTGTTAACTTGACTCGGTTTGTCTTTTCCTATTTCGATGTGGTGTTTCCCTTCACAATCCCCTCCATAAGAGAACATAGCCCTTGTTACCACGAGCCTCTCGATCGAGGAACGTTATGCAGCGAAAGTTAATCGTTTCGTGGCAGTTGACATGCACGATTCAGCCATGCCATCTAGCGGACGGCTCGGGACAGCTCCCAACCCTTCCTCACAGGTGGCTTTGGTTAATCACTGCGCTAGTCAAATAGGATCAATGTAAAATCACGATCCAATTTATTTTCTAAAATATGCCTCATACTAATAAAATTACTAATAAAAATAAATTAAAACTGAGGTGCGTAGTATATTATTAAATGTAATGTAAAGTTCGAACGAAACATTTATTAGAACGATTCTAAATGATCAATAGGTTTGTAAACTTTCCTACGATTGGTCAGGAACTTGTATCATTATAAAATCTGTATCGTAACGGGTTTCTTTATGCAAGCATACAGCCATCAAATGACAGATTTTTTCAATTGGTGTCGAAAAATAACTACTCAATATTTCGTTTATTTTGTATTTGACACTCTTTTGCCCTGCTTTTCTCTGATTTGTTCCCTCTCTGTCACTCTCTCACACGGTCCTTTTTCTCTTCGCGGCGTTTCTTCGTCCTCCTCTGAACGCACGGTGTGTTTTGTGCAGGGCGGCGACGCACGGGCGAGGAGAAGTGCTGTGGCTGCTGGTGGACTTCGGGGCGGCGAGCGTGGACGCGCGCTGCCGCCGCCTGCAGACGCCGCTGCACCGCGCCGCCGCCCACGCGCATGCGCCCTGCGTGGAGACGCTGCTGGGCGCCGGCGCCGCCGTCTTGGCCAGGGACTGCGAGGGCGCCACGCCGCTGCACCTGGCCGCCGCCGCCTCCCGCGCCGCAACCCTCGTGCGCACGCTGCTGCAGCGGGGCGCCGACCTCGACGCCCAGGACTACAGCGGTAGGTGCCCCTCCCACACGCTTCGTACTCACAATTGCCTTCCAGAGGTGTAGATCGACTGGTTGCGTAGGCTTCCGCGGCCGGAGTTTGTGTTGTCTAGGCTAACCGGGCCGAGTCGCGTCACTGACATGGCGGCTAACGTTTCGGCCAGCGCATTGTGGTCTTCTTCAGAGCGTACTGCTCTGAAGAAGTACGCTCTGAAGTACTCGCTGTACGCTCTGAAGAAGGTCACGCTGGCCGAAACATTAGCCACCATGTCAGTGACGCGGCTCGTCTCGGATAGCCAGGACAACTTTTAGATTGACTGATTAGTGTAGTGTCCGGGCACGACAACAAATAAGGTTATTAGTCCCGTAAGCGTAGTGCAAGTTGTTTTCCTCAGGAGGTGGCGGTGATCTCCCCTAGATGGTGAGATCCGGCGCCGACCTACCATCTGATAGCGGTTAGCCGCGCCATATCTTGGAATCCAGCGAAACAAAATACCATTATCACCCGAGTAAAAAACAAACACTACGTTACGGGACTAATGACCTTAGGAAATCACGTGCCCGAAAACGCAAGTAATCAATCAATCATTTAATGTTTACATATTTCGATTACTATTTTCAAATTATGTTGGCGTATTTTTGAAAAATAAGTATATCATATTAGAGAACTTTTCAGTAAAAACTATTTAAAAACAATGATGACCTGCTTTATGGCGGAATGTATAGCAAACTATCCTAAACAGATCTTCGCATAAAAATTTCCCAATAACTCTATTCGTAAAAAAAGCCAGGTATAATAGTGCTAGAGATTTTTTAGAACTGTTTTTTTTGTTAGTTTGAAGGCTTGGCATCTAAGGCCTTTAGCCTTTTTACTGATTGATGTTATGATTAATCATATATTAAATCTAAATTTTGAAGAAAAGATTGGCTTCTTTCAAGAACTGTATTGTTTTGTCAGTTGCTGTCTTGTCAGTGCCGAGATCTATCTTCATGTTGCCTCTCATGCCGCATCTGTGTCTGAGTCTTGAGAGATCTACGCAGTCTGTCAGAATATGTTTCACTGTCAGTAGTCTTCCGCAGCTGCAGATGGGTTGTTCTTCATCTCTTAACATGTATGAAGAAGTCATTCTTGCATGGCCTATTCTTAGTCGGGTTATGCACACTTGTTCTCGCCGAGGGTAGCTGACATTTGGTGACCATTTACTGATATTTTGTTTAATGGGGTGTAGTTTCGTGTGAAGACTGTCCCACGTGGTCTGCCATTCTGTGAGGATGTACTTCGAGACAGCATTTCTTGCATCCTGAGGTCGTATTTCAATATCCATTTCTGGTTGGATGTTCCCGGCATTTCGTGCTGCAGAATCGGCTTCTTCATTGCCTAGGATACCCACGTGTCCAGGGCACCAGATAAACGTAACTGATGCTCCTCGCTGCTCTAATTTATGGCATGCTATGAGAATCATTTGTAGCAGTGGATCTACAGTTTGGCGCCTGTCTATTGCAGTGAGAAGACTTAGAGAGTCTGTGCAGATGACGAACCTTCCTGAATCGAGAGTTTCACAGTGTCGCAAAGACTGCAATACTGCATATAATTCGGCAGTGTACACACTTGCTTCAGGTGGAAGCGCCCAAGCCCTCGACAAGTTCTCAGTTACAAATGCGCTTCCAACCTGATGTTTTGTTTTTGAACCATCTGTGTAGATTATGATGTGATTTGCCATGTATTCTTCGAGAACTGATTGAAATCTAACTTTTAAATGTATGGGAGGGCATTCTGTTTTCTTTACACTGGTAGTATCGAGTCTTACTTCTGGCATTTTCAACATCCAAACTGGAATTTCATATGGTTCGTATTTCAAAACTGGTGGTAGGACGATGTTGTAGCATTTGGCTATCTCGATTGCGCGGATGTTGGCTGGACGAGTAGCTGAAGGTCTTCGATCGTAAATATTTACTAGCTTAGGTCGAGTCATCAATGAGTGGTTTAAATGTTTCGGTAGAGACAGCAATTTTGATCTATAGTTGAGTAGCATTGTTTGTCGTCTGTGATGTAGCGACATGGTGCTGGTTTCACAGTAGAGGCTTGAGGAAGGACTAGTGCGGAACGCGCCAGATGCATATCGGAGGCCTGCATTGTGAATGGGGTCTAGTTTCCTTAAGCTTGATTTTCTGGCTGAGGAGTACACTGCACATCCATAATCTATTTTGGACATCACCATGGATTTGTACAGGCGGAGTAAGATGTCTCTATCTGCTCCCCAATTTATATGGGAAATGCATCTTATTACATTCAGAGCTGTTTTGCATCTACGCAAGGTATATTCTATATGCTGTTTCCATGTTAAATGCCTATCAAAAATCAAACCAAGGAATTTTGCCGTTTCATTGTATGTCAGTTGAACACCATTCAGCGTCAGCTCTGGATCTCTGTAACTTTTTCTTTTCCTACTGAAGTGAACGCATTTCGTTTTGGCTGCTGTAAATGAGAAACCAATGTTTTTTGCATTCTGTACTAATTTATTGATGGCATTTTGCATTTTGAATTTGACCATTCCCAGTGATTTAGCTGAGTAAAATATAGCAATGTCATCTACATACATGCATTTTCCTATTGACGCTTCTATGCCGTCAAACATCCTGTTAATCGCTATGATAAAGAGCGTGCCACTCAATGGAGAGCCTTGCGGTACACCGTTCTCTAGTACGTAGCTTTCTGAGATAGACTGCCCAACGCGAACTTTGAAAGATCTGGTACTAAGGAAGCTGGATATGAATTTTGGTAGATATCCTCTTATTTGCCAGTTATATAGTTGTCTCAGAATGTTATGTCGCCAGGTCTTATCGAAAGCTTTTTCCAGGTCAAAGAATACGGTAACCATATGTTTTCTTTTGATGAAGGTATTCTGAATTGCATTTTCTAGATATATTAGCTGATCGATTGTAGAGTGATGTTGTCTGTATCCGCACTGGTGTATGTTTAGGAGGTTGTTTCTTTCGAGACACCATGTTAGCCGGGTGTTGACCATTTTTTCCAGGATTTTTCCTAGACAGCATGTCAGCGATACCGGGCGATAATTTTCAGGTTTTAATGGATCCTTGCCTGCCTTTAAAATTGGAATTATTATCGCTTCTTTCCAGACTTTGGGGTAATTACTTTGTGTCCAGATGTTATTGTATATATTTAGCAAAGTGGACAGTATTTTCTTGGGTAATCGACGTAATATGCTGTAAGGGATATTATCTGATCCTGCTGCAGTGTCTCCAGCTGCATTTATGGCGTCTTGCAATTCTCTCCATGTGAAAAGAGCGTTATATGGCTTATCTATATTGGTTGTAAAGTCAAGTACTTGTTCTTCTTCTTCTTTCTTTTTGTCGAGAAAGTCTTTAGGATAGCTATTTGTGCCACTGGCTTTGGAGTATTGGGTCGCTAATGCATTGGCTATTTCGTCAGGGTTGCATATTAGTTGTCCTTCGTGTTCAATGCATGTTATTGGACTGAAAACATTTTTCCCAGCTATTGACCGGATTTTCTGCCATATTTCCGTGACTTTGGTCGTCCGAGTTATGGTGGTTACGTACTTTTCCCAGCTTGATCGTTTTGCTGTTAGTATTTGTCTGCGAGCGAGCGCACGCAGACGCTTGAAAGCAATAAGATTGTCTTGGGTTGGTGCACGTCTATATCTATTGAGGGCTTTTCTTTTCTCCCTTATTGCTTCTTTGGTCTCCGTATTCCACCATGGTACTGGAATCCTAGATGAGCGGCCACTGGTCTGTGGAATGTATTTTACAGCGGAAGATATGACAGTGTTGGTAAAATCGGTAACGTCTTCCTCGGAGTTTCCACTGACATTTATTGGTGGTATATGTCTGGTGAAGCTGGACCAGTCTGCGCGGTTGGTACACCAACGTTTTGGTAAGTGTACTGTGTTTTTTGGCATGTTTGATGATATCAACAGAGGAAAGTGATCACTCTGATGAAGATCTGGCAGTGGTTTCCACGTCAGCCGAGTTGCAAGATTTGGACTACATATTGAGAGATCTATAGCTGAGAATGATCCATTTCTAGCATTAAAATGAGTGCTTGCTCCTGTGTTTAAAAGTACGTATTCGTTGTTAAGTAGCAGGTCATCGATTCTGCGACCGGAGTCATTTGTCCTAGAACAGCCCCATGTGGTACTGTGAGCATTGAAGTCGCCTAGAATTAGAAATGGAGTCTGTAGTTGATCGATCAGGTCTTGTAGATCTTCATTTCGCCATGAGGCATCGGGTAAGTATATGCAACATACCGTCATCTTCAATGGCTTGTATAGGGTTACAGCTACGGCTTGTAGAGGTGTGTTGAGATCAAGACGACTAGCAGGATGAGTATTGCTGATCAATATGGCAACACCACCTCTAGCTCGTCTATCAGGTTCTACGTCACTGCGAAAGGTTTTATAGCCTCTAAAATTAAAACGGTCTTCTGGTTTAAAATGAGTTTCTTGTAAGCACACACACATTGGTGTGTGATTGGCCAGTAGCAATTTCAGCTCACAGTAATGCGAGATACAGCCGTTGATATTCCATTGAATTATATTTTCCATGGTTGGAATGGGGTTTTTCTGCTGTAGGATGCGTAGATCTTGCTTATTTTCTTGGTTTTCCTTTTGGCCATCCTTTCTTCTTTCTCTTCTTACGCGGGGTATTACATAGATCGATGGATTGGTAATCATTATTTTCAGCACTTACCATCGAACTTGTCTCAGAGCCAGTGGTATTGTCTTGATCATTGGTCATTGATTTCATTTTTTGTTTGAGGAAGTTGTCCTTGGTGTGCTTAGGAGAACGAGGCGATCGACTTCGATAGCCTGTTGTCGATACTTCTTTGCTGGGTATGGCTTCAGGCGCAGCTACTGGATTTCTTTCTGCCTCATTTGGTGGGGGACTTGAAGATTCTTTTCCATTTACCATTTCACTTTGAGTGTTTGTGGTTATGTCTTCTGTGTTGATTTTGTTCTTGTGAATTTCGTTAAAGTACTTTTCTATGCATCGGGTTATTGCAGGCATTAGTTCTTTCACTACTAAAGAAGGTAAATTTGTGTTTTTAGTAACTGCTTCCACGTATGTAATATTTCCTTTATTTTCAGGACACACAAGTTTTTTTGCTTCAGGATAGCTGATCTTCTGTCTGGCTTTAACTTGTTGTATTGCTGCCTCCTGCTTATATACAGGGCAGTCTCTCGACCTCGATGAATGTTGTCCACTGCAATTAATGCATTTGATAGGATCTAGGCATGGATCCTCACTATGAAATGGCTTACCACAATGACAAACTTTGATTCTCGCACATCTAGATGCTGGGTGTCCAAATCGTAAACATTGGAAACATTGCATTGGTTGAGGAATGAACATTCGTACGGTTAGACGATGAATGCCTGCTTTAATCTTCTCTGGTAACGTACAACGCTTGAACGTCAGGACATGGGACGCAGAAGGAATTATCTGCCCATCCCGCCTCATTGTTAGCCTACGACAGGCAATGACTCCTTGAGAAGCTAGTTCTTGAACTATTTCCTCTTCACTGCAGTTTAGTAAGTCACTACAAACTACAACACCTTTGCAGGTATTCAGTGTGCCGTGAGCACTTACTTCAACATCTATAGTGCCTATTTTCTTCAATTCTAGTAATTTCTTTCCTTGATTGTCATTAACTGTTTCTATCAAGAGTCCAGATGAAGTTTTCTGTATGTCTTTTACGGCAGATCCAGCGCAGGTGCTGATACTCCTCTCTATTATAAACGGGCTCACTTTATCAAAATTACCTTCTGTTCTTTTTACTGTAAGGTACTTTAGTACCGCTGCGGTGTTCTTGAACAGGTCATCATAGTTTGTTGATTTTCCAACTTTCATTCTTTTAGCATTAAACTCCGGGCTTTTTTCTGGACGAGGGTTTTTAAGGGTTCCCTCAACCCTAGGTTCGCAGACTTCCATTTGAGTCCCGCGAAGCTTGCTATCACTCGTAGCACTATCTGCCAGTGGTGCCGAGTGATCCGCACCCCTGGCATTGCAGTCGCTGGATGACGACGCCCGGTGGCCTGCTTGCGCACCACCGACCGCCGGTACTGGGGCTCCGATCCCCTGCACCGTAACTGTTGATCCTGACAGATCCTCCATCTTGGGTTTTTTCTTCAGGGTCACCTTCCCCTAGCGTTTTTGAGCTACCGCCAGCTTAAAGAAACGGAAGGAACAAGGGGGGACAGAGAAGACAGAGTTAGAATAGAAGGGTAGAATGGAAACGACTCCCTAGCCCTCGCAACCTAATAGCGTCGGGGCGGAAACACAAGAGTTGGCCGATACAAGATTGGCCTACAGGACAGAAAACAGATGTGTGCCACAAGTAAGTGGAAGCAATGACACACAGAGTTAGTGGGAATGACGGGATGTTTAGGGGAGTGACAGCGGACAGCTGCTCCGATTAGTCGCCTTCTACGACAGGGGGAGGTCCCGTGGTGCTATTCTACTAAAATCCCCGACACCACACGGGGGATTTAGAACTGTTCTTTTTTAATCTGTGTTAAAAAAAAATAACCCTCCGAGTACCAAATTCTAACTTGTATTCGCAAACAGTAAATTTTTAAATTAAAAAAAATCCAAAATTTTTATCAATGATAAATTCTGATCTGGGATTTTGTTGTCGATATTTTTACACAGTAATGTCATAAATGAATAATATTGTTTCCGGAGAAGGTAAAAAAAATCCCCCCCTCTGGTAGTCATTGTCATAAGAGGAATCAATGAATGGTGTGTTTTGCAGGACGGCGTCCTGTGCACTACGCTGCGGAGGGTGGCAACTGCAAGACCATTCGGTTGCTGGCGGAAGACTATTCGGTTGACGTCAACGCTCGCACCAGAGACGGCAGGACACCGCTGCACATCGCCGCAGCGGGCTACAGGTGAGTTGCGTCGGAAACACGGACACACATTGACACATTCTACACACGTAAAGTGCATTATAACTGAAGTAAATAGATAAATAGTTATTAGTTAAGAATAAAATTGTTCATTATGTTGTCAAGAAAATCAAATTCATGTTCGAAATATTAGCACAAAAAAAAAACTCATTTAAAGCAAATAGGTTAAAATTAAGTGATTATCTTATTTGTGTTTTAATAGAACGCTCATTTTCATTCGATATTTTTAATAATCTAATGTTTGCGATGTGTGCAAAATTTTTGAACACGCTGCACATATCGATTACGCCTAAAACTGTGGTTATGACTTCGCGTCTTTAAATATAATGCATAATATTCATAAGTGATACTAGTATATCTAACACATCAATAGTACGTCTAGCACTCTGGAATTACGTAAAAAACTTAGGCTAGGTAAAATTACGTTTATAGAATTTGTAGCTGAGAAAGCAAAAACGTTCGATGTTCAGGAGCTTCACATTTTGAAGAGCAAGCAAAAAGGTTCTAAATTTCAGACATCGATCATCTTTCTCAACATTAATAGTTGAAGGACACTCTACAGAAGTCACAGAGCCCACGGACAACGACCGTTAAAGAACGATAAAGTTGAATTTATATTTTTAGAACACCGTTGCGTTTCCTGCCGTTAACTCAAAACCGGCAAAATGTGACATCGAACCTTTTTGTTTACACCGATTTCATTATTTTGTAAGTTAATTGAGGGCGAAGATGTGAATACTTTTAGACATAATTTATTCATTTCCTTCAAATGACAATGACAGTTTTCATCGAGCACTCGCATGCGCAAAAAGTGTCTGGCGCCCAGAAGCCGAATTTCGGTTGGACGCGTTCGCGAAACCTGGTATTATTCGTCCAAAGGAAGCGTGTAAAACGGGTCTTAGATAATCGTGTGAATGTCTAACTCGAGAGTTCATTTTTCTACAAATTAGCACTAGGTGTACACGCGTAACATTTTCATCAGTACGCCCAACGTTTTTAGTGCGTCACGTATTTTGTTTATTACGTCAAATACTTTGTTCAGTAGGTGAAACATTTTTTTCAGTAGATCAAACACTTCATTCAGTAGGTCAAACACTTTGTTTAGTATGTCATACTTTTTGTTTACTGCGTCAAAATTTTGTGTTTTAAGGCAAATATTGTATTACATCATACATCTGGATTATTACGACCAATACTTTGTATAGTACGCCAAAAAATTGTTTAGAATGTGAAGCACATTGATTAGAATGTCAAACATTTAGCTTACTACGTTAAACCCTTCCGTTATCTCTAACTACTTGCAACTACTTCAAAATTACATCCATTGTTTTGATTGTTAATCAAACTTTTTGTTACGTGTCGTCCATTAATAAGGTTACGCTAGAGAGGAGGAAGGGGGTTAAAGGCAGCCATACGCTGCGTTACGTAGGGGTAGGGGGTATTCGTTAAGCGTTACGTAGCATTGATATTTATTTTTAAAATATTTCAACAATTGCTGAAATAATTCCTTTTATTCAATCTTATACTAAAACATTTCCATATTAACAAATTAAATTCAAAGTATAATAAATTAAAGAAGTTATATTACACAAATATTTACAATAAATGAAAATATTTTTCATCAATAATATATTGTTGAATCTTTAAGGGGAAGGTGGCTTGTTGCAAGCGTTACGTAATTATTAGAAGGGGGTACAAGTATGCGTTACAGGAGGAAAAGTGGGTACTCAAAATACTCCAAATTTGCGTTCCGTAATTTATGGATGACCATCTATTACGCTCTAATCATTATTAGAAATGGGTTCATGTACGTGTCACAGGCGCATTACAGGAGGAAGAGGGGATAGACAAAATACTCCAAATTTTAGTTACATAATTTATGAATAGCCTCTTATTACACTCTAAACATGGTTAGAAGGGGGTTCATGTACGTGTTACAGGGGGAAGAGGGTGTATTCAAAATACTCCAAATTCGCGTTCCGAAATTTATGGATGCCCCTCTTATTACGCTTAACATTTAGGAAGTCCCCAAAAGTGTATTTCTTGTCTGATTTCGGTTGCCTTTCGCGTGCCGCAGCGCGCGGTGCGTGGAGGAGCTGGCGCGGCTCGGGGCGGACGTGCACGCGCGCGACCGCCGCCGGATGACGCCGCTGCACGTGGCGGCTGCGCACGGCCGCGCCGAGGTGCTGCGCGAGCTGCTGCGCCTGGGCGCGCGCACGGACCTGCGGGCGCAGAACGACATCACGCCGCTCATGATCGCCGTGGCGCGACGCGACCAGGAGAGCGGACTCGCGCTCATCGAGGTAAGATTAGCGCCAGCGCCCTGTGGTGGCCAATATAAATTAACCAACGTATTAGAAACGATTATTAATAAGAAAATAAACATCTGGAGAGAGGACTCAACTGATATCACTGCAGTCCCTCTAAACGGGAGGACATACATTTGAGTCCCGACGCTGGCAGAACTTTTGACAGTCCTATCAGCTAGGTCGAATTCAGTCGCGGTCTGGAGGAGAATTCTATCGGCCGGCTGCTCTGATCGGTAGTTTTCCGTGTTTTTTTGTGATCAACACCACGCCAATGCCGAGGCAGTACGAGATCTTTCTTACCTCTTCCTTGTCCTATCCTCTCCCCTTACACACACACACACATTTACACTAACCCGCACTACACAAGCACACATGCCGGGAGACCGGTCGGGAACTTAGAGCTTGTTCCAACTGGGGAGGTGTTGGGAGATACCTAGAAGTCAGTTCATGAACTACCCATGAAAGAAGCCAGCCGCAAGATACTCCTCCAGGGGCTGAATTAAATCCATCTAGTGTCGTGAATCCGCTACCGTTTGGATTCGAACTCTTTGCCACGGGCAACGAAGAAGCAGAACAAACGGTGTGGTCGCAGTGCTATATCAGCTCGTCTTTGCGGTTCAAAAATGAATATTAAAATAGTTTTACGTATTTATAAACTAATATAAACTTTCTTAGACGTACATGTTTAAATCCAAATCGAATAGGGGCCCCGGGTTCGATTCCCGGGCAGGCAAGATTACAGTGTGCGTTTTCCTTGCAATGTCCCAGAATATGTTACTGTGTGACGATGAGAAAATTAACTTCTCGGGTTGGGAAGACCGGAATACGGCGAGGCGATGTCTTCGTGAGAACCACACACCCTTAAACCTTACTACAACAACCCTTAACTCTTAGCCGCGAGGCTGGGACGTCGCCGGTAGGCATGTTCACTGGCTGTCGCACATACAAATCAATCAGACTTTAATACAGTCTGCATCACATGGCTTGCCCAACGGCCTGTTTTCTGACTCGTAAAATACGCGACCTTACTCGAAAACACTCGTGCAGAACTCGAAAACTACGCATCCTAAGCCTTTTAAGTCTAGCTTTCGCTTTGGTATCAACGAGTCGTGTTGCTTAAGTTTTGAATGAAAGGAAATCTTTTTGAACATCTGATACTATAATTTTGGTAATGTATCTCTGTTGGAAACTTCAATATTTAGTTAGAGAGGTCACAAATGTGCAGGATTAGAAATTGACACATTAAATAAATCCTTTATGTGCGGTATAATCACATTTAAGTAATTCTGTTAGACTATTAAATGCCTCCTGAAAATCAGTACAATTTTAGTTATATTTTTAGTAATGAAAGTGTAAATACGTTTCCCTAGCTTTTGGCAAACCTCCAAAGGTTATCCCATATGTTAACGTCTGATTTACATTTTTCGGGAACATACACTCAGCAAATTGTTGTTGTTCGCAGGCAGGAGCAGATGTGGACGCTTGCAATGGGCTGGGATATTTAGCCTTGCAAGAGCCAAGGCAATATTTATCAGACTCGGAGCCAGATGAAGAATATGAATTTTAAGTTTACTCCTGCAGTAGCATCATTAGTTTCTTTTCCTTTTGTAATTTTTTTTGACAAGAGCAATACTATTTCTTATTGCTGCCTTTTTTATTACGATAAATGTTTCTCAACGTTTCACCCCAAGTATTATATACTTCTTTTTAATTTAGTAAAATGTGTATATTATGGATATTTGTAGTATTCTGAGATTATTTTTAAAATATATATTTTACATTTCACTGCTTCGTAAATAAAACTCTACAACTGAAAAGCTTGAATTATTAAATATGCTGCCCAACACGTCATTAAATACGGCTCCCTTTTTGCATGAAATGTTGCATAATTCCAATTCGAATGTTCCTACTGAGGGAGAAGTTTTATCTTCAAACGCAGTGGTTCAACATTCAAAACCATTCTGAGTGCATTTTGAGTTGTGGCGTTTTTCTTACGAGGTAACGCTTTGGAGGAAAAAAAAAGATAAGTCAATGTATTTATAATTTATTGTCCAGGAATCTTCAATATCCCAATTCTAAGACAGACTTTGTTTAGCAAAACAGGAAGCTTCAGTATGTGGCTAAATTTTGAATTGTTTTACTGTCAATGGATTGAAATTATATCTTGTATATTTTCTTAATTACCAGAGATTTTCTTTCTGTTTCAATGAAGTGTTAAGGTTTTTTGTCGATATGTAATTTTTTTGTATTTTTATATTTTTAATGTAAATTTGTATCTGTAATTTTTTTATTATTTTATTGTATTTTACTGAATATAATTTTATTTTTGTAAGAATTTTCAAAGCATTTATATTCTATTAATGAAATAAACCTTCACATACTCCATATTACTTAAATGTAAATTATATTTCTAACTGAAATGAAAAGGTCTGTTACTAGAGTTCTGCCATTAGAATTTGTGTAAATAAAGATATATACTACATTTCGCATGATTAATATTTTCTGATATTTAACTAAGAGTACATCAAAAGATTTGAACCCTTGTGTTATTATAAAGAAAACACCTCAAGGGGCGGGAATGGAAACCAAAAGGTTTCTCTGGTTATAAAGAAGAGTAATAATCGATCAGTAAGAAACCAATAATAATTTATCAGATACATTTTACCGCTTGAAATAAGGTTGTCAATTTACTTTAGTTTATGCAGGGGAGGAGTAATATCTAATAACGACGTCTATGCAAAATGCCGCCGAAGTATAAATACTCGTACGGTTTCAAATACACAAGCGACTAGTGGCCTGCAGCTGCAAAATTTCTTTTGAACAAAATAACTACAAAAATGTCTTTCCAATAGAAGGACGGCCGGAAATAACAAATAAGAAAGTCTCGTGTAACATTGGAATTAATGAAATTTAATACAAAAATCAATATTCCTGAAAACTGCAACAACTTAATAGTAGTGTACTTCCGACATGTGTGATATTGTTGTAAATGTCAGTGTAAATGTCGTAAGGGAAGGCAATAGAATGGAAGAGGAAGGAGATATCGCCCATGGTGTGTGGTCTGTTTGTTACGGTACTACTCTGCCAATCACTTGGTACAGAGAGAACAAACAACTGTGCTCCGACGTAAGCAATGGTCGTTAAGATTATCCTCTAGACAGCGACTTAAGTCGACATGATTTTGTGGAAAGTTGTCGAGATTTCGACGGGAACAAACGTTTGGGGTCCCGTGACACCGAAAACCTTTTTTCGACCGTCCGTCTATCCTTTATGAACAATATTAGGGCCTAAAATATGGTTAAGGTTTTTTACAAACTGAATACTCCTCGGCCGATGTGACGTCATTTGAAGCTCTACTGTTTTGAATAACATTCTTTAATTTAGGGTATACTTTACATAAAGCCCTTGGAACATTTTAAAACTTTTTAAATGATGAATGAAATTAACTTATAAAGGTGGCATATGTCTGGCTTTTATTGTTAACTCTGAATTTTCGAAAATTGCAACATTTGGAATTTTTTAGGCGTCTTCCTTCAACTACATAATTTAACATAGAGATTTTTACTTTGAATAAAATGTGTTCTCCATAATTAGTAGTTTCATTAATATCCTGCACATTTTCTTAAAAATTGTAGTAGATTTCGCGCAATATTGCGTGGATTATGTGCAATAGTAAAAATATGAAAAACAAGAATTTCTCAAAAAGTCTGCAAATTTTTTCTTGTACGTTTGGTAGGGTTATTACTAAATCTACTGTATAAAATGACATAAATGTCAGTTTGCTCAAAACATTCTTTTTTTCAAAAATTACAAAATTGTAATTTTTTGACATTATCTCAAGTCGTTAATATTTACAATATGGAAGATTTGTGTACATGATTGCATTTTTTAGAAGAACTTTAAATAATATCTGAGAAATTGATTGGAAAATTTTTAAGTTTTCTGTGAAAATGAGGTCAAATATCTCCTTTTTCAGAAACGCTCAAACGCCATTTTTTCAAAAACGGATCGAAATTTTAAAAAAGACTTGTACGAATAAGGTTAAATACACTGTTTAAGATGACACAAAAATCATTTTGTTGTAGTCTTTTATTTTTTATTTTAATTAAATGTAGGATTTTTAATATCTAAACGCCGTTAATATGCAAATTTCCAGCGATTTCCGTACATTATTGTATTTTTTAGTAGAAGTACGTCAAATGACTTTCAATGTACATTTTAAAAACTCAAAAGTTTGCTGTGAAAAAGTGCTTCAAAATGTTCATTTACAGTAAACCTTAAACGACATTTTTTTAAAGCGGCTCCACATTTTTCAAAGAAAATTGCCTTCTAGGACGAGGGGTACTTTCTTATAATATTCATATAGTAATATTTCAGTTCTACCATTAGAAAAGCGAAAAATAAGTACTTTGAGTGGCGATAGATGGCCGCTGTCAAGACGATGGGGAAAGACCGTAAAGCTATCAAAGAAATTAGAAAACTAACTAGTACGAGAAAGTATGTGCCATTCTGTAGCACCACTACTTCTTTCAGTTTCTGCGCGCATCGGAGCCTATACTCAGTGAATTATTGACGTCAATTAGTGATATAGATTATCCCGCAGCAACCGTAGAATTTCGCTTGCGTCCGTAGCCAAGCTGAGATGGACAAGGAAGCACTAATAGAGAGGCAGACCGATAGACGCAGTATCTAACGTTAGGCCGAAAACCAATTTTTCCCAATCAAGGATCCAAAAACTGTGGATTCCGACTACACTACGTACGCGAGAAGGTAATTTCGGTAGGTTAATAGAGGAACGTATCCAAACCCGGGCCTCCATTTCTTTTCGAATATTTTTTCATCTAATTTTCTGCACAATTAAATGAAAATATGAGATGCATACCTTATACAAATGTTATATTCTACTTAAAGTTATTTTCCAATTTAAATGAGTTTTCGTAAACATTTCAATTAAAAAAAGGTCTCTTAATGTGAGTCCCCCGCAAACGTTTTAAGAAATGGGTAAAAAGAGAAATTAAACATTTGCAAAAATATTGAACCTAGTATAATTTTACAAAAATACAAGAGCAATATCTTATACATTAAAAATTGTATTATATGTTTTGCACGTGGTATTATATGTTTTGCACATAGTATATATATATTCAAGTGCGACAAAAGTCACGTATGTAAGCAGGCTTTTCCGCCCCGCACATTCTACATGGGCCCAGAGAAGAACACATTAGTCACATCACCCTTAGTTCTCCTACAGCCCTCTGAAAAATTTTACACAGCAAAACATGCACCCTGCATCTTCTTAATCGAAAAGGGAAATATCCCTGGCAGAACTTCCAATTCTGATAGGCCATATGTCATGTTTAATTTCTCGTCGGAGTGGAATCTTCTTTTTGTTTTTGTTTAACTTCAAGATTCTCTTAAATATATCTTTTCGACTTCTCTGGATGTTTTTGATATCATTCTTCTTCCTGCTCTCTCAAACGTATAGGCTTCAGAAGAGGCTCTTTCTTTTTATTAGACGCCCAAGTTATAACGAGTGCTAAATACCTTAAATATTTTTATTTTATAAGCCGAACACTTGGAGACCTGCGTTAGAAACTTCCAGGGGCCTTGGGTTATGCGTGTTTATATTCAATTTACCAGTAACGTTTTAAGGTAAGTAAAGGAAATTTCATTGCCCTTACATAAATAGTTTGTAATGCCATAAGGTAAATGTTAGAGGAAAATAAGGTAATGGTTAGAAGACTTACCGATGAAATCATACGTATCAAGTCTAATTGACTCCTGAGAACAAGCACTTGAAGAAACTTTGCTTACTATGACGTACTGTCCGGCAATAAGTGAAGAGGAAGACACTATCGTCCTGCAAAATACTACAATTTTAGTACGCTTCCAATAGACATCAGCACTCTACACAGCAACAAAACAAGGGGCTCGCATTGGAAACCAGACCCGACTTTAAGTACTTTCCTCTACATCCTAGAAATATTTTGTGCTTCGGTACCAAAGCTCACAATCCGAGTTATTCTGTAAAAGTAATAATGCTGCAACTGCACATACTTTATCGCAGTATTTCCAACTTTAACAATTTTCGCAAAATAAGGATGTTCAACAAAAATGTATCATACACTAAATAGTGTAAGTTTTTGTATTCGTGAAAAGGGTTTTAAGAAAAATGTTGTTTTTAATAAAATCATGTAATTACAATTTGCACAATTTTTTAAGTAGAAATTACGCGAAAACTTTTCGATTTTACATTACATTCGTAATTTTTGAGACCTTATTTTAGAATAATTTGCTATAAGAAAAATGTATAATATGTACAGTTTTTTTGCATTGCTATTTTTCGCAATGTACGAATATTCAGAATTCACCTCTTATGAGAGTAGCACCATTCTGCACCCTCTTTAAATGCACAAAAAGTTGAAATTTAAAGAAAAAAATTGGAGCCGATTTTAAGAGAATGTAATTAAAAATTGCTGATATTTCAAGCAAAATTACACGAAAACTTGTCATATCTTCGAAAAATTGTACATAAATTTATTTCCAGATTTATATAAAAAAATCATTTAGGAACAATGCAAGAAGACACCTTAAATATATTGAAGTTTAGCAATTTTAGTAAAAAAAATTAGGGATTTTAACGAAACTAAAGCCGGAGTTATTGTTTTAACCGTCCTTGACACACTCTAAGGGCGGTTAACCACAATACAAGCATATATATAGAAGCGCAGCTACACATTAGCCTAATTCAATTGGTTATTTAATAGGAAACACCCGGAAGCGCGTTTTCACATAAAGCAATCATTTTTCGTAACATTTCGATTACGTTTAGCACTTCCATTCCCCTCGCCGCCGTGCACCTAGGAACCACTTTCTGGATTAGAGGCGAAAGACAAGAGGAGTCGGTGAAAGTTGCACGTGTTCACAGAAGCGCTGGGCTCCTCGGGCGAGCAAAGGGCTCGTGCGGGATTATATTGTCACGCCTCCCTTGATGGGTGAAAGTACAGTTGGTGTACGACGTTCGTTCTTGAACAAGTACTTTTCCCCTCACCATTCTACCTTTTTGTAATAGAGCTTCTACCTAATTACAGGTATTACCTACCGGGTTTGTGCCTTTCAACCGGACTGACAAAGGGAACATATAGGAAAGCAGAGTCGCGGATCGGGTGAGTCATTACCTGAGTGAACCCAGTCCCGTTGTCGCAGGTGGCGAGGGGTAAATTTAAACTTCTTCTGATACGGCGTGTTTTTCCCTTTTCAAGAGCACGCGAGTATTCAAGCCATTGCAGGTGTTCCTGGCGTGCTTATGGGTTGTACACGCCTATAATAAATATATTACTTATTTCGAATATATCCGTACACTGATGGAAAATTATGCAGCGTTTCGATATATGTGCCGTATAAGATGGGTCAATTTTGCTAGACATACATGAAGACAGAGATATACAAAAATACTAAAGCAATGATAAATATTTTATTTTCACTGATAAATGAAAGTTTTTAATTATATTATTCCTACTATTCTCGAACTCCGCGAACCGACTGGGTGCTCATTATCTGTGGGGCTCTGAATACCACACATCTAACGTCAGGCGACGAGGAACAGCGAAGTTTCAGCAATCACGAGTACTGTTTCAGGGCAGACACTTTTTGCTGCTCAGAAACGCTGTTTGACACGCAATCGCCAGCAACATGTTTGCAGGATATTCGTTTCCTAGCAAGTCTTTAAAATTTGATTCAAAATGTCAATCTCTTTGATTTCAAATAAATCGTCGACCCATGTCTTTCCTACGTCAAAGTTTTATTTTACACTTCTGAACAACCCAATATCTTGTATCCTATCTGAACAAACGAATACTGATTGATACGAAGATTGACCCTGAAGTTACTTAAAGGTCTATTTTCGTGAAAAATAGTACATTAAAGAATACATATTTATCTCCAATGTTTAAGATGTAGGTCGGGTTCGAGAAAAATATTTTTTTTTGCATTTTTCGAAATTTCCATATAAGGATAACGATGTAATATTTATTTTCATTATATTTGCCATAAACGTAAGAAAAAATAAGTTGATTTTTTAAAATAAATACTTGTTTTCAGAATTCATTATTTTTTGCGGAATATTTTTTTTAAAATTTAGAATAAAGAAGTTTGAAAAAACACGTAAAAATGTTCGCAAAATAAGTAGAATATGTAATACCCTAAAAATATGTAGATGTGTGTAAAGAAAAAATGGATATATTTTCGAATAGACCTTAAGTGTCACGATATTCAGAACTGAACACAAAAAGACAAAAAATATATGATTACATCTGAAACCAGAAATATAGTTCACACTAGTGACTAGAACTTTGGTAGTCCTTAGAGGTGCCTGAGAATGCGTCACTGGAATTAAAACCGATAAACAAAATTATGTTGATATTCTAAACTCTTTTCAGACATTTAAAAGGTTTATATCCTTAAATTTAACGACTGCTATTCTATTCCTATATTCACGCCCGATTCCTCTTGCGAGAGACATGTTTATTTACATTACACGTACATGTTGCGCATCCTCTGAAATTACTCTACTCTTTTCTTTAGGTTGCTGCGATATTGTAGCATGTATCAATTATTCCTGACCTAAAATATTCTTTTTGACTAAAGTATTAGAGAATTTTACTGACCAAAAATGTACGAGTGTAAACTTTTCAAAAATGATCAAGAACAATTCCACTAACAAAATCCATGTATTTTGTCAGTATGTCGTTGTGAAAGCTACAGTAAAGAACTTGGGAGCATTTCGAGAGCTCGCTCTGGTTGCCATCTTTCAATTTTGTAATCAAATTTTCATCATACATTGATGTAAGTATATGAGCTTCATGTAAATATAAATTCTTTAATTATAATTAAGGGAATGTTTAGTAATTGTTACCTATTATTACGCTTAGCAAATAAAGTATATAATGCAATTAAGAATACAAAATTATAAGAACTATTGTTGCATGTAGGCCCACAAGGTAAAACTAAAAAAGTTTGCAATTAATCATGATATAACGTGAACGGTGATCCTTTTCTAAACTATACTGACTAAAGTTACGCGATAAATATTATTTATTGTGTTATACTAAAGTAAGCTAGTAACTTTATATTTATTGATCAAAAAGGTAACGAAATTAGCTTCAATCGATACCGTCTATGGGGTAACGATAAAAGTTATTAAAGTCACTAAACAAATAGCGGCTTACTTATATTACAGTTTTATTGTCTCTGGTATCAGATTTCGCTTGAACTCTATTTGTATCTTCGAAAGCACTCTGTTTAGACAACACCGTATTATTTATTTGCGAAAAAAAAACCCTTATATTTGTATAGGAATTTATTCTGTGAAGAATGAATACGGACAGATTTTATACTTGTACCTAACACTTCTAAAACAATTAAGTATCAAAAGTAGTATATTATTAATTAAATGAATAATTCGTCCTGCCCTAACATACGTCGGCCCTGTATGGCACAACTACTCAGCGAGTCGCACCAAATGATTCCAAACAAATTTGTACATAAAATCATTAAAGAACATTGGTTCCTTACCAATAGTCACATACATTGGCAAATTCACAAAATCAGAATCCGTTCCCGTTTCCCTCAAGACGATTTTCGACCTCCATAGACATTTGTACTCGGGTGTATGGATAAAAGTAAAGATGCTATATTCAAAGCATTTTTACACAAAATCGCGTCAAAATAACAAGTAAAATAATAAAAAATAAGTATAATCACCAATAGGCAAAGGTTACAGTCAGATGAAAAATATAGCAAAACTTAGTTTAAAAATCCGTAATTTTCATATGAATATGTGAAAACCAGACCGGTATAAGTGAATATAGTTCATAAATTCCGAAGAAAAAAACATTTATTTTGGCTATATTTCAGTGGAAATGTATTTTCGAGATTTTAATGAACAATTGAAATGCCGTGGTTGTAGTGATGAAACAAAGCACCACGAATTTACAGTGATATTGACTTAAACAGATTGTTCATAATTTATGAAATGACGTTTATATCGTTCTTATTTTAAACCTGCTCATATCAATTAGCAGTTCAACTTCCTGAAAAGCATGCTCTACTGAACAGGAAAGAAGGATAGAAATTTTAAAAACTGTATTTTTTTTGTTAAATGACAATGACATGAAACGTAATGAAATATGTTAATATTATTATAGTACAAAGTTGCAAAAGAAACTCTAATCGCTTATGACCGTTTAGTTGCACAGAGATCTAATATAAATTATATTAATAAAAAGTACGCAATGCAAAAACAATATTTAAATTTATTACGCCAGTTTTAAATTAATATAAACATATTAAAAACCAAGTATATCAGTGCGAATCGGACACTTTCAACACTTATGATTCATTGCCTGAGTTGTCGGCTACCGCCAACTACTACGCGAGAGGCAGTTATTCGCCATCTTGGAACAGAAAAGAAATCCCTTAATACCTTTCTCTTTTCCCCCTTCTCCAGCACTTCACTTCAGAATACTCCTAGCTTCGGCAGCCATGGCGTACCTGCGTCCCCCACCTGTGAATCCCCAGCGTCCTCACAGCCATGTCCCTTGGAAGAGCTCTAAACCAATCACGTGGTTTCCTACGTCATCACCCTGCCGGCCCTCCCGGATAGATAAATAGGGCAGGACAGACAAATTCTTGGCAGTTGTGTTTGAGTGAACGTGAAGCAAGTACAGCGTGTGCGAGTTCTTTCCTGGTGTGTGTGCGAGCATCGTTGGAAATTACCACCATGGTAAGAATACTATCTTCATTTTTTTCATCTGATTATTTAAACAACAATAATTCTTGCAAGCTTTTGATGTTTCAGTAATTTTTTCTTTTATTAATTGTAATGTACGTTAAGTGTTATGTAAGATTAATTGAATCGTAAGTCATGCGAGATTTTTGAATACTTGAAATTCAACCTTGATGCTCTGACATTACCTCGAAATATTGATGAATAACAATTGTTTAGTTACTGAAAAATGTGTAAATATTGAAAAACTAAACTTCCCGTGCAGTTTAATTATGTATTTATGATAGCTGATGTTAACAGAACAAAGAATGTCGCACTATTTAATTTTTATTAACATTACATTTCACAGTTTAATTTCATCGAAATTGTATGTATGAGTATAACTCGTTTTGTGTTTTAGTGTGAACTGCTGTGTAGCTTACGCGGATACCGGACTCTTTACAACAACATCCGCCGCACGGCCCACGATTGCAGGGATGCTCTTGCAATTGCCATCTCGAGAGAGGTAAGCCTCAACTCAATAGTTTTAATAACTAGAATTCTTCTTCTACGTCTCAGATGTCGATATGTATTTTGCACTTTACCAACATTTTAGAGCTTTGGATCTAAGCTTTTGAGGGACTCTTCTCCCGTATGTATTTGTACATATTTTTGGTTAGCATTGTCGTCTGATTATGAGGTTGCCTTGAAGAATATCTTTCATTTAACAAAGATAATTCCTATGTTTTAAAAATATTTTTCTCATAGTAATTTTACTATATTGATTATAATTAACCGTTATTTACATGGATCAATAATTTTTGTAACTACAATTTGAGAAGAAACAACGGTTTTTCAAATGACTTTACTGTATTTTTTAATTAGTGTTTTGCTTCTATTTAGTGTATGTTATAACACGAGCAATACAGTAATACACGTGTCAGAAAATTTTGTTTTATATTCAGTGACTACTGGTAAATTAAGCAAACTTAAGTTTTTTCAATATAAATCAGTGCATGAAATGAGGATCATCGTGTATCGTGTCGCTAGAATGTCTAATGTGTGGGTAATGCGTGTCTGATGTGTGGTTAATTTGTGGGTAATGTGTGTCGACTGTGTAGCTTATGTGTCGAAAGTATTTGATGTGTGTGTGTGCTGTGCGCAGGACCGGCCGGGGCTGCTGCGAGACGCGGCCGCGTCGGGCAACGTGCTGCGCCTAAGGCTGCTGCTGCGCGCGTGCCCCTGGAGCGACGAGGAGGTTGCGCATGCGCTGTTCGCCGTCCCGTCGCGCCACTCCGCCCGCGCCGTCGCCCGCGCCATCGCCCGCGCGCGCCCCGCCGTCTTCCAGGTACGCTCCTCCATTCAACCTCACACAACACGTGTGCCAAAGCAATGTTGAGTTTGTATTGTGCTTGTGTGCTGTATGAAGATTCAAATATATTTCAACATGTATGGCAAAGCAATGTTGAGTCTGTATTTTGTTAAGTATACTTGTGTGCTGCGCAGGCGTCGGCGCCATAGGCGGTGCTGAGATCTCCTTTATTGTTCCAATATGTTCCAACATGTTTGCCAAAGCAATGCTGGGTGTGTATAAGAATGTGCTTGTGTGCTGCGCAGGTGATTTCGCCGTTGGCGGTGCAGGGCTCTCTCTTATCGTTCCATTATGTTCCAACATGTTTGATAAAGCAATGCTGAGCGTGTACTTTGTTAAGTATGCTTGTGTGCTGCGCGGATGTCAATACTGGGTGCGGTGATCATTTGCGACAGCAATGTTGAGTTTGTATTGAGCTTGTGTGCTGTATGAAGATTCAAATATATACCAACATATATGCCAAAGCAATATTGAGTGTGCATTTTGCTAAGTATACTTGTGTGCTGCGCAGGCGTCGGCGCCATGGATAGAGCTCGGTATGGTGATGTCGGAATGGTGCCTAAGCAATGATGACTGCGTATTTTGCTAATGTACTTGTGTGCTGCACAGGCGTCGGCGCCATGGGCGGTGCTGAGATCTCTCTTGCCATTATATTCCAACATGTATGCCAAAGCAATGTTGAGTGTATATAAGAGTGTGCTTGTGTGGTGCGCAGGCGGCGTCGCCGTGGGCGGTGGTGGGCGCGGTGATGGCGGAGGACATGGGCGCGCTGCGCGGGCTGCTGGACGCCGGGGCCGCCCCCGACCGCCCATGCGGCCCCGCGGGCGAGACGCCGCTGCACGTGGCGGCCGCCTGCCGCAGACGCGACTGCGCGCTCGAGCTGATTCTGCGCGGCGCGGACACCAACCCCTGCGACGAAAACGGCGAGACGCCCCTGCACAGGTAAGCTTTCTTCACTATGGACTCATTGCAGCTAGTAGATTGGCATTTATATTTATGTTCCCACGTTTCCATAACTCCGTACGTCCTAATGTTTCCATAACACGTTTTATAGTAATTCAACATATTGACAATATTTGGCGCACTCGGATTAGAGCATTTTAAAATATCCTTATAAGTAATAGTTAATCATTAAATATAACAATAATGTCGTATTGAAATAGTCGAGTTGTCCTGGAGAGGCCATCTCAGTAGCTTACATCGTCTTGGCAAAGTCGTTCAAATGTTAATACTCTTCTGCAACTATTTATTGAAAATAGATGTTACTTGTGATATATTTCCTTCAAATTAGATCTTTCTAAACACAAATACATTATTGTCGTGAAGTTTCTTGAAATTGGAAATATTTTAATGGGTAAATAAATTTAAAACAGTGCAATTTTAAGAAACGCTGAATCAAAATTTCTTGACAGTTTGAAACGTCTTCGAGTGTTGCCCCAAAAATTTTCACATGAAAACAATTTTTGCTCCTTGATGTTCTGGAAGGTTCATATTCATATAATAATTAGGATTCCTAAAATTTAATGTAATTTGGTTAGATATACTGTTTTTTGATGTAACACATATTCAGTATATATTTTACATCAAAGTAGACCAAAGCAAATTTTAATTGAATTTAATATGATATTTTACATTTCACAACAGTTAGTTCTTTTGGCAAACTTAATCGTAAACAAGTGCGATTACAAAGATTTTTAAGCTAAAGAAACTCCCAAATATTATTTTTATTGCAACGAATGAGTTGAATGTCATATAGACATTTGGATATAGTTTTGTGAAGCTTATTATTTGAATTAGCTTATTATTAGAATTAATACATCAAAATCTTTATTTTTTTTAAAGAGCAAGTATGGAAATCACGATGTTTCAAACATTTTAATGAAGAGAGATTTGCAGACGAATGTTGAAATGTTAGAAGTACACAATTTGCAATTAATTAATAATAATTTTACCAATTCTTTGAATGAATTGTAAATTGTTCGAAATGAAATCTTTGTGAACTCAAATGTTTCAAATGGTCTTTCCTGAAGATTATCGAAATCTCAAATATTTTTGTGTGTAAATGAGGTCAAAATGCGTGTTTTCAGAATCGTTCTAATGAAATTCGTTTAAAACGTCTTCCAGTATTGCTCCCGAAATTTCCTTAAAAAAAAGTTTCCCTATGTGATATTCTGAATATTTCCTTGCAACTAATTTATTACTATTTCAATTTTGAAAATGTGTAGGGGATTCTGAGTTTTGATGTAACACTTAGTCTGTATTTATTTTAAATCACAGAGAACCAAACCATTGTAGTAATTGAGAGAACGCATAAATTTGTTAACCTACATTTTCCCCAAAGTTAGTTAATTTTGAGAAAATTATTCGTATACAAGTGCGTTTTTACAAGTTTTGTAAGCTAAAATATCCTCCTAATAATCTTTACATTGCAGCGATTTTGTTGAATGTAATTTAGATATAGAGTAGATTTAGTGTTGAGAAGTATATCTCTGGGTATATATACCTCAAAATTGCTAATTTTACTTGTAAACAAACATCTGGAAATCACGATATAATGCAGTTAAAGCAGATTAATTAAAATAGATTTAAACACGTTACCTACATAACGGCTACAAATTGTATAAGGTTGTATGTGCTATGTTGTAGAACCAATAGTAACTATTCTATAACCATCAACTGTTTATGGTTTGAAATCGATCGGATCGGAGTGGTATCACGATGACGTGGGTTAACATGGGCTGTAGCAGCTGATGAACCATAAACTCGCGGACGGTATTGGATCGCTCAATATTATAAGTTTTTCCGCTGGTTGCACAGAAACGTATTAACGCAACAAAAGGGAAAACTATAGTTCGTTAGAAGAAAACGTTTCTTTCTCTTCTCTTTGCTTACAAGGGAATTGTCAATGGATTTTCCACTCTGCAGCGGGAAGGCATGTGGTGCCTGGATGGTTGCCTTAGCGCTAGGATAAAGCTGACTACCTTTCACCGCGGTGACAGGTAGTCCCCTTTTCCAACCACCAAATTAGACTTCACCCAAATTCGACTTCAAGTCGCAGGGTTAAAACAATTTTCATCACTTGTTTTTTAGCGTGCTGCTGACTCATTTCTATCATCTAAAATAAAACATAGGAATAAATATAGTTTTTAAATAAAATATCAGCAATTTTGAATGCAATGCACCATCCAACACCATTCGTTACCACAGCAACGTTCAAAAGATCCTTTACGTTAATGAACTTCAATCCTTGCACAAATTAATGAACATTGCTCACTACTAATTAATTTAATGGAAATGGCAAACATGCGTTACATTTGCTCGATTTTTCGTTCTCCGAATAGACTACTTCAAATTTGGATTTGAGAATATCACACAAATGAAAACTTTTTTAAATAATATTTTTGAGAGTTACTGCATAGGTTTCTAAGAAAATATCGTTTTCAGTCATTCTGAAAATGCAACATTTTTGTGCTTGTTTAATCCAAAAAATTTGACAATTCCAGAAATTTCATTACTGATCGTGTTAGAAATTTCTGTCAAGAACATTTATGAAGATCCTCATGTAGTGTAAGAGTTCACGACATGCGAAATGTTTCAACAATTACTCCTATATTTTAAAAAATGATAAAACTGTCAAAAATAGCGCGTGAGCTTTGTGACTTTGTACAGTGCTCTTTGGCATATAAAACGTCTTGAGAAAACATTTAAAGTGATATTTAAAAAAAGTCTTCTTAACGAGTTTTGGGAAATTAGTCGTAATTGGCCACAAAATTACACAAAAGCTACTTATAAAAGATCTGCAATAAATTGGTTTTAATATCTAATACTGAAGAATAAAATTCCTTAACCTGCGCATGGGCTGTGGCTGTTGGACTTTGCTAATTCTGTATTTTCTCTTTGTCTCGTCTCAGAGCGGCGACGCACGGGCGAGGAGGGGTGGTGTGGCTGCTGGAAAACTTTGCTAATTCTGTATTTTCTCTTCGTCTCGTCTCAGAGCGGCGACGCACGGGCGAGGAGGGGTGCTGTGACTACAGGAAAATCTTGCTAATTCTGTATTTTCTCTTCGTCTCCTCTCAGAGCGGCGACGCACGGGCGAGGAGGGGTGCTGTGACTACAGGAAAACCTTGCTAATTCTGTATTTTCTCTTCGTCTCCTCTCAGAGCGGCGACGCACGGGCGAGGAGGGGTGCTGTGACTACAGGAAAACCTTGCTAATTCCGTATTTTCTCTTTGTCTCGTCTCAGAGCGGCGACGCACGGGCGAGGAGGGGTGGTGTGGCTGCTGGAGAACTTTGCTAATTCTGTATTTTCTCTTTGTCTCGCCTCAGAGCGGAGACGCACGGGCGAGGAGGGGTGCTGTGGCTACTGGAAAACTATGCTAATTCTGTATTTTCTCTTTGTCTCGCCTCAGAGCGGCGACGCACGGGCGAGGAGGGGTGGTGTGGCTGCTGGAGAACTTTGCTAATTCTGTATTTTCTGTTTGGCCAGAGCGGCGACGCACGGGCGAGGAGGGGTTGTGTGGCTGCTGGTGGACTTCGGGGCGGCGAGCGTGGACGCGCGCTGCCGCCGCATGCAGACGCCGCTGCACCGCGCCGCCGCCCACGCGCATGCGCCCTGCGTGGAGACGCTGCTGGGCGCCGGCGCCGCCGTCTTGGCCAGGGACTGCGAGGGCGCCACGCCGCTGCACCTGGCCGCCGCCGCCTCCCGCGCCTCAACCCTCGTGCGCACGCTGCTGCAGCGGGGCGCCGACCTCGACGCCCAGGACTACAAAGGTGGGGGCCTCCCTACACCGCAATGACACCCTTTACCGTCACGAAAGGCCTCCGACCATTTACTCCAGAGTACGGGAGATCTCAAAAGCGCCGATACACGCACGGCTTCCCCATAACGCCCCATCGTACGCCGAAAAGTGCCAGTCGTGTCTATCGATTCATTGATTTTATGTTTAATTTAATTTTGATTGAGATGTTTTTTATTATTAATTTTTTGCGGGTCAACTGACGCGATAATTAATACTGTAAATGTAGTTCATGTAATATTTTGGAAGGTGACGGTTTCGAGATATCTCACTGATCGCTGCGTTGCTCATCTGGAACAAGCTCTAAACTCGCGACATCCTGTGCCGGAGTAGGGCATGTAATGTGTGCTTATGTGTGCGCGAAAGAGGGCGTGGGGTCAAAAATGAGATGGAAACACCGCGTGCGGTCCGTGGGCGGTTACTTAGGGTACCACCTCTCATTCTCCTGGAATTAAACATAGATAACTCAGAAAACTACCGATTAAAGCAGCCGTCTAGTAAAATCCTCCTACAGATAGTATTCTACCTAACTATTGAACTAGTGTCGAAAATCTGCTATCATCGAGACTCACTGTATAACCTCATGGAGCCAAAACATACAGTCACTTCATTAAACAAATGTCATGAAATGAAAATGAAATCGGGAAAAATTCTCCATGAACGCATCCCTACATCAATTGTTTTATTTACATTTTTCAAATTTCGCTCAGCAGAAGTATGAAATGTTATTATATTTTGATCCCCACTTTAAATTTATATTGGTATATTTCTTTAAAACCAACAGTCGTATTTGGCTCACTTTCCTAAAAACGATTTCATAATACGAGTGATTTTTTTTAAGACGAAATGCTAATCTAAAAACATCTTCGCTATAGCTTTACCCAGTACTTCTCTTCATAAACACAGAAAACAAGGTACAATAGAGCTACAGATTTTTTCGAACTGTTCATTATTACTCTCTTTATTATTATGATTAATTCAAAAGGAACCTCCAGAGTACCAGCTTAAAACGTGAGACGGTATACAGTAATTTTCAAATTAACAAATCCTCTAATAGTCACATCTGTTATTTCGTTGGTATCTTTTACAAAATTATATCGTAAATGAATGAATGTTTACCGAAAAGGTAATAAAAAATAGTAGTAATAATTCTTGAGCAATGAATCAATGAATGGTGTGTTTTGCAGGACGGCGACCTGTGCACTACGCTGCCGAGGGTGGCAAGTGCAAAATCATTCGGCTGCTGGCGGAGGAGCATTCGGTTGACGTCAACGCTCGCACCAGAGACGGCAGGACACCCCTGCACATCGCCGCTGCGGGCCATAGGTGAGCAAATGACGCCTCGTTTGCCTCACACACACACACATTCACGCATTGACTCATTCTACGGACAAAAAGTGTAATTCCGATGAAGTAAATTTAGAATAACATTTTACATTCAGTTAAGAATATAATGATTAATTATGATGTCAATGTCATAAGAAATATTTTCGGTATACTGGTTCAAGAAAAGACAATTAAAGCACAGAAGTTAAAAAATTAAGTCATTATCTTGTTTCTATATTAATATGGCATTTATATGTATTATATGTAAAGTTTTGATCATCTACTCTACTTCGGTTACGTGCTCTATTTTAAATACGCCGCACATTTTGAGTACGCGTAATACTTTGCTTATAACTTCATTTTGACTAAGATTTTGTATATTACTTTTTATTTTCATTAGTATATTTAACGCAATCTTTAGTACTTTTAACACTTTAGAAATACCCCTACAACTTTGGCTAGGCAAAATGATATTTGTAGATAAAATAACCTTTAGGTAAATTAATCGAGAGATAACATGTGAATGCTTTTATACTTGATTTATACGCTTTTGTTTGATAACAATATCGAATTTTAGCGAGCACGCGCATGAGAAAAAAGTGTCTGGCACCTTGAAAGCGATTTGTGATTGCGCGTGTTCACTAAACCTGAAATCATTAGTCAAAAAAGCTTGAAAAACGTGCCTTAGTAAATAATGTAAATCCAGGACATCCTTGCTTACTTTGCTACAAAAATTAACATTTTGATTAGCACGCGTAACATTTTCGTTATCTATCCGAACTTAGTACGTCATGCATTTTGTTTGCTACGTCAAACACTCTGTTCAATAGGTCAAACGCTTTATTCAATAGATCAAACGCCTTCTTTCGGAGGGGAAGTAAAGCCGGCTGTCCCATTTTGGTAGATTTACTTGCATGTAAAATGTCCTCAAGCCTAAACGACGCCTCTGAGCTAAATTAAAAAAATCGCCTGTTTCTCGTCCAAGAAATACCTCCTTTGTCTGCTAGCTGGTGAAAGGAGCGTAGCGAAATTTGCGCGGTCAGACAGAAGAGCATGGCCTCATGGCCAGAGTCTCGCCACGTAAAATAAGGCATAAATTCAATTTAATTCAATTCAATTCAAACGCTTTGTTCAGTTGACCTTCTTTTTGTTTAGTAGTTCAAACATTTCTTTAATACATAAAATGCTTCTTTTAGTTGGTCAAAAACTCTGTTATGAATGTGAAACACTTTGTTTAATATGTGAACCACAAAATTTAGTACTTGCAACGTTTTGATTAGTTCATTAAACATTTTCGTCGGCACGAATAGCGTTTTGGATGTCCCCAAAATCTTATTTTTTTCGTGTGTGGCAGCGCGGCGTGCGTGAAGGAGCTGGCGCGGCTCGGGGCGGACGTGCACGCGCGCGACCGCCGCCGGATGACGCCGCTGCACGTGGCGGCTGCGCACGGCCGCGCCGAGGTGCTGCGCGAGCTGCTGCGCCTGGGCGCGCGCACGGACCTGCGGGCGCAGAACGACATCACGCCGCTCATGATCGCCGTGGCGCGACGCGACAAGGCGTCGGGTCGAGCGCTGATCCAGGTGAGCGCAGAACTAGGCCCAGATGCAGAGGGTGCCAAAAAAATGTATACGCAATTCATGTCATAATACAACTGTCTTAAAATAACACAAGCTGAATTCACGCGAAAGAAAATTGTGAACACTAATCATCTGAGACTTTTACAGCTGTAACTGTTACAAATGATGCTCCAATTCCCATTACCAGCGTCGATACACTTCTGAGTAATTGATCAATATTTGATAAAGTGTCCTCAGCGATTGCAACAAATACCGTCAAACGCAGTTGGATCAGGAGAACTCGGTGGCACTCGGTGGCTCTAGATCCATGGCACTGGCTTGGACGAAGAGGACCGATTTAGTTTCTTTTGCAGTCTCTTGATCTAAGTCCGTTGGACTTCTAATTGTGGGGAAGACTTGAGAATGTGAACCGTAGAAAACCAGCTACGTTGGCAGAAGTTTGGGAATAAATTGAAACGGTATTTGCTGCAATTGCTGAGGATACTTTAGCAAATATTGTTCAACTACTCAGAAGTGTTTAGACGCTATAGTTGGAATAGGAGCATCTTTAGCATTGATTGTACCCGTAAAAGTCTAAGAGAATTAATTAGTTCTCACAATTTCGGTTTGTGTGAGCTCAGCTTTGTTATGATAAGAATTTATTTGCTGTGTTTATATTTTTATTTGCGTGAAGCGTGCATGCATTTTTTGGTACCATCTGTATATTAGCTACCGTAATAGAGAAAATTAATGTGAAAATAAACTTAAATCGTTGCAATTTAAACATTTTAATTAAAGCATTTCAATTGTTCAGGCAATTTAAGCTTATTACCATTACGATTTTCAAACATATTTTTAGTAAGGAAAGAGTAAATATATTTCTGTGCCAAAACGTCTCAAGGTTATTCTGTTTGTTAACGCCTGATTTAGAATATTCAGGAATAACTCCAAGTGTATTCTTTTTGTTCACAGGCAGGAGCACATGTCGATGATTTAACGCGACTGGGCTATTTAGGTCTACAAGAGCCAAGGTGTTACATATCACACTCGGAGCCAGAGGAAGGAATTGAATTTTGAAGAGATTCCTGCGGTTGCACACATTGTTTCATTCCTTTCTCGGTTTGCATGCATTTTCTTATAATCAATTTTATAATTAAATTCTAAATTGAAAATCATTTGATTTGTATTGAACTATCATCATTCAAGAAAAAATATGCAAACCTAGTAAATTGTAAAAATTTGCTTTAGACAAGAGCAATATTGTGATTCATTATTTCTGCTCCATTCGTTTGGATACGTTTTTCATGTTTTTTAACATCTCACTCACTTCTCTTTTATACATCTCTTCATAGTATAGTAGAATGTGTGTGGTGGAAATCATTCACTATTTTGTGATTATTTTTAAAATAATTGTTTTACATTATGCTGCTTCGGAAATAAAACCTGGTAAAATTGTATGAGAAGACCTCGTAAAATTGTAGAATTTTCTTTTGACAACAGCATTTTTTATTGCTGCTTTTGTGAATTAATGAAACGTTTATGTTCCTCGACATTTTATTCTTATTATTTTTTTCTTTTTAATATAATTAAATACGTATACTGTGGTAATTTTTAAGATTTTGACACTATTTCATGAATAAAAATTTTACATTTTGCTGCTTTGTAAATAAATTCTGGTAAAATTGTAAATATTTCTTTCGACAAGAGCAATTTGTTTTTTTGCTGCTTTATTTACTAGAAATATCCAGTTTTCATGTTTTTACAACTTAGTAATATGTATGTTTTTAATATAATAAATTGTATATATTGTGGTTATTTTTATGATTTTATGATTATTTTATAAATAAATATTTTACATTTCGCTGCTTCGAAAATTAAACGCCACAACGCAAAAACTTTAATTTTTAGATAGTTGCACCACATATTGTTGAACAAGACTCCCTTCGTTCGTGAACTATTATATAATTGTAATGCGTGTGTGCCTGCAGAGCAAGAAGTTTTTCAATCGGTGCACAATGGTTGATCAACATCCAATTTCTTTCCAAAAAATCTGTTTAGAAGCTGTGACGTTTTTCTTCCGAGGTAACGTTTTGCAAAAGAAAAAATGATAAAGCAATGAATCTCTCATTTACTAACCGATATTTTCAAATATCCATATTCCAAATGTGACTATGCTGACCACAAAAGTAAGCTTCAGCATGTGGTTAAATTTTGAATCGTTTAAGTAGTGGTTATTATCTCAATGGATTGCTAAAATGTCCCAGACTTCTCTATTGGTTAGTCCATTTTTTTAGATTGGCTCGATTGGTCCCCCGTAGCGAGTTCTTTCAATAAGGTCATGTACATTTTTTTGAAAATTTTATTAGTTTTCGCGCAATATAGCGTGCAAATATTGTGCAATTTAAAAAAAATTACAAAATCAAGATTTTCTCATAAACAGATCCAAAATGTTTCTTTAATCTTTTGGTAGGCATAGTGCTAAATATACTATAAGATGACAAACGCCATATTGCTCTATTCTTTTTTTCTTCCAAACAAACAAAAATTGGAATTTTTTTGACTTGCCTCTCATGTCGTTAATATTTATATTAGCGTCAATTCAATTTTGTTCACATTATTGAATTTATGAGTACATGTGCTTTAAATAATACCAGATAAAGTTTCTCCAAAACTACTGTTTTCTGTAAAAACTAACTCAAAACTCTTCAGTTTCTGAAACGCTGAATCGCCATTTTCTCAAAAACGGCTCCAAATTTAGTCTTCATAAATTTCGAACGGATTGTCGTAATTTCACTCTTTAAAAGTTCACTTTTTAATACTTCAGTTATTTTTTGTTTATTACACAAATGCACATTTTTTAGAGAGATCTCACGCCGTTGGTATTCACATTTCCAGCTATTTGCAAACACTATTGTATCTGTAAGTTAAAGTGCTTAAAATTACTTCAAATGAAGTTTTAAAAAAATTCTGTAAGAAAGAGCTTCAAATTTTGAATTTACAGTAGCGCTTAAACGCCAGTTTTATAAAAATGTCTCCGAACTTTTCAAAGTTTGCCATTTAGGTTGAGGTTCTTTAATAATCCTAAAATAATATTTCCGGTCTACAACTAGGAAACAGAAAAATTAATAAAATGTCAAAAAAATGTGTTTTGGGCGAGGGTAGATGGCAGCTGCGAAGAGTATGTGTTAAGTCCGAGTAGCTAGCTGAGTCCAAATATAAAAAAATAAAACAAATACGGGAAAGTCTGTGCATTTATGTAGCACTACTAGTTATAATTCCTATATCAGTATTACTTTGAGGAACCAATGTGGGTACCTTGCTGTTCACGTTTTAGAAACCTCGCTCAGGCCTCGTTCCGTAAGGACCAGTGGGTACCACGTAACATCACTTCTGAGTTTTCATAGGTCGATTCCATCGGATCATGTTCACACTTACGCCGTGACCTCTGCTTGGCGCAGCACTTATCAAGCTGTCGCGTCACCTAAGTCCGAGACGAAGTTTCCGTCGTGCCGACAGTAGAACGGTGTCCCCGTTGCGATAGTCCGAAGTGGATGGTGGGGGCCGAGTTAAAATCAGTGTAGAAATGTGTTTTACACCTCGGGTTCGAATTAATAATTTAGTTTTATTGTCTGTGCATCCTGGTGTTCATTTTTTTTATTCAAGAAGTTTAGTCCTATCAACTTACTCTGCAAATGAAACAATTGTGATATCTGCAAAACAAAAGTTTCGTGGACGATTCAATGCTAATATTCGTCATACAAATGAATACGTCAGTGTGTTGAAAAAAAATGTATTATTTTGTTTGCCTTGCATATTATTTAGCAACGAGGAAAATGTGTGAACTAAGACCAGATTTTCAATGCAAGTAAACAAAGATTACAATTTCCTCATTTGTAGATAGATGGATAAACGTGATAATAAATATCGCGTTGCGAATGTTGCCTAATTAAACTATTACAACATGGAGACTACGTTCAGAAGGGTCAAGTTCATAATTAATATAAAGCAATAAATGAGAAATGAGAGCATTATTTTTCAATATTGATTATTATTATTATGAATATTAATTTTCTACACCAATTCTCTGGTCAGGTCGCAACAGTCAGTAGCATAGTAGACATCGTGCATCTTCACTGTGCAAAAGTAGTCGCTCGACATCCACAGTCACATCCATCAGTCGTAGCGCAGGTTGAAAGGAATATGATACGCCGGACGTGTCGCATAGGCCGATCTGTCGCCGGCAACCGATGTGACGCTGACCTCAGGCCGATTTCGCAGCGGCAGCGCACCTTGTGCTCATGGCGCTTTGTCTCACGTGGGTGCCGCATTCGAGAAACATTTATATACGGTTTCTTGGAATGGAGGATTTTTCGTATCATCCTTTCTTTATTAGTGGTTTTAAGTTTTCACACTTATATATAATTATCCAATAGGTATCTAAATAGTTTAAAATATATTTCAATTTAAAGTGAAATGTTCTTAAACAATTTTAATAAATATGTCCATTAATCAATCGAGAAATTTTGGAGAGAAAGACTCCTCGCCCCCTTACGACCATTGCTTTTGCAACACCCTTAAATTTAACTCACCCACTGCCACTGAATATTCATTCATGTAAATTATATGTAACTGAAGTGGAAAGCTGTGGACTAAGTGTTTAACATATAAATATTTAATGTATTAAATGGTGGATACACACCTCATTCTTATTTTTGGTTGATTATCATAAACAAGTGTATTAATAATTATCCATATGCTTATAACATACATTTATATCTCACTACTGAGGTAACTTGTGTTGCCCACGTTATAATCATAGGGGTTCTAGGAGATCCCCAGATATCGAATTCCAACCGTCGCTTTCCAACAGATACTGTGCGGTTGTCAGAGCAAAATTCGAATAAACGCAACTCCGAACAGACACATCCCCATTATAGTTCTTCAATTGTCATTAAACACACGCCCCCACAATCACACAACATTAAATATACTTTCACAATTTTCGGGAGACTAGTTCAGGACTCGGTCCACGCGTTATGGTAGGAGAGAAACAACGCCAGCACACGAAAATATCATGACCTAACTTCTGGGACAAACTACCATACCGGTTCACGGATCCCAAAACGCCCATGATGTGGTAACAAGTAAAACTGTATTTCGCATTCTAGAGCCGGATTATTCCGACATTTTCCAGCTACTGATGTCCCCTATCCTGTACCCTGGTATTATTTACAATCGACGCCTGGGGTAAAGGGATACATGTGGCGAGCAAAAAATAACCCTAACATTGTTGTCCTGCCTGACTCTGCCTTTGTCAGACAGCTCTAGACAATGAAACAATTAGTATTGGAATGCTACAATTTCAGTTTTAGCCCTTCAGAGACCAAAACCTTACCGTCTCACTGAAACGTAGCACACTTACTTTGAGCGAAAGGGAAAGCTCAAAAGAACTACTAGAAATATTTTCAAACAGAATAAAAAAACTTTTATTCCATATTACTGAATACAAAGATACACAACTATTACAAAAATTACAATAGTATGGGGTTATCAAGATCTACAACTCAACATTACTATCACGCGAAACAAATCCGAGTGTAATTGGTATTTGAAATTGATGGGGACGGAACCCTGAGTCGTAGAGCAGTTACGGCGGGATGACCCAGAGTTTTTAAGCAGGCTCCTATCCCACGTCCAGGGGAAGGGAGTGCAATTGAAGCTCGTTGTTGCACGGACCATTAAGTGCAGTTCAAGCAAGACGTCCAAGAGGTTTTGCCACTGGGATCCTTATATTTAGAGTTCGTTGTGAGTGTTCCTTTAGAGTTAGCGTATTTAGAGTTGGTTGCAGGTCGCACAGTAATGTGAAGAGCAAGCAGCATGACCAATGGGATTTGCGGCTTGGCTCGGCTCCCATTTCAAAGTAGCGGAAGGGAAGGTTTTGGATTCCATTTATGGTCGCACCATTGGGTGCAGAGGTTTAAAAGCTGGGCTCATAGACCCAATCCCGCGTACAGCGGAGGGGAATTTACGTGGTTTCGTTGCTGCTCGCACTGTTGAGTGCAGAGGAATAATCGCTGGGCTTCCGCCTCTCCATCCCGCGTACAGCGCAGGGGAATTGAAGTGGTTTTGTTGATGGTCGCACCTTGAATGCAGAGGTTTAGCAGCTGGGCTTCCACCCCCCTATCCCGCGTACAGCGGAGGGTAATTTAAGTGGTTTCGTTGCTAGTCGCACCGTTGAGTGCAGAGGTTTAATCGCTGGGCTTCCGCCCCCCTATCCCGCGTAGCGGAGGGTAATTTAAATGTATTTCGTTGGTGGACGCACGGTTGAGTGCAGAGGTTTTGTCACTGGGCTTCCGCCCCCCTATCCCGCGTACAGCGGTGAAGAATTTAAGTGGATTCGTTGTTGGTCGCACCGTTGAGTGCAGAGGTTTAATCGCTGGGCTTTCGCCCCCCTATCTCGCGTACAGCGGAGGGTAATTTAAGTGGTTTCGTTGGTGGACGCACGGTTGAGTGCAGAGGTTTTGTCGCTGGGCTTCCGCCCCCCTATCCCGCGTACAGCGGTGAAGAATTTAAGTGGATTCGTTGTTGGTCGCACCGCTGAGTGCAGAGGTTTAATCGCTGGGATTCCGCCCCCCTAACCCGCGTACAGCGGAGGAGAATTTAAGTGGATTCGTTGTTGGTCGCACCGTTGAGTGCAGAGGTTTAATCGCTGGGCTTCCGCCCCCCTATCTCGCGTACAGCGGAGGGTAATTTAAGTGGTTTCGTTGGTGGACGCACGGTTGAGTGCAGAGGTTTTGTCACTGGGCTTCCGCCCCCCTATCCCGCGTACAGCGGTGAAGAATTTAAGTGGATTCGTTGTTGGTCGCACCGTTGAGTGCAGAGGTTTAATCGCTGGGCTTCCGCCCCCCTATCTCGCGTACAGCGGAGGGTAATTTAAGTGGTTTCGTTGGTGGACGCACGGTTGAGTGCAGAGGTTTTGTCGCTGGGCTTCCGCCCCCTATCCCGCGTACAGCAGAGGAAAATTTAAGTGGTTTCGTTGGTGGGCGAACCATTGAGTGCAGAGATTTAGTCGCTGGGCTTCCGCCCCCTATCCCGCGTACAGCGGAGGGGAATTTAAGTGATTTCGTTGTTGATCGCACCGTTGTGTGCAGAGGTTTAATCGCTGGGCTTCCGCCCCCCCCCATCCCGCGTACAGCGGAGGGTAATTTAAGTGGTTTCGTTGGTGGACGCACGGTTGAGTGCAGAGGTTTTGTCGCTGGGCTTCCGCCCCCCTATCCCGCGTACAGCGGTGAAGAATTTAAGTGGATTCGTTGTTGGTCGCACCGTTGAGTGCAGAGGTTTAATCGCTGGGCTTCCGCCCCCCTATCTCGCGTACAGCGGAGGGTAATTTAAGTGGTTTCGTTGGTGGACGCACGGTTGAGTGCAGAGGTTTTGTCACTGGGTTTCCGCCCCCCTATCCCGCGTACAGCGGTGAAGAATTTAAGTGGATTCGTTGTTGGTCGCACCGTTGAGTGCAGAGGTTTAATCGCTGGGCTTCCGCCCCCCTATCTCGCGTACAGCGGAGGGTAATTTAAGTGGTTTCGTTGGTGGACACACGGTTGAGTGCAGAGGTTTTGTCGCTGGGCTTCCGCCCCCTATCCCGCGTACAGCAGAGGAAAATTTAAGTGGTTTCGTTGGTGGGCGCACCATTGAGTGCAGAGATTTAGTCGCTGGGCTTCCGCCCTCTATCCCGCGTACAGCGGAGGGGAATTTAAGTGATTTCGTTGTTGATCGCACCGTTGTGTGCAGAGGTTTAATCGCTGGGCTTCCGCCCCCCCCATCCCGCGTACAGCGGAGGGGAATTTAAGTGGTTTCGTTGGTGGGCGCACCATTGAGTGCAGAGATTTAGTCGCTGGGCATCCGCCCCCCTATCCCGCGTACAGCGGAGAAGAATTTAAGTGGATTCGTTGTTGGTCGCACCGTTGAGTGCAGAGGTTTAATCGCTGGGCTTCCGCCCCCCCATCCCGCTTACAGCGGAGGAGAATTTAAGTGGATTCGTTGTTGGACGCACCGTTGAGTGCAGAGGTTTAATCGCTGGGCTTCCGCTCCCCTATCCCGCGTACAGCGGAAAGGAATTTAAGTGGATTCGTTGTTGGTCGCACCGTTGAGTGCAATGGCTTAATCGCTGGGAATCCGCACCCCCTATCCCGCGTATAGCGGTGGAGAATTTAAGTGGTTTCGTTGGTGGTCGCACCGTTGAGTGCAGAGGTTTAATCGCTGGGCTTCCGCCCCCCTATCCCGCGTACAGCGGAGGAGACTTTAAGTGGATTCGTTGTTGGTCGCACCGTTGAGTGCAGAGGTTTAATCGCTGGGCTTCCGCCCCCTATCCCGCGTAGAGCGGAGGGGAATTTAAGTGGTTTCGTTGTTGGTCGCACCGTTGTTTGCAGTGGTTTAATCGCTGAGCTTCCGCCCCCTATCCCGCGTACAGCAGAGGAGAATTTAAGTGGATTCGTTGTTGGTCGCACCGTTGAGTGCAGAGGTTTAATCGCTGGGCTTCCACCCCCTATCCCGCGTACAGCGGAGGAGAATTTAAGTGGATTCGTTGTTGGTCGCACCGTTGAGTGCAGAGGTTTAATCGCTGGGCTTCCGCCCCCTATCCCGCGTACAGCGAAGAAGAATTTAAGTGGTTTTGTTGGTGGGCGCACCATTGAGTGCAGAGATTTTGTCGCTGGGCTTCCGCCCTCTATCCCGCATACAGCGGAGGGCAATTTATGTGGTTTCGTTGTAGGTCGCACCCTTGAGTGCAGAGGTTTAATCGCTGGGCTTCCGCCCCCTATCCCGCGTACAGCGGAGGAGAATTTAAGTGGATTCGTTGTTGGTCGCACCGTTGAGTGCAGAGGTTTAATCGCTGGGCTTCCGCCCCCTATCCCGCGTACAGCGAAGAAGAATTTAAATGGTTTCGTTGGTGGGCGCACCATTGAGTGCAGAGATTTTGTCGCTGGGCTTCCGCCCCCTATCCCGCGTACAGCGGAGGGCAATTTAAGTGGTTTCGTTGTAGGTCGCACCGTTGAGTGCAGTGGTTTAATCGCTGGGCATCCGCCCCCCTATCCCGTGTATAGCGGAGGAGAATTTAAGTGGTTTCGTTGGTGGTCGCACCGTTGAGTGCAGAGGTTTAATCGCTGGGCTTCCGCCTCCGTATCCCGCGTACAGCGGAAAGGAATTTAAGTGGTTTCGTTGTTGGTCGCACCGTTGAGTGCAGTGGTTTAATCGCTGGGCATCTGCCCCCTTATCCCGCGTATAGCGGAGGAGAATTTAAGTGGTTTCGTTGGTGGTCGCACCGTTGAGTGCAGAGGTTTAATCGCTGGGCTTTCGCCCCCAATCCCGCGTACAGCGGTGGAGAATTTAAGTGGATACGTTGTTGGTCTCACCGTTGAGTGCAGAGGTTTAATCGCTGGGCTTCCGCCCCCCTATCCCGCGTACAGCTGAGAAGAATTTAAGTGGATTTGTTGTTGGTCGCACAGTTGAGTGCAGAGGTTTAATCGCTGGGCTTCCGCCCCCCTATCCCGCGTAGAGCGGAGAGAATTTAAGTTGTTCAGTTGTTGGTCGCACCGTTGAGTGCAGAGGTTTAATCGCTGGGCTTCCGCCCCCTATCCCGCGTACAGCAGAGGAGAATTTAAGTGGATTCGTTGTTGGGCGCACCGTTGAGTGCAGAGGTTTACTCGCTGGGCTTCCGCCCCCTATCCCGCGTACAGCGGAGAAGAATTTAAGTGGATTCGTTGTTGGTCGCAGCGTTAGGTGCAGAGGTTTAATCGCTGGGCTTCCGCCCCCCCATCCCGCGTACAGCAGAGGAAAATTTAAGTGGTTTCGTTGGTGGGCGCACCATTGAGTGCAGAGATTTAGTCGCTGGGCTTCCGCCCCCTATCCCGCGTACAGCGGAGGGGAATTTAAGTGATTTCGTTGTTGATCGCACCGTTGAGTGCAGAGGTTTAATCGCTGGGCTTCCGCCCCCCCCATCCCGCGTACAGCGGAGGGGAATTTAAGTGGTTTCGTTGGTGGGCGCACCATTGAGTGCAGAGATTTAGTCGCTGGGCATCCGCCCCCCTATCCCGCGTACAGCGGAGAAGAATTTAAGTGGATTCGTTGTTGGTCGCACCGTTGAGTGCAGAGGTTTAATCGCTGGGCTTCTCCCCCTATCCCGCGTACAGCGAAGAAGAATTTAAGTGGTTTCGTTGGTGGGCGCACCATTGAGTGCAGAGATTTTGTCGCTGGGCTTCCGCCCCCTATCCCGCGTACAGCGGAGGGCAATTTAAGTGTTTTCGTTGTAGGTCGCACCGTTGAGTGCAGTGGTTTAATCGCTGGGCATCCGCCCCCCTATCCCGTGTATATCGGAGGAGAATTTAAGTGGTTTCGTTGGTGGTCGCACCGTTGAGTGCAGAGGTTTAATCGCTGTGCTTCCGCCTCCCTATCCCGCGTACAGCGGAAAGGAATTTAAGTGGTTTCGTTGTTGGTCGCACCGTTGAGTGCAGTGGTTTAATCGCTGGGCATCTGCCCCCCTATCCCGCGTATAGCGGAGGAGAATTTAAGTGGTTTCGTTGGTGGTCGCACCGTTGAGTGCAGAGGTTTAATCGCTGGGCTTCCGCCCCCTATCCCGCGTACAGCGGTGGAGAATTTAAGTGGATACGTTGTTGGTCTCACCGTTGAGTGCAGAGGTTTAATCGCTGGGCTTCCGCCCCCCTATCCCGCGTACAGCTGAGAAGAATTTAAGTGGATTTGTTGTTGGTCGCACAGTTGAGTGCAGAGGTTTAATCGCTGGGCTTCCGCCCCCCTATCCCGCGTAGAGCGGAGGGGAATTTAAGTGGTTTCGTTGTTGTTCGCACCGTTGAGTGCAGAGGTTTAATCGCTGGGCTTCCGCCCCCTATCCCGCGTACAGCGGAGAAGAATTTAAGTGGATTCGTTGTTGGTCGCACCGTTAGGTGCAGAGGTTTAATCGCTGGGCTTCCGCCCCCCCATCCCGCGTACAGCAGAGGGAAATTTAAGTGGTTTCGTTGGTGGGCGCACCATTGAGTGCAGAGATTTAGTCGCTGGGCTTCCGCCCCCTATCCCGCGTACAGAGGAGGGGAATTTAAGTGATTTCGTTGTTGATCGCACCGTTGAGTGCAGAGGTTTAATCGCTGGGCTTCCGCCCCCCCCCGATCCCGCGTACAGCGGAGGGGAATTTAAGTGGTTTCGTTGGTGGGCGCACCATTGAGTGCAGATATTTAGTCGCTGGGCATCCGCCCCCCTATCCCGCGTACAGCGGAGAAGTATTTAAGTGGATTCGTTGTTGGTCGCACCGTTGAGTGCAGAGGTTTAATCGCTGGGCTTCCGCCCCCCCCATCCCGCGTACAGCGGAGGAGAATTTAAGTGGATTCGTTGTTGGTCGCACCGTTGAGTGCAGAGGTTTAATCGCTGGGCTTCCGCCCCCCTATCCCGCGTACAGCGGAGGAGAATTTAAGTGGATTCGTAGTTGGTCGCACCGTTGAGTGCAGAGGTTTATTCGCTGGGCTTCCGCCCCTCTATCCCGCGTACAGCGGAGGGGAATTTAAGAAATTTGTTTGGTGGGCGCACCATTGAGTGCAGAGGTTTAGTCGCTGGGCTTCCGCCCCCTATCCCGCGTACAGCGGAGAGGAATTTAAGTGGATTCGTTGTTGGTCGCACCGTTGAGTGCAGTGGTTTAATCGCTGGGCATCCGCCACCCAATCCCTCGTATAGCGGAGAGAATTTAAGTGGTTTCGTTGGTGGTCGCACCGTTGAGTGCAGAGGTTTAATCGCTGGGCATCCGTCCCCCTATCCCGCGTACAGCGGAGGAGAATTTAAGTGGATTCGTTGTTGGTCGCACCGTTGAGTGCAGAGGTTTAATCGCTGGGCTTCCGCCCTCCTATCCCGCGTACAGCGGAGGGGAATTTAAGTGGTTTCGTTGCTGGTCGCACCGTTGAGTGCAGAGGTTTAATCGCTGGGCTTCCGCCCCCCTATCCCGCGTACAGCGGAGGGGAATTTAAGTGGTTTCGTTCTTGGTCGCACCGTTGAGTGCCGAGGTTTAAACGCTGGGCTTCCGCCCCCCTATCCCGCGTACAGCGGAGGAGAATTTAAGTGGATTCGTTGTTGGTCGCACCGTTGAGTGCAGAGGGTTAATCGCTGGGCTTCCGCCCCCCCCTATCCCGCGTATAGCGGAGGCGAATTTAAGTGGTTTCGTTGGTGGTCGCACCGTTGAGTGCAGAGGTTTAATCGCTGGGCTTCCGCCCCTCTATCCCGCGTACAGTGGAGGGGAATTTATGTGGTTTCGTTGCTGGTCGCACCGTTGAGTGCAGAGGTTTAATCGCTGGGCTTCCGTCCCCCTATCCCGCGTACAGCGGAGGGGAGTTGTAATGCGATTCGTTGCTGGCACCATTGAGTGCAGAGGTTTAATCGCTGGGCTTCCGCCCCCCTATCCCGCGTACAGCGGAGGGGAATTTAAGTGGTTTCGTTGCTGGTCGCACCGTTGAGTGGAGAGGTTTAATCGCTGGGCTTCCGCCCCCTTATCCCGCGTACAGCGGAGGGTAATTTAAGAGGTTTCGTTGCTGGTCGCACCGTTGAGTGCAGAGGTTTAATCGCTCGGCTTCATTCCCTCTTTCCCGCGTACAGCGGAGGGGAATTTAAGTGGTTTCGTTGGTGGACGCACCGTTGAGTGCAGATGTTTAATCGCTGGGCTTCCGCCCCTCTATCCCGCGTACAGCGGAGGTGAATTTAAGTGGTTTCGTTGGTGGACGCACCGTTGAGGGCAGAGGTTTAATCGCTGGGCTTTCGCCATCCTATCCCGCGTACAGCGGGGGGGAATTTAAGTGGTTTCGTTGGTGGTCGCACCTTTGAGTGCGGAGGTTTAATCGCTGGGCTTCCACCCCCCTAAACCGCGTACAGCGCAGGGGAATTTAAGTGGTTTCGTTGCTGGTCGCACCGTTGAGTGCAATGATTTAATCGCTGGGCTACTTCCCCCCTATCCCGCGTACAGCGGAGGGGAATTTATGTGGGTTCCGTTGCTGGTCGTGCTTTTGAGGGCAGAAGCGGCATGATGTCCCAGAGGATTTGCCACTCGGATCCTTCCGCGTTTGCTCTTGTATTGCAGAAAAGAGTGTACTAACAGTTCGTAAGTGGTACACATATGAGTGCAGTGTTGGTATTATATTTGTGTGGTGTGCGCTGACCTCCAGCTTACATCCCGTGTATATCGCAGGGGAGTTGAAGTGGGTTGTTTTTGATGTCACCGTAATATGCAGAGTAGTCTGGATATCGCAGAAATTGTATCGCTGGGATCTTTCCTTCTATTTTGCGTACAGTGTAGAGGAACGTAATTGACGTTGGTAGATAGTGGAACTATTTTGTAGTGTGGAAGAATCTGAATGATCCACAGGTTTTTCTGCTCGGCCCCTAAAACATGAATTATATGTCAGCAAATTAATAGTCAATGTTCTCTGTGTAAATCTTAAACATGTTTGTCACTTCTGTGAATCATTAAAATTTTAATCAATACTGATTGTTCAGTAGAGGTAAATATATCAGATAATATTTTGTTATGGTTATATATCTAAAACAACTTAATAAATTGATGCTGTGTTTGTAACAGAGGGCAGGCGTTTACGAATTTTTGCTGAAAAGTGTAGGAAATAATAACTACTGTCTGTTTAATTGAAGATGTGTGGATTTCGCTTAGTAAATTTGTTGCCAGCAGTGATGTCTAATAATGAATTGTCCACCAAGGAATGTCAAGATACGGCGAAGAATTTATTGGTTTTTGTGAAGCATCTGCGTACATTTTTAAAGCTGTGTTACTGGGAACAGCAAATATAATTCGTAAATTCTTAAGCATGAATTGACGGAAAGGGAAAACCTACAATGTTTTTGTTTCACTTTACGTGCAAAACACTGTTGCCTGGATGATTTTGAGAACCTCGCCATCAGTATAGATGCAAAGAATTGGGGAAATTTTAGCGATGATAATAATAATAATAATAATAATAATAATAATATCCACAACTACTGCATATCTTTAAAACATTTAATTTCGACAAAAATGAGTGTTGTCCTCATTTATGCTTGAAGTGCGAGAAATTACCAAAAAGGTGTATACTTTATATTTACGTGTGGAACGCAAGAGTAGGGACCATCTCGAGGATTTAGTAAATCCAGAAAACTTCATTAAGGATGACATCTGAAGGCCAGACACCAATATTACAAATACCACAAATAAGATAAATAAACCCTAGGGTTGTGAATGCAAAATGGTGAGGGAAGAAAAAACTAATAGAAATGGACAAGGGGAACTAGTAAGATGTGATATTGGAGAAAAGAATAAGGAATTAAGGAGGTAACACACAATACAAATTATAGCTTCACTGAAATTTACATAACTGGTCGGAATTTAGGACATTAATAATCTCCAAACTAAACCGCGGGGATGGAATTACTATATAAAAGTATCGTAAGAATTCACCCATTCTCACCCACAATCACCGCTACACTGCTGGGAGATCCTGTGACGGGCAAAAGTATTATAAACAAAACTCACGGTACAGATGTGTGATTGAAATTAATGTTTAAATGATTTCGCCAATGGATATTATTTCACCTGAAGACTATCCTATCTATAATTTTAAGTTCCTCGCTCTATTGCTACCCTATACATTAAGTAAACACATAGTCTACGACTATAGTCCCGGAATTTGCGGCCGAGTGAGGTATTCTGGCAGTGTAGATATTTCGTCCCCACGCGTCATTAGAGTGGAAAGTGGAGCATGGCGCCAAATAATAATTAGTGCGAAACGAGCCGTGCGGAGGGACGAAATACGCAAAATGGAAGTGCAAGCCTGATGAAAATCTCCACCGATCACAATGTTTCTGCATACTGCAAATAAACTACGATATGAAAATATATAAAAAATATTGGTTTACATCCTAACCAAACAGTAGGTTCGTAACCAAATATAAAAGTATGCAAAGTTCAGATATCCCAAGACAAAAAAATTCAAAAATGCACATATAAAAAAATTAATTGTTCCAAATACAAACAAAAATTTTGATCATCTTTCCCAACAAATAAATGAATTTTATTTGTACAATTGTCTTTATAAACACAGGACATAAAACAGACGGAACATTGAAACTAGTAAAAGCTCACAAAAATAGATTGGAGACAAGAGGGAGAATTATAAATAAATTTCGCATTTGATACACAATGCTGATTGTTCAATCAAATGTTTAAAAATATAATGAATGGTAAAACTAGAAATGAATGAAGCAAGAAAGTGTACAGCAAAGAAAGTGTAAATCAAAAGTAAATGTTTAGCAAAAGAAAAAGAGAAATTATGGCCGAGGGTGTCAAAGAAATGCTTACAAATAATTTTCTTAGTTAAAATCATCATCACGATTTATTAGCAAGAGAGAAAGCAGAAATAATACAGAAAATACCAAAGAATTATGAAGTAAAATACCTTGGTGTCATGGCTTTTCAACTTGAAAAGGACTACACGGATCTATCGATCCTTCTAGCTTTCGAAGCCACCTCACCACCACCATCACTTAGCAGCGACTTACATTATTATTCACGCATTATTACAGCGCATTGTTAACTATCGTCCAATTCTCACCAAGGCTCATGTCATTTTTTCACATCTCTGTACTGTAAATCTAGCTTATCTCCGAATAATATGTCAGGAGTTTTTGGAGAACATATTTTGTAATAAATCATGTGGGCAAATTCTGATTAATAGAAGTTCTTTCATTAATTTTTGTTAAAGTTAAAATGTGTATTACCGTCAAATTTGTTTTTGTTACGGTGCTCTTCTGTTCTGCACGTAACTCTCGCTTAAAAAATACTCATGGCAAAGCTGTATTCCACACTAACTAATCGATAAAATCTTTGGTTCTCCAATATCTTCTGTATTTAGTTTTTGAAGTGGCGATTATTTAAAACAAATGTTTTTACAATCACTTATTAATTCAACATTTTTCATGAAAGTGTTCTTTAATTGGGCCCTTTTATGTCACTATTTTAATTCATAAAATGTCATCATTAATTAACTACGAACACGCACGCTACTAACTCGTTTATAACACGTTTCGAATATTTGAAAAGCAATTTAGTTTTGAGTTCACAATATGAACTCAGTCCGGCGTTTACTAGGTAATGAATGAGAAAGTGATAAAATTTAAAAGTACGAATTACATAATAAATAAGTCCTTAATGTACACATTTACAGCAGTCACACAGAGAATACTAAAACTGAGCGGCCAAAGATGCAACTAAGTTATTTTTCTTCTGTTCTATTTCACATTTATTTTAATCAATATTAAAGATATACTAATACATTTTATTCGACAAATCAAAACTCACAACAGCGATCCGACGAACTAAGGTGGAATTCAAAATTTCCACGTAATATACAAAAACTGAGCGACTATTCTTTTTTGGGAAAATGTGTTCGTAGCTTCTCGCTTCCCAATTTCTTTTAATATAAATATAAATACTGTTTTCAAGATACTTCTAAACCGTCGTTATGATTTATCTGCTTCAAAATGTAGACATGATTACATGCGCAGGAAATTAGTTTTTAAGTTATTAATTGATTTATTCGTAAATTTATATTAATAGAATTTTCTCGCAAATACTGAGCGACGTTAATTTGTTCTATGATAGGTCAACCTTACACACCGGGCTTGTTCTTCGTTAATTATATTCATGAAATAAGCGAGCAAGAATAAATTTTAAAATCTTATCTCATATGTAGAGGAAGTACCAAACGAAGATTGAAATACCTGGGCGTCATCACTTTTCGTCCTGAAGCCAATGTGACCTCTGGCCGACCAACTCAGAAGCTTCCCCGCCACTCTAACCAATTCCTCGGTGACGAGCACATTTTGTTAGAGTCGAACAATATTTGATTTGTTGCATGGATACCATCTATTGCCCTACTTTCATTATGCCTTTTGCCATGTTTGATGGCATTTATAAAGTGAATTTGTGATATCTTGTGGATGAATAGTGTGCTAAAAATTGTAGAAATAGATATTTTATAACATATACATTTCAACCCATCACTTAACGATGTGTATTAATTCGATGATATAACTGCCAAACGGAAGCTGTGTTGATTAAAAAGAAAATGGAAAGTGATGATCTAAGATCTCGTCCGTAGCAATAGAGGATCTAAATGTATGGACTTGAAATATTACTTATTCTAATTTGATTACACATTTTACGATTTTGTGAATAAAACATGGTGTTGCTGAATATTTGTAGACAGATCTTAAATAAAAGACCCATCTAATCCCAACTTACTATTTGAAAACTAAGTCTTTGATGCTTACACTTGCAATTTTATGGTTCCCAAACAAATGTCACCTTTAAAAAAATTTAAACACACCCTCATAAAGAACAGACTCACATCACTAGAAATAATCAAGCTAGAGACATTCCAAAGTATCATGGCATTTCTGTATTATTGATATCGGTTACTAATGACCAGCAGCAGCAAAAATACTGCTAAACAATCGCTCAAAAATTCGCGTTTTTTCCCGACGCATTACAATACTTTCGGTATACTGCGTAAGTAGTAGGCGAGAAAGTAAAAACAATTACCAACAGTAAACTGCTCGGGGCTCGACGTCATCTGAAGCAGCAACAATTACACCTGCCGCTCGAGGCAAGGCATGCCCCCGAACGCTGGCCAGAAGCATCGCGGCTGCCCGTGTGGACGTTCCGTTGCCAGCCAACGTTGCCGCCCCCACAGTCACGTTCAGGATGATCCAGCCTCCGAGACAGGAGATGTGGTGATCCGAGGCTCCGGCAGACTGATAATCCAGGAGGTAGTATACGATCTCAACCATAGAGAGGAGTAGGTTGCAGTACAAAAGCATGAGCAACATTCGAAATACATCGTCGATTGCTGAACAAGCTTCAACTACAGAAGAGTGGGATTGTTGTAGTTCTTGAATTTGCTGTTTCGCACGGAATTCATCTGAGGACGATATGCGTTTCGGTATCATGCTTCTTACCGTCAAATTTATATTTATTCTTTTGACGTGAACAATCCGTATGTTCAATTTTTTTTAAACTAGTGAATTTTCTAGATTTTCGGATAAATTCTCGAATCCTGAAATTAATTTCATCAAACGCAGTTTTAGTTGTGAAGACTAATACTCAAAATACATGGCACACAATGTGTCCGACTAATGGTTGCCAGACGTAATATGTGATTTGCAAAATGTTGTAATTCAATATAGTGCACTTCAAAATGTTCAAAACTGTATTGGCTATTTCGAGAATTAACATACCACCCAGCACGCATTTTCTTCTGGTAAGAATATTAATTTGCTTGTTGTAAATATGCTCAATATTGGATAAACATTGCAACAATTTATTACAAAAAGGGTAGTTGATTGTTGCTGCAGTCACGACAGCGTACATTGGGAAAATCAAGCACATAAATTAGTTAGCATATAGGAAGAACATGTAAAGCGGTAAAGACGGGCCGCTCAGTATGTACCATGCATCGAAAAATAAACAGTACAAAATTATCACTAACTGAGAAATGATAATTATAATAGATTGAAATATAAATGGTTTACTTCGATGAATCAGCAATGGCGAACTAACAATATACGGTGCAATGATTTTTGCCGTTATCAATAACGGTGCAATTGAAATTATCATGGGAGGAATTTTCAATGCCGACGTGTTAATGGACATTCTTTCTGACATAGTGAAAACAACACTTATCTTCGTCTTCTACCCTTATTGAATTCGACTTGGATTGTTGATTTACATCAGTGTACTCTTTTCATTCACAAACCATGTTGTTTTAGTTCGTGATGTCTTTGTCAGGTGCAGGTGGTTCCTATACATCAGGCGTGAATTCAGTTTTGTGACCTTACTTAGAGAAAGCCTGTAAATTTCATATGTTTTCGATTTATTTGCTCTTAAACACTAATCGAAATAACTCACCAGGTAATTACTCTTCAATTTGTATGACGTACTGCATCGTATTACTTCTTGAAGAAATCAACAATTACTTTCAAATGGATTGTGTACCGTTCTTTCCCGTTACATTTATGCAAATTAATTAATTGAAAATGCGTACTTTCTAACAGAAGGTTTGACGTTAAAATCAATGCGTTCTTGGCAGTTTCTACTGCAATTAAGATAATTTGATAAATTCCTCCTTTCAATCCTTGAGTTTGTTTTGGAATTTTTAACATTCGTAAAACTTCATCACGCTTTTCTTTTGGAAAGATGAGACGACTGAAAATACTGTTCTTGAAAAACAATAATTTTGTTTTAAAATATATTTAAACTAAATTCAAGTAATTGAATAACCAATATTTCTGCAACATTTACAAATTAAATTATATTTCAATAACATTGTAAATTGATGAATGTGCTGAACCATTAATTGTGCTAGTGATAAATACTTAAGATTTTATGATCAAGAAAAGTTACTTCTATCAAACTTCTCAAAACGGTTGATTCAAATAATGAAATGTGTCGCGGCGTATAAAACCAGCGCAAGGTGCAATATACGTCAAAAAATAAGTGCTTTTTGTACATGTTTCATTTTAATTACTCATATATGAAAAAAGAAAAACAGTTCGCTTGAATATTGTAGGAGTACATCGTATGATGCTGTGCATCAAATACTTCATAAACCTTCTGACTAAATGTCAACCTAACCTTCTGAACAGAAAGCCTAGTATACTTGTGGCAACAAGCTTTGGTGTCCGCAGAACGTAGGGCAGTGTCCTTCATACGCGAAACATAAGGGTCAAGGCTCAAGTCCAAGAATTTGAATTGACTGATCAGTGATTCCAGGCATGACAACTGCTAAGGTGATTAGTGCCGTAAGTGTACTGTTTCCTTGGAAAGTGGCGGTGATCTTCCCCCCTTGATGGTGAGATCCGGCGCAAACCTACCCGTGGGCTAGCGAGGTTTCCCTAACCAGGTATCTCCCACCTGCGGGGAACCGTTCCAGACGGGACACGCTCTAAGGTCCCGACCAGTCTCCTGGTATGTGTGGTAGGGTAGTTCACGTAAGTGTGAACCATTGCAGAATCGTCCACAAGAACCAACGAAAGTCTTGTATTGCTCGGCGAAACTCCAATAAAAAAATCTAAATTGTTAAGACAAACCATGCTCTACAAATAAGGGCAAGGTGCAAAAAGTGCTAGAGAAAACATTATTCATATTATCCTAAGATTAAAGGGAAGGATATGATGTAAATCAAAATTTGATAGAAAAACTGAAAGAAGCATTTCAAGAAACAAAAAATAGAAATGAACAAATAAGAATTCGTGCATTATTTCAAGAATGGTCTTAGAAACAAATTAGAAAACATTCAGACACGTCATTTCACATGATCACTATAGCCAAAAAAAGTAGCAAGTCAAAAAATTCTTCTATCAACTCCTGATTTGAAAATGGGAGGGCATTGCAAATTGCTGTGGCAAAAAAAGTAAAGGCACTTTATGATTATGATGAAGTAAGCCGCCTAATTACTGGCAAGAAATATTATGTGTCCGTAAAAAAGGATGGCAAACGAAAGCAAATGCAAACTAGTAGTGCAACAAAATGTCACAGACTTTCTCGTATTAGTTTATTTCCCTCGGATCTCGGTTAGCTATTCGGACTTGCCACATACTCTTGCCGACTACCATATATCGCCGTCCAAAGTACATTTTTTTGAAAATTTCTTAATTTTTCGTTTTCCTAATATAAGAAAGAGAACATTATTTTAAGAATATTAACGAACGGTAAAATATCATCCTAAATGGCAATTTCCTATGAAAAATGTGGAGCCGTTTTTAAGAAAATTACGTTTAAGCACTACTGTAAATTCGAAATTTGATGCTCTTTTTCTCAGAAAATTTTTGAGTTTTCGAAAAACTTCATTTGAAGTCATTTAAAGCACTTTAACTCGCAAATACAACAATGTTTACAAATTGCTGGAAATGTGCATATTAACTGTGTAAGAGATCTTAAAAATAATTACATTTGAGTAATGAAATTTATGCCATATTAGAGAGTGCAATTAGCACTATCCGTTCGAAAAGTTGGAAGAAAAAATTTAGAGTCGTTTTTGAAAAAAATGTCGTTTCAGCGTTTCTGAAAATGCGGAATTTTGAGCTAGTCTTTACAAAAAACGGTCGATGTTTTGAAAAACTTTATCTGACATTATTTAAAGCACATGTGATCATAAATATAATGTGAACAAATTGCCGCTAATATAAATATTAACTACGGGAGAGACAAGTAAAAAAAATACATTTTTGAATTTTTTTTAAAACAAAAGAATAGAGCCATACGGCGTTTATGCCATCTTATAGAGTGTATTTACTAATGTCCATAGCAAAAGTTTGAAGGAAAAATTGGGAGCCGATTTAAGAAAATCTTGTTCCTGTAGTTTTTAAAAATCACTTATTGCATACACTATTGCATGAAATCACTAAAAATCAAGGAATTCACTAGGAAAACGAACTAGTTGCGGTGTATGCTTTTGTCATTTATTATAAAGAGGACATATAAATTAGGCATACCACTTTTATTGCTATTTCGGAATTATTAAAACATGATACCACATCCGTTCATTTATTCCAGAGTCATTTAAAACATTTTTTGAGAGAGAAATTAAATATTATTAAATAAATATTGTACTCTTCTGATGGTACAAGTTCTCATTATAAGAACAAAAATAACTTTATAAACTTGTGTCACCATAAAGAAGACTTTGGAACACATGCTGAATGGCATTTTTTCCAACACCGAACCGTAAAGGACGCTTTGATGGAGTTGGGGGAACGATCAAACTTTTGATACCAAGGGCCAGTTTTAGAGTGTTTCAGAACCAATAAACCCTCCTCGTTACATGGGTTCAGAAAAATATCCTGAGTGATAACGCACACATTTTACCACCAAGGATCAAGCAGGAGAAGAGAAAGCATTTGAAACGGGGTTTTCAATTACACGAAGAATACGTGGCACACTATCATTTTACGCATTACCACACTAAAAAAGTTTCATAATTGCAAAAGTGTTCTCCAAATCTGAACAGATGACATCTATGAATTTCTGTCATGATTAAAAATGGTGCTTTTGTGTGTACTTTTAGTAAAATGTAATGTAAATGAAACTGGGTATAAAATATGAACATGAGTTCTGCATATCCAGCTCCTGCTTGCCGATATATGTATGTGAGTAGTAAATATATTGTTGCTTCATTGTCGCATGCCCCATTGTTTCTCCATCTTGAAAATTATGTTACATAAAGAAAATTGCATGTCAGGCGTGTAGAAAAATTAATTATCTTGTGGTTATCATTTTCACGATTGCGTTCATATTTTTTTCAAAAATAATTTAAAAACAATTTTTAAAATTTATTTTCAAATTTGTAATACGCGTCATGTAATACGTCAAATAAAAGCGCATTAAATCATCTTTAAAATGAGATATAGTTTTTTCTTTATAGTTTAAAACCTTTTAAATTTTTGTAAATTCAAGATATCAATGTGACGAAAGTCATTTTTTATCTCAAACGCTCAAAAAATCATCAATCTGAAATGATATGCACAATGCCAAAACTAAACTAGTGCCACAGATTGGCTCAGACTTTTTTATTAGTTTTCTATTTCCTTTGGTCTCGTCTAGCTGTACGAACATGCCACATACTCTTGCCATCAATCGCCACCCAAAGTACATTTTTTTGACATTTTCTTAATGTTTCGGTTTGCTCATAGAAGAACGGAAATATTTGAAGGATATTAAAGAACAGTAAAACCTTGCCCTAATTGGCCATTTCCTTTGAAAAAATTGGAGTCGTGATTAAGAAAATGGCGTATAAGCGCTGCTGTAAATTCGAATTTTGAAGCTCTTTTAAACAGTGGCGGCTCTGGGATTAGGCAACAGGGAGGGCACACAAAGTTACAGGATCAAACAATGTTAGGCATTTGAAAAATTCTTATATTTGGATTGTTTAAGTCGCATAAGTAGTATTTACAATCGAATTATCTCCCCGGAAGATAGGCTAAACACATGATCTATAAATTAAATTGAGTCTTCTGTTGTTACATTCTGTAAATCTATTACTAATTCTTCAAAATTAAATGAGTCTCGTAACAAAATTCTTTATAATGAAAACATACAAAGTCCATTCCATCTCTCTTCCGATATGGTATTTTTTTAAAATATCTATAATCTTTTCAAAGTGAAAACGCTTTCTCAGGTTCTTTTATATAGCACATCCAGCTCAGATTTCAGTTTGCTAGCTCACGAACGGAGAGTACTGTGAAACGCGATCAACCTGTTGTAGGGGGAAATCTTCTTGATATTGTTGGAACGTTTTACAATCAAAGAGAGAACACAAGGCTAAATTCCCCCTAAAATTACGATACCCATTTACCCCTTTGAAATTTCCGTACCAAAGAACGATTGCCATTTCTATCAGATTGTAATTTTTTTTATATCAGGACGAGGTGGCCTAATTCTCTTCATGCACAGCCTTGTATCATAATCACATTGACTGTTTTCAGGCATTTTACAGAATTGGAAACCATTCTCAATCTCAATGCACAATACGAACTGGACGCAAAGATCGGAATACAGCATTCACATAGTTTGTCTACGGATCGGAAAGATGATGCCAATTGCACACTACTGCACTGAATGCTTGTGATAGGGGAGATCAGTTAAACAGAACACCAGCAGATACCACTGTCCTGCACGTAAATCAAGCGAAAGGAATATTGTTAGTTTAAAAATCGATCAATAGATAGCGCCGGACAACGAGGTTGCTACCTCCCCTGTCAGGCTGCTGGGCGGCGGCCGTCATAAGACGTTATTTGCCGAACCCATGCTGCCATTTCAAAACTCATTGGCAGCGATTTCTATGTCTGTAAGTTCCGTAACAACACTGCGTTTAGGACATAGAGGCCAGTGTCCGCAGCCAATGAAAATCGTTCTACGAAACAAGAGCGGGAGTTTGAAAGCTAAAGAAGTTTTTAATTCGAACACAACACTACAGACACACAGAGGTTATTTTAGACAGCGCAAGGGGAGAAATACTGATATCAGTAGGGGGGCAGTGTCCCTAGCGCCTCCCTGCCGCAGCCGCCACTGCTTTTAAACAGAAAATTTTTGAGTTTTAGAAGAACTTCATTTGAAGTCGTTTTAAGCACTTTAACTCACAAATACAATAGTGTTTACAAATTTCTGGAAATGTGTATATTAACATCGTGAGAGATCTTTTAAAATATTACATTTGTGTAATTTTCGAAAAACAACAAAAATACCCCGAAATGAACTTTACATTATATTAAAGTGTGCACTATCCGTTCGAAATGTTTGAAGAAAAAATTTGGAGTGGTTTTTGAGAAAACGGCGTTTGGGCGTTACTGAAAATGCAAAAAAGGTTTTGTAAAAAATCGTACGTATTTCAGGACAGCATAAAAATTGTACGTACGGTTAGGCGCTAGTGGTGTTCATAGACTGACGAACGGATGGATAGACGGACAGACGAACGGACATTTTGAACAAAAACGCTTTTTCGGTATCAGGAGACCCCAAAACGTTTATTTCCGTTCAAATCTCGAAATCGATTTTCCGCAGCATTAATAACTTTCCCTATACTACGCATATTACTCCGTATATGCGTACGTTTACGGAAAAGTAAAAATCGTAAGAAGAAAACTATTGGAAATTATTGATTTTAACGGTTAAAAGAAGATGTCGAAATTTTCTGTTCATGCTGTTAATGTATTTTGTTGTATATGTATATTAATAAAATAAATAATTATGAAGAAATTCTATTTCATTTTGACATCATCGGATATATTGAATCTCTGATATAGTGAACCAAAAGTGTTAGACCCCAGAAGTACGCTGTAACCGGACTCGACTGTACTTTTTTTTCAGAAATGGAATGGCGATCTCTGTTTTTTTGAGTGCGTCACTTACCCAATTTCTCATGAAAACAAGGAAAACTAATTAGGCATACGCATTGTGTAAACATACTTTTTAATTTAAATTGATACTCTTACCTTGTCTAATCACACTACTGTTCCACATATAATCCATTAAAGTGTAGGTGTTTCAAATATATTAATAAAGGCATTTGAAAGACTGTCAATCATTAGAGTATCATTTAGAGAATCATCTCTAATGAAGTCGGAATTCTGGTTTCTTAATTAGCCAATAAGCTAGTCTATTTCATTTTATTTTGTGTGTAAGCATTTATATCTGTCATGTTTTCTAAGCAAACACTTCATTATTGTACTATTTTAAGAAGAGGTTTTAATTTCGTATATCCTATTACATTAATGTACCTGTTAAGTATTGACTTATTGATTACGTTGCCTTGGATACTTACAACACACATACTCGTCCTTAAATTAGAGCTACTGGGAGAACTCAAACTATAAATGGAAAGACGTCTGCGTTAACAGTTTTCTTAATTCCAATATTCAGAAACTGTCACGGTCTGTTTGGTTCAGATACACCTGACAAGTCGAGAATTTTTCGAATAGCTACGAGAAACGAATTTTTAACACAATGTCTCAAAGAATCAAGTCAACACTGAAACTTCCTTCTATTATAATCTCACTGTCGCCGTTATTGATTACGATGAAAATCATTGGAACTGCACCATACACCGTTTGTTCGTCCTTGCACCTTCATCGAAGCAAACCATTCATACTGCTATCAATTATACTCATTTGTGCTCAGATAGTGATTATTTTCTACTGTTTATGTTCCAACGAATTGTATTTAGTTGATGAACCACCTATACCACTCTACATGTTCTTTCAATATTGTTACCTATTTGTGTGTGTTATATTCCCCGCTTATGCTGTTGTATCCGCAGCAACAACACGTTTTCCATCTTACAATAGATTGTTCCGATGTTTATCCAAAATTGAACATATTTCCAAAAATCGAGTTATTTTTCTTGCCCGAAGGAAATGCGTGTTGAGTGGTATGATAATTTTCGTGATGGTCAATGCATCATTGCTAACTGTGGAGCACGTAGTTTGGAATTATACTATGTTGCAGACCATATACTTAGTCTGGCAACCTTTAGTTGTCTTTAATGAATGTTATCTTTTTTGTGTTTTAGTCCTCACGACAAAAAATGCATTTGATGAAATAAATAAAAAGATACAAAAATTAATCGAAAATCTAGAGAATTTACAAGCGAATCAAAAAAGTGTGGAATGTACACACCAAACGAATAAATGCAATGTGACAGTAATTAGCGTTGTAACTAAAGACATCTTGCCATCAGATGAACTTAGTACTGTACAGCAAATTCAAGAGATACAAGAATTCCATTCCACTGTGGTGGACGTTTGCTCAGTTATCGACAATATTTTTCGGGGATTCCTCTTGATTCTTCACTGCGGTATACTCCAATCTCAAGTAATATCCTTGTTCTACTTCTTGGATTCCCAGACTGGTTTCAAAACGGTTCTCGAATACAGCGCTTTCGGAGTTTCGGTGCTTCAGAACGTGGCCTGGGCAACGGCAGTAGCGACAGCGAGCTGTGCGGCAACGTTGGCTGGCAACGGATCGTCCACACGGGCAGCCGGGATGCTTCTGGCCAGCGTTCGGGGCATGCCTTGCCTCGAGAGGCAGGTGCAATTGTTGCTGCTTCAGATGACGTCGAGCCCCGTGCAGTTTACTGTTGGTGGGTTGTTCACCCTGGATCTGAAGTTCTTGCTGAGTCTGATGGCTACTACTGTGGGATACGTGATTATCGTCATACAGTTCAAACAACCGTCTGGTAATAAAACATATTAATTGTCTGCTAATTGTCACGTGTGTAATGTGGTTATACACAAATGCCATTTCTGAAGGCAAAAAAAAAATAACAAACAAAAAACAGCCGTCTAACAGACCACCGCTCTCATCAGTGGTTTGTGAGAGATACATGATCGCTAACGCACGAATGCATGAGCAGCACAGCAGAATATGAGCCACGGACCGCGCGCGATATTTCCTTTTCTCTTCTTCCCTGCTTCCATTTCCCTTCCACAGGGTCGAGCGATTGATAGATTTGTGAAGTGATTATTTCGTATTTCCGGGTGCGTCATGTGCTAAGTTTATTAATTCCGTAAACGTGGGGCATGTTCTAAGAGCACGGGAGGCGGCAATGATTTTTCTCCGCTGAATGGCGAGAACCAGCGCCGACCTACACGTCTGCTTGCGGAGTTTTCCTCAACCAGGTATCTCCCACCAGCGGGACGCCGTCTCAGCCAGGACAAACTCTAAGCTCCCGACCGGTCTCCCGATATGTGTCATTGTGTAGTGCTTGGAAGTGTGTGTAACTAAGTGGTGAGGATAGGACAAGGAAAAGATTGGAAAGATTGCATCCTGTCCATGGCCAGTTTGTTAGGGTTCTACTCCGTCATTGGTCCGGTGTTGATTGGAGAAATCACGAAAAACTACCGATCAGAGGAGCCAGCTGCTAGAATTCTCCTCCACATAGCAGGGGAATTCGACCTAGCTATGCAGTTGGTGTCGAACATCCTGCCTCCGTAGGGACTGGAACACTAGGATTTTCCAGTCAGAGACACTGAAGTTACATCAGTTGTTGTTCTAAGCCACCTAAGTGGTTTGGAGCGGAGCGACGGGCTGATCACCTACCCTCGAATTCGCCCATCCTACAAAGAACTAGAAAAATATCCCTCTAATGTAGAAGATAGATCTAAGCAAATCTGTAAGTGCTGTTGAGTTTGAAGACGTTATGTTAAAAGAGTTAAAAAGTGTTTTGTGAATGACATTCGCTTCGCTTCTACACAGCATTTTCGCGATCACATCAATATTTCGTGCAATTTGTGCAATTTAAAAAAATACAAAAAACAAGACTTTCTCAAAAAACGGCTCCAAATGTTTTCTTTAAACTCTTGCTACGGGTGGTACTAAATGCACTCAACAAGATGACATAAACGCCATTTTCTCTATTTTTTTCCAAAATTACAAAAATGTGATTTTATTTACTTGTCTCTCACTTCGTTTATATTTACGTTAGTTCACATAAATATATTTATGACTACATGTGCTTTAAATAATGTCTATAAAGTTTTTCGAAAACTCAACCGTTTTCTGTGAAGACTAGCTGAAAATTCCGCATCTTTAGGAACGCTCAAACACCATTGTCTCAAAAACGGCGCCAAATTTTTTCTTCAAACTTTTCAAACGGATAGTGCTAAATGCACTCTCTAATGTGGCGTAAATTTAATTTAGGAGTGTTTTTTTATTTTTCAAAAATTACACAAATGTAATTGTTTTTAAGATCTTTCGCGATGCACATTTCCAGCAATTTGTAGACACTGTTGTATTTGTGAGTTAAGGTGCTTCAAATGACTTCAAATGAAAACGAAGAAAACTCAAAAATTTCTTTTTCGAAAACTCAAGAATTTTCTGTATAAAAGAACTTCAAATTTTGAATTTACAGTAGAGCTTAACCGACATTTTCTTTGAAACGGCTCCAAACTTTTTTAAAGGAAATTGCAATTTAGGACAAGATTTTACTGTTCTTTAATATTCTTAAAATATATTTCCGTTCTTCTATTAAGGAAACGAAAAATTTAGAAATTTTCAAAAAACAATTGGGCGGCGACAGATGGCAGTTGGCAAGAGTATGTGGCATGTTCGTAGAGCTAGCCGAGTACAAAGCAAATAGAAAAATAATACGGGGAAGTCTGCTCCATTCTGTAGCACCACTACTGTATTTTCTCGCTCTTACTAACGTAAGTAGAGAAAGTATCGTAATCGTGCTCCGGAAAACAGCGAATTTTCGACACAAAAACTCTTATTGCCAGGTCCTGGCAAGGAAAAAGTTGATAAATCCAGATGCTAAATATAGAATAAAAATTCCTCTAAGACGTAGTGTAGTCAGAACCCATGTTTTGTGCATCCTTCATTCCGAAAAATCGATCGACGGCAAAACGTCTGTCCGTGCACAACGCTAGCGCATAAACCGTTCAACCTATTTTCTCCAAAATTGATATTCCCCAATCGTTTTGTCTGGTGTCGCAGCCTCTGGAATTTAACCGATATTTTGAATTATGGGGTACTTTATATAAAGCTCCTTGGACATTTTGAAAATTTTCAAAAAAATGGCTTCAAAATTTTTGATTAAACTTTGTTGTTGAATAATGCAGGTCTAATTTTCGATGAGATATCTGATTTTTCGAAAATTGCAAAAAAATGTAAAACTTCAAAATTGAAGATAGAGATTTTTGTCTTAGACAAAGTCTGTTGTACAAAATTAGCTCTTTAAAAAAGGTCAGGCACATTTTTTCAAACAAGTAACCAACTAAACCCTTTTTCTCCCTCAGAAGCCAGCTAGGCTAAACCCTTCGCCCCGCCTGGTATTCCATTCACTCTCTGCAATCGGCATCTAGAGTCTTGGGAGGGGGTCTCCCCACTACCTCACAATTCCCCCTCTCTCTAGTTCTCCTGGCCGGGACCCTATCTGTCGATAAGCCGCTGTGGTAGCCGCAGCCCTTCTTAGCTAGTTCTTAGGTTATCGCCTACTCTCCGCTGTGATCCATAGATCCTTGGAGGAGTGGTGGTTAATGACAGAATAGGATAGGGAATAAATGATGAAATGCATGGTGGAATGCATATTGGCAAGGGAAGCGGGAGTACCCCAAGAAAGCATGCCGCGAGCCCGCTTGGTCCACCACAAATTCCACTTCGAGCTGCCTGGGATCGAATCCGGACAGCAGGAGTGGAAGGTCTGCAGCCTGGCCGCAACACCACGGGCCGCCCCTATGAAATTACAGATTTCGCGTAATTGCGTTTGAAATTATCGCAAATTTACGGTAAAAATATGGTGCCAGTCCAAATTTCTCGCTTTTTCGAAAATTGCAAAAAAGAAATAAAAAGTAAAAAAAAAATAAAATGGAGATTTTTGCCTTTGACAAAGTCAGTTGTACAAAGTTAGCGCTTTAAAATAGTAAAGTACACATTTTGGGGAAAAATATGAATTTTTCGCGTAAATTGCGATTGAAATTTACAAAAACACATTTCCCTCAAATACCGCTCCAAATTTTTACTTTCCCGAATACATACGTGTTTACGGAATAAAATACGTAGTTTAGGGAAAGTTAAGTAATGCTGCGGAAACTCGATTTTGATATTTCAACGGAAATACACTTTTGAGGTCCCTTGGTACTGAAAATGTGTTTTTTTCAAAACAGTCATCTATCTGTCCGTTTGTCTGTCCGTCTGTCCGTGTGTGAACACCACTAGCGTCTAGACCACACGCAGGATGTTTTCCAAATTTAAGAACCCTCTGACCCATCTGGCTCGAATCGAAGCTTTGAGATTTTGACAAACTTCTTTACAATTTGGGAGTACTTTACCTAAAGCCCTGAGGGCATTTTCAAAATTTTCTCAAAAAGGCTCCAAATTTTTTCTTTAAATTTCTTTAAAAATAGAGTAAAATACACTTATAAAGGGGGCGTAGGTCAGATTGTCAATGCTCAACTGAAGTTTTGAAAATTTTCAGCCGTTTTCCTACAACTTGAAAATTGAAGGTAGATATTTTTCTTTTAAATGAAATTTGCTCTCCGTAGTAAGTAAATTCATTAAGGTCATGTAAATTGTTTTCAAAATTTTAGTTGTTTTCGTGCAATATTGCGAGCAATATTTTCAATTTAAAAAAAAAACAACAAAAACAAGATTTTTTCAAAAACAGCACCAATTTTTTTCTTTAAATTTTTGTTAAGGATAAAGCTAAATGTACTCTAAGAGATGATATAAACATCACTTTGCTCTATGGTTTTGTTTTTTTCAGACATTTCAAAAATATAATTTTATTCTGTAATGTAATTTAATAAAATGCTCTTGAAATTTACGATTTTTTTCTCAAAACCAGCTCTAAATTTTCCTTTTTTCCACATATGTAACGGACGGAAAAAATATGATGATAATCTCACTTTCGGGTGTTAGTTGTTTTTCGAAAATCGCAAAAAAAAATTAAAACTACAAAATTGAAAACAGAGATTTTTGCATCAAACAAAGTCTGTTGTACAAAATTACCTCTTTAAAAAATATAATGTTCAATTTTTTGTAAAAGTTAGTCGTTTTTGCGTAATTTCTGCTTAAATTTAATCACGCATTATGAGCGTCCCGTCGTACATAACGATAACATTGTAATATTGCGAGAAAGTAGGCGCTATTGCAGCCCCACTAGTTAAAAATATTGACGAAACAATTTATTTTCACGACATGATATCTATTGCAACCATACGATTGTAAATTATATGTATATACTACAATGTATTTGGCATTTGGGGTCGGATTAATCCTGCAGTGGCAGTAAAACGATAGTTCCGCCCACCGCCACTCGCATCCTCGGCGGCGCCACGTTACCGCCGAGCAAGGTGCACCGAAGCGACTTTATATTTTTATATTATTTTTATATTTTTATATTATTTTTAGATTTATTTAGTCAAAAAAACAATAAAAACTGCATGCGACGTAAGGGGGAGAAGATCATCTGCGCACGTTTTCTTGGGTTCCAGAATCCCTTATCATTGTAACTATAAATAGTTAAAAGATGAGTAAAAGTTTAAAATAAATAAATAAAAATGCATGTTAAACAAGCGCGAGGTTAGCAATATTTGAAAAAAAAAAAGATATTTTCGTTCCCGAGTAAATGATGTAGTAGTGATAGTAGATAGTGATAGTAGACGTATTTGCATCGGTAAACGAATTGCAGGTATGATTTTTCTGCATTGCTAACAAAATAGTAACTGGCCCTTACCTCTACTCCTACCATTACAAGCAAAAGGAGAGTTCAATAAAATGTGTGAATACGCTTAAAATATAGTGAAGCTACATTTACGTTCAGAAGCAAAGCAAGGGGCCATCTCATCATTTGCTCAATGCATCAGTGAAACTGTACGACGCTGGGGAGGCGGCGGGAGTCATGGACAAAAATCATGTCAAATTATGTAATACACATTCATGGAGATAACTATCATGATAAATTGGATTTATTAATATACTTTCAATGAATAACATGATTTAAAAAGCGAGTGAGAAATTAATTTTACTACATTGTCTGAATACTGGCTATATGCTGAAAGCAGCTGTTTTCGAAATGGTCAGTACACATGGTGATGTGTAGGTTAAAACCCTAATCTTCTGACTTATCCACTCCTCGCAAAGGTCTTTATTTGCAAGAGGGAAACTGTGCAATAGAAGTTAAGTTAAATACGGAAGACGTGTATTACGCATAATGTATTCCACATGTTCAAACCGGTAGAAGAAAATGCTGCTTCCTATTTTATGCATGTTGCTGCAATTTATTGCAGCACAGGAAATCACTATTTTAATACTAGAGCTTGAGTTCGTAATAGGCAAAACACTGCATTACTCCAGAAAAACGCTCACGACCAAACAATCACTCTTTACACTTCACAGAAGGTTCTCACTTGTTGCCAACAAAATGGCGAAGGCTTTCAATCTACAGTGGGAACACTAGCGCTCGTGAACATTTCAGTTGTACTTACTTCCTTTATGTGGAAGGATGGATGAATAGTTATGGTGAAGGCAGAGAGTACATAGGGTGGAGGTGTGTTGTGCGTCCCCCCTACCCTCCTCAACCCCGCGCCATCCCGTGGCAGGAGCTGCTGGGTGGTGGCCGAGCCGGCCGCCGCCACTCGCATATTTTTAAATCGAAACTATGTATAGCCTAGAACCCCAAATCGAGTGTTCTCATTAGTCAGAATTTTAGAGCTGTTCCAAGTAGTTGGCGTGGTGGGTAAATGGCGGATGGATAGATGATAAGAAGGGGAATACAATGATATATCATATGTTAGTATTTTGATAGTAATTTGAGTATATAATTCAACTTCCTGACCTGTTGTACATTAAACGGACAATATTTCTTGCACCAGCCCTCGCAACTCCTGCCTTCAGGGAAGGTGGCTCTCGTGGCGTCGAGACTAGTAAGTATGAGTGGCCGAGACTTACGTTTAATTTAAAATTACATGTTAGAAAATCTAATTTAATTCTCAAATTACTATCAAAATACTAACGTATGATACATCATTGTATTTCTCTTTTCTGTTCTATCCTTTGCTGATAAGAAAAATATATAGTTCCATAAAAAGAACAAAGATGATTAAATTTATATAAAACTAAACCTACTTTAAACAATATATCTCGGGCGTATTCCGTGTCCCATGAGTCCGCATTGTTGGACGAAAAATGCACTTCGATATTGTGAATCGTTTAGAAGTTATGGGGGTGGCTCATAGTTGGTGAGACACCTGTATATCTTTGAGCTCTGTAGCGCGTAATTTCCAATTGTCATCCGAACTACATGAAAAGAGTGCCCTTTGTCCTGTCAGTTAGTCTTCGCTGTCGAGTCATCATTCACTACGCGAACGCAACCGTAACGTAATGCTGTAAAAGCTGTAAAATTTACACGCAAAAACTGGAGGTGCTAAAACAGGACGTATTTTCTCGCCCGTACTTACGTACTTACACGAAAAGTACTCAAATTTTCGAACAATTGAACATGGCCTTATTTAAAAATCTATCTTTAAGGGTCAGATTTGATTACGGGAAAACTCTATCTTTATAATTGTAGTCGTAGAAAGACGCCGAAAAAATGTTGATATTTTTCAATTATCGAAAAATCAGATTTGAACGAAAATGAGACCTGCACCATTCTCTTAAGTCCTTTACACTATTCATCAACAAACATTATTCAAAAACGATCGAGCCTCTTTTTGTTGAAAATGTTTCAAATTCAAGAGGCCGCGACATCAATCAGATCGATTAGGGAATATCAATTTTGAAGAATATCGGCTGAACGGTTTAGCCGCTGGCGCTTTTCACAGACGGACGGACAGATAGACGTTTTGCCGTCATTCGATTTTTCGGTATCAATGACCCACAAAAACACGGATTCAGGATACACCACGTTTTATAGAATTTTTTCTAAATTTAGCAAAAAGGTTATTCCACTTTTTTGTTACCTGGTACCTTGTAATATGAGTTTTTCTCACGAAAATTCGCCGTTTTTCGCGTAGCATTACAAACTTTTCTCTCTACTCCGTAAGCGGTACCGAGAAAGTAACAAGCATTCACAAAAACTAACGTTACTGGAACGTCAGTGGTGGATTAACCAATAGACGGTACTAGACAATTGCCTAAGGACCCCAATGGGCAGGGGCCCCCGACGTGAAACATTTTTTTAAACGTTTTTTAAAAAACGAGTCAGGCATCTAATTTTTGTAACCCTGTATTACTTTTCGAGACATTTTGAGCTCATGGAGGCCACTATCAAATTCGATGAAAGCGTGTAAGGAAATGAAAGTGAAAGGTGAGTACATTTTAAACAAAAGTGAAAAGTGAGTAGTACCGTTTCGTGAAAAAAACTATATTTTTTATTACGGAACATAAAGTCAACAGACAGCAGTCAAAGAATAAAGTATTTTTGTTTATATTTTTTCTGGGATTTCGAAAATGTAATAAAATAAAATATTGCAACAATTTTTTTTAAATGTCAATGTTCAAATTCAGAATGCATACCCTAATATCTAGAGATGTGATTTATATTCACTAAAAACAGCGAAATGTGCGCATATATATGTAAATAAATTTGGTAATATATGCAATTCAAAAAGGAAAATATGCTAAATAGTGTAATGTGTAAGCGTAAAAATAAATAAAAAGCATAATGTGGAAAATATGTTTACAGCAAAAATTATACAGAAGCCATAGAAATTGTTACAAGCGACAAACATTATATCAAGGGCTTACGTTAAATATATCTCTTAAATATATCTTTTCGACTTCTCTGGAATTAAATTCAAAAATTGTTTTTTGATCTCTTTCTTCTTCCTGCTCTTTTAAACGTATAGGCTTCAGAAGAGGTTCTTACATTTTATTAGACGCCCAAGTTATAACGAGTTCTAAATACCTTAAACATTTTTATTTTATAAGCCGAAAACTTGGGGATCTGCGTTAGAAACTTCCAGGGGCCTTGGGTTATGGGTGTTTATATTCAATTTACCAGTAACGTTTTAAAGTAAATAGAATAAATTTCATTGTCCTTACGTCAATAGTTTGTAATGTAACATAAGGTAAATGTTAGAGGAAAATAAGGAAATGGTTAGAAGACTTAGCGATGAAATCATACGTATCAAGTCTAATTGATTTCTGAGAACAAGCAATTGAAGAAACTTTGCTTACTATGACCCACTGTCCGGCAATAAACGAAGAGGAAGACACTATCGTCTTGAAAAATACTACAATTTTAGTACGCTTCCAATAGACATCAGCACTATACACAGCAACAAAACAAGGGGCTCGCATGGGAAACCAGACCCGACTTTAAGTACTTTCCTCTACATCCTAGAAATATTTTGTATTTCGGTACCAAAGCTCACAATCCGAGTTATTCTGTAAAAGTAATAATGCTGCTACTGCACATACTTTATAGCAGTATTTCCAACTTAACAATTTTCGCAAAATAAGGATGTTCAACAAAAATGTATCATACACTAAAAAGTGTAAGTTTTTCTATTCGTGAAAAGGGTTTTAAGAAAAATGTTGTTTTTAATAAAATCATGTAATTACAATTTGCACAATTTTTTAAGTAGAAATTACGCGAAAACTTTTCGATTTTACATTACATTCGTAATTTTTGAGACATTTTTTTAGAATAATTTTCTATAAGAAAAATGTATAATATGTACAGCTCTTTTGCATTGCTATTTTTCGCAATTTACGAATATTCAGAATTCACCTCTTATGAGAGTAGCACCATTATGGACCCTCTTTTAATACACGCAAAGAAGAAATTTAAAGAAAAAAATTGAAGCCGATTTTAAGAGTATGTGATTAAAAATTGCTGGTATTTCAAGCAAAATTACACGAAAACTTGTCATATCTTCGAAAATTTAGATTGCTAATGATGACAATATTTATAATAAAAATGCGCATGATAAAAGTAGTTCATCGTAAATGAATATGTTAGAAAGACTCCCATGAGAAGTCCTGATATCGAAAAAGTGGAAAACATTGTATATAGTATTGTGTTGTAAATTATATGTATGGATTATTATACATAATACGTAGTAAATTATTTTCTCTATTACGATGTGTAGCCGGAATCCTCGTTTTGTGAGTCCTTGATACCTAAAAATCGGTCTGCTCGTCCCTCCGTCCATCCATACGTCTGCTCATTGGTGGTCAACACAAAAACCTAAACCGTTCACACGAGTTTCGCATAAATTGTCATTCCCAGATCAATATGACGGAGCTCGAGGCACTGACAATTTGAAATCGATATTTTCATTTTCGGGGTTTCTTTACATGAAGCTTCAACTTCATTTTAAACATTTTCTCAATGATGGCTTCAAACTTTTTGATTAATTTTTGTCAGATAGAGTAAGAAACACTTAAATGGCGTAAGTCTAATTTTCCTTAAACTCTCCAAATGTTAGAAGACTGTCAAAGTTCAGCGTTTTTCGGCTTATTTCTACAATTAGATCTGAGATGAGGTGAGAGAAATCTGCAAAGACAGCTCAGGCTAAAGAGACAAGGAAACTAATTAGTATGAGAAAGTCTGTGCATTCTGCAGCACCACTAGGCAGTATTCTTGTTGTGGGAAGATGCTGAAAAAAATTCAATTTTTTGTCTATTTAGAAAATTCACAGTTACCAATGATAATCGGATCTACGTCATCCTTATAAATGCATTTCATTCTATTCTTACAAGAAATTCAAAGAAAAAAATTGAATCTATTTTTGAAATTATCTGCAAAACTTAATTTTTGTTTCTTCAAAATGTCTATACTTTGCGTTGAGCCTGATTGAGCGAGAAATATTCCAGATTCGATTCCCGTAAGTGTTGTATGCCTCGTTTGCAGATTCCAGTCCCGTGCGTATATTTATTCCTCTGAAGGTGGCGATTGTCTTCTTCTGCCAGACGAGGAGAACCGGCGCCAACCTTCCGACGGGGTTTCCTCAACCAGGTATCTCCCACCAGCGGGGTACCGCCACAGCTGGGAACTGCTTTAAGCTCCCGACCCGTCTCTCGGCATAGGTGGTACGTGTTAGTGTGTGTAAAAAGAGCGCAACGACCACGGAAGAAGGAACGAGGAAGTAAAGATCGCGCGCCGTCCGTGGTCCGTTTGTTAGGTTACAACGCCGACATTTGCCTGGAGAAATAATGATAGTTTTACTAATGATAATGATACTATCATCAATTCATGATTGCATTAATGTTAAAGAATTTTAAAAAATAGAATTCTATATTGTGAGTCTCGATTTTTTGGTATCAAACACCCACAAAACATGGAACCTGAGTACGCCACGTGTTATAGGATTTTTTTCTAAATTTAGCATATGGATTTATACACTTCTTCGTTACCAGGGTTCTGTAATAGGAGTTTTTCTACTGAAAATTCGCCTTTTTTCGCACAACATTACATAACTTTCTCTCTACTGTGTAAGCGATAGCGAGAAAGTGATACGGATAGTATGGAATCTTTGTAACGAAAGTAAGACGCACTTGCAGGATTTGTTTTACTTGTCATCTTTCAAGGAAGCATCTACGATCAACAATTCTTTCTTCTGCTCTCGTCAACAGTAAGGACACCCTTTTGAGATTGCGTCCAGGGCCAAAGTTATCTCAAGAGACATTGTCGTAGGCCACGATTATAAAATCAAGAAAATATTTAAGGACATGAATGCTGTTGAATGTTTTTAAAAAGTTCTGAATGAAAAATTTCGTATTTATGCCAGACTACGATATTGGTGAAAAGGACCTACAATAGAATTTCCAGAAATTGAAAAAAGCAACATCCAGTTATGTGAGTAGTGTCTACGGTTTCATATCGAGAAACTCCGGAAAGTTCCATAACAATGAAACCGATTTGATTTCGATTGGATCATGCAGTTATTTGAATGCGTTATTGAGTCTATTATCGTACTGCGCCTACCAACTGAATTCTCTCAATCATTGCGTTACTGCATACATCGTAGTTAACGTCATATGGCTCCAAGACTCCAAGGAAGGGAGCGTTGATAATAAATATTTATTTATGTGTGCGTTATCGAACAACAATTTTTTGGTGAATTTCTGACCACTTTATTCAAATTAAATAAATCGAAATAAAAGTTGAAGAATATTTTAATCACACAATATAAACTGCAGGTGATAAGTAAGAATTTAGGAGCTAAAAAATCTCATTATTATCTTAAGTATCTTAAGTTAAAATATCTTGGAATTACACTGGACAGAAGACTTACATGGAAAACACATATAAAGAATAAAAGAAAATAATTAGACCTTAAAATTATCGGATTAAACTGGCTATTAGAAAAAAACTCATCCTTCAGCATCGCAAACAAAATTCTTCTGTATAAATCATTACTAAAAACAATCTGGACATACGGAATACAACTTTGGGGAGCAGCACAAAATTCAAAGATTGAAGTATTACGTTTCCAATCTAAAAGCTTAAGAAAATTTGTAAATGCTCGTTGGTACGTAACGAACGCCACAATACACCGAGACTTACAAATGACAACAATAAAAGAAGAAATTAACAAGACCAGCGCAAAATACTTACGACTACATAACTATCAAAATATTCTTGCCATTAACTTACTTGACAATAGTGACAGCACCAGACAACTTAAACGATATCATACTTTAGACCTGACATATCGACTATAAATTGTTATATTATTTTCTGTTTTATTATTATATACGCTTATCATCGTATATTTTTAGTATGTTTAGTATGTTAGTTTAGTTTAGTTATCAAATATATTTAGTGTGTGATAATCTGAAAAAATGTAATATTAGGAGTATGGTTAATGGACCTTACTCCTCTCATGTTATTAAACTTGTATATAATTTTACCAAATATTTATACCCCACCAACTGCAAAATAAAATATTATTATAAAAATATTACTATTAAATAAATGTATTACTTCAATAAATAATTTTTAATGTTTTAACTATAGTTTATTATTAAGATAATATATAATTATTATTTAATTATTAATGTAAACAACTGATTACTTGTGAGCAAACTAGGTAAAACATGTCCTGTAATCAAAATTTAATAATTTGCAGTGAATGATCACACAACCTGCATGGTGGTATTGTCAAAATTACTACACATTAACAATTCAATTGATAAATAATATTTATTCGCCAAAACTAAAGAAAATTAGTAACTAGTAAGTTTATATTTATTGATTTAAAAGATGACGAAGCGGGTTTCAATCGATGAACCACATCTCGGAGGTAACGACAAAAGTTAACACAGTCTACCATTGCTTCGCCTTACTTATATTATATTTTAATTAATTTTTCAATCATTACTCTCTTGATTTTTTGTTGTATCTTCGGCACTGACAATATTAGGTTTCCAGGAGTTGTGTGACACTCAATTCTTATTATTCCTAGCTCTTTATATTTGCCATTTCTTCTTTTTCTTTCTTATTTCTCTTTATTTTGTCCTTCGCCTTTCCGAAGTAACAACCTGACATATCCCAGGGGAATGTGTGAATATTTCAATGATAGAAGAGGCAGCTTTGCCCTAAGCGAACACCACGGGGGCTTGGGGAGTAAAAGCAGCAGCGCTCCATAGACGGTTTATTCTGAAAATACGAGATAGCAGCCCCATTCCCTTGCCCAGTGCTAGAACCGCGGGTAAATAAGAATTAACCGATAAATTTTGCCGTTAAATGTCGACTCTGGAGAAAGGGAGAAGCATTGACAGTATCATGTTTAGACAACTCTGTATTTTTAATTAGTGAAAACAATAACCTATATAGTTGCGTATATGTTTATTCTATGATTGTAGAATATGAAGAGTTTTTTGTTTCACTTTTATATTTAACGCATCTAAAAGAGCTCCAAAAAGATGCAAATAGGAAAGAGATAAATTTGAACAAAACGCTCAAAATATTTTGTTTTTTGGATTTCACGGATGCATTAAACATGATTAATCTAATGTATTTTGTCATCGTTTTAAATTAATACGACATGAAACAGAGTTTGACTCTTTCTTCCACTGGTGACTCATTGCCACCAACAAGTTTGCAAGTGTCCATCGTTCACAATGCTTGCAACAAACAAAACTACATTCTATACCCTTAATCCCTTTATCTTTTTCCCACTCTCCTACATAAACCCCTCCTCTTACTTTCAGCACACTCATTGCTCCGGCAGCCGTCGGCTACCTGTCTCCCCCACCCCACCCGCTGAGTCATGCTGGCACAACTACTACAGCACTATCGCGTAAAAATTGGAATCATTCTTACCAAATATTACATTTAATAGACGAGCCGTTTATTAAAAATGCAGTTATGCTTGAGAGGCACGTCACGCCGGTATGACAGATAATTTGTGCTTATAATAGAAATAGGAAATATAGGGATTCCTAAATGATTACGGATAAATTACAAGTAAGTAGTAAGGATGGAATAAAAATATTCAGAAATTTCGGTAAACTAATAGTTTATTTTTTCTACTTACTCCGACGAAATACCGGGAACTACTTCCTTTACATAGTGGTCGTGAATTTTACAATGGTCGTAACAGAAAGTTTGGAAGTGCATAATCAAAGAAAACCAATTGGAAAATTAAGTACTCATTTATTATTACGCTATTACCCAATGATTAACTTTATTACAGAAGGTGTTTATTAAATAAACGTTGTTAAGCTAGCATGAGAGTTATGCTGGCATGCCAGTCATTCAAGTTCGTGAAATAGAAAGTAACAAAAGGTACATTCAAATAAAATCTGTTGAAAAATTAATTATACATTTATTACTAATTAATTATACAAACCTTAAATTTAATACTTTTAATGATTATTTCATTAATTTTGTCATGCGGGAATGAGAGTTAAGCAGAGAAGAGAGTAATTCGAGTAGGAAAAGCAACGGCGAACGGACACAATCAAATTAAACCAAATAGAAAATTAAATATTCCTTTATTACTAATTTATTACAAAAATGTGATATTTATTACTATTTATTGTTTAAATGCTGTTTGGCTGGCATGACAGTTATGCTAGCATGAGTGCATGACCGACATGTGAAATAAAAGTAAATAACAAAAACCGAAAATTGTTATCTTCTGTTGGCGGTGAACGATGGACACTTGCAAACTTGTTGGTGGCAATGAGTCACCAGTGGAAGAAAGAGTCAAACTCTCACTGTTCCATGTCGTATTAATTTAAAGCGATGACAAAATACATTAGATTAATCATGTTTATAGCATCCGAGAAATCTAATGAAAAAATATTTTGAGCGTTTTGTTCAAATTTATCTCTTTCCTATTTGCATCTTTTTGGAGCTCTTTTAGAAGCGTTAAATATAAAAGTGAAACAAAAACTCTTCATATTGTACCATCATAGAATAAAGATATACGCAACTATATAGGTTATTCTTTTCACAAATTAAAAATACAGAGTTGTCTAAACAGGGTACTGTCAATGCTTCTCCAGAGGGGTTTATTTGACAAGGATAAATAGTATTTCGCCCAGGATGAGCTTGTTCGTGTCAAAACTTTGTGGTGTCTTGGTGCAACATTTTCCATGAGCGGGGATGGAATAGACACATCCAAGAGGCGGCTAAAAAGAAAGCAAAAATTACGCTCAAAGAAATCGTTTGAGCAGTATTTGAAAAGTCTGCGACATAGTGTTTAATCAACTAGTTCTCCCAGCTATAAATGGGGAAATTATTGCGTTAGGTTTGTATAAAACGATTGGAAAACATCGAAACATATTAATATATTATTAAAAGGAATTTTCGGAGTTTCTAAATTCGCAGCAAATGTCGGTGTCTTAATAAAGTCGATAGTGAAGGAATTTAAAAAGATTTTAATGAAACCCAATAAGCTTTGAATTAGATTATCATGTGGATCGCCTAACGCGCTTATACATAAGTGATTTAGAGTGCAATTACAGGAAAGCGATCAGTACTACAGGTCGTACAATGTTAAACTGTTAACAGAACGCGCAGGTCTGAGAGAGGTTTTTCCGGAGATGAATGGGTATGGGGGAACACGTGACATATATCGGTTAATTTCCAATCGGATATTGAAAGGCAAAGTATCCTGGCAGAACGGCCGAAAAACGCTTGCTACTGACACAAAACTGCACGAGTACGGTAAGGGATCCTGAATGTTATGTGCACCCACCCTGCAGGGACGCAAGAGGGGATTGGTTTAAGGTTGGGGTGGATACAACGTAGACTGAAAGATTCTAATGGCAATTATGTGCTTTACGGTGATAAGGAAAATGGGATCCACAATCTTTTAAATCGCTATGATACAGAAACATGGAAATAAAAGTGAATGGGAATAATGTAATATCAACTCCAAAATAGAAACTTAACGATCGCCCAGAACACGTTAGGTGATAATAGGTCTTACCTTTTTAAACGATTAGGAACTTTTCTAGAAAAGGTTCGGACCATTAAGGAAACGGAAATTAGAGTGTGGGAAAACAGCACTGGTTAGTAGTATGAGCAGTTGTATGTTGAAGTCCGAAAAATTTCAAACTTTTCAAATTTTTCGATGTTGGGAGTTAACAGTGAAATTCAAACATTCATTAACAATATTAGACATTATTTAACGAGAGCCGATCTACTTTCTTTTATATATACACGAATTGTAGTCACAACACGGTTGCAGGCTGCATTTATTTAATAAACGGCCACGATAATAAATTTAGTTCGTGGCAATAAGTGAGTACAATGTTTTCCGATTTTTCTTTGAATCTGCTTGTTCCTATTTTTTCCTTACGCTGTAATTATCATACCGACATAAAAATGTTTATTTGACAATTAGCAACAGTAATTAATATAATTGTTGGTTATAAATTAGTAATTCTTTATTATTACATTCTTCCTAGTTTTTAATTTATGTACACTAATGATTGACATACCAATATTACTCTCATGCCTACATAACAACATTTATGTAATAAACAGCAATAGTATTACATTTAAATTTTTAAGGTATAAACTAGGAATAAATGAGTACTAAATATTCCTATTCGCTTGATTTGACTGTGCCCATTTTTCAAAATTTGGTTGTGCAAGCTTGAGTGTCAAGGCAGCATCACTAAATTTTTTAATAAATGGCAACAGTAAAAAAGACACGTTTTGGGTATTAAATTGAAACTCAATCCTCGTATTGGTTTAATGTGATTGTGGTGTGGTGGTGGTGATAGCTTGACGCCCCTCTCTACCCTCCCAGCGGTGATTCACCGTCATCAACGCGTTGTCCTTTCTAACAGTCCTAGCCAGTCACGTGGCTCGCTACGTCATCGCTTTGCCAGCCCTCCCCCCCTGAAGAGATAAAAGGGGTAGGACAGACAAATTCTTGGCAGTTCGTTTGAGTGATCGTGTAGCAAGTTCTGCTCGTACGAGTTCTTTGTTCGAACGTGTGTGAGCATCTTTGGAAAGTACCATTATGGTAAGAACGCTTATTTAATTTTTTTTCGAACAGAATATTTCTGTATAGATAATTCTTGCAGGTTTTTCATTTTTTGTGTTTTTTCCCTTACGAATATAAATTTATGGTCGGTGCACTCTAAGATTAATTGGATCGTTCAGTTATATTTGTTGAAAAATTGTCTTATGATATTTTGTGAATTCATGAAATAAGGTGTTGATACTCTGACTTTACGTTGAAATATTGATGAACTACAAACTGTATAGTTATTGCAAAATCGGTAATTGTAAAAAAAAACTATATATATTTATGATTTTATTTTGTGTTGTTAACAACGCGTGGTGTAAGAGTAGATGCATAGGCCGGCGCCCTATTTACGTTGTGTTAATAATATATTTCAATTTGTACTTCCCTTAAATGATATGTGAGAGTAACAATCGATTTGTGTTTCAGTCCGAACTGCAGCGTCCGAACTGCCGGGGACACAAGAGTGTGATCAACGCGTTCAGACGCATGATCCGCAATTGCAGAGATGCTATTAAAATGTCTTTCTCGAGAGAGGTAAGCATATTTTTTATCATTTTGATAACTGTGATTCTTCTTCGTCGTCGTGATTTATTTTATGGTATTCCTTGCCAACATTTTTAGTCTTCTTTACCCAAATGCTTCATGGAAACATCTCCCATATGTAGTTCAACATCTTTTGGTTTATCCGTTTATGATGATGCCAAAAGGAATATCTTTAATTTGTAAGGTAATTCCTATTTCACTTTTATGGTTTTCTACAGGGTAATTTTATTATATTATTTGTAATTAAATATCGTTTTACATTAATCAACTCATTTTGCTACCTCAATTTGAAAATAATATTCGGTTCTTACAAAAACAAATTAAGAATCTTATATTTCATTTTAAAACGTTTTAAAAATATTATTTCTAGATTCATTCAACAATAATATTATTTCTCTATTTCATAATAAGTGTTTTACTTCTAACAATTATGTTTGTGTATGTCGAACACAAAAGTAATACATGTAAAATGAAATCGGAAGCTTCCACGGCTCGTGTCCGTCTTCCTGGCTGTCACATTTTGTGTTCACAATTAACTCTTTAGATTTGTTTTATATTTTCCTCAAGAACATACATTTTTCTAATGAATATTTGAAGAAATTTCAAGATTTAAATATCTGAGAAGTATGATAACTCATTTTTGAATAGTTGCCTTAAAAACCGTGATAACTTCAGGGCGCCGTCTGGTATTTTTGTACAGTCATTACATTATTTGACGATATCAGAGTCGATATTTGTGAAGTAATTGGGGGTTGGTAAACTTGAAATATTTTTCCTTGTGTTCAGACTTCTGGATGCTGAGAATTATGGTCATTTTTCTCGTACTATTGGTATACTTTCTTTTCAAAATGTCTTCTGAATAAATAGAGGTTGTATAGTGAAAAAATTGCATTAAAATACGAATGATATTGGGACTAAAAAAAGAGTTTTATTAAACAATCACTTTCATAGAATTACTTGTAAACCTCATAACAAGCCACCATAATGGGCCTCTTTGTTGTTTTTTTGGTTACTTTTAATGATAAGTTTAATAATGAGGAGCAAACTGAGCCTTCATGCTAAGTAAAAAGCTTATCTTTACATCAAAGTTACCCAGATGGGTTTTGTTTAAGCCGAAATATACTTTTTGAAATTTTCCCTAATGTATGCCACTTAATAATATAAATACTTAGTACAAGTGCAGAAGATTCAGGCCGTATTAAAAACCCCGCACTGTTTCACCGTCAAAAAAGCCGAGATTTTTGGACATAGTTATGATTGGGAATGATTACACAGGCACACAAAATAAAAAAGTTCTCAGATCCAAATACTTGACCCATGTTTCTCTATGTATGTCAATGCGCTGAAATCGAATCCGAAGCCAGGATTGCGACACCACTCTCCAGTTTTGTTAAAACGCGAAATACCGCTGTGAAATTGTATTTTTTGTTTTCGCAGCTTGTCAGACCCAAAGATTTAACACATTTTTCTCTATATAAGTCGACGAGCTGAATCCGAATCCAAAATTCCAGTTTTTTTAATCGCGAAGAACTACCATAAAAATTACAATTTACCATTTCACGGTGGCTTTTGCGATTTGAAAAGAAAAAAAAAAAAAAGAAAAAGGATTGTTGTGGCGTAATTCTGGCTCCGATTCGGATTCAGTGCGTGGACGTGGTTGAAGCGCAAAAGGTCGATCGGTGTCGCAGCAAATTGTATACTCTGTCGGTTGCAATCTCCGATGCGGCAGCGAGCTCAGAAATCGATTCTCTAGTATCGACGACTCCTTTCCAGCCTTCTCTATGATGAATTGGACTTATTGCTCTAAGTTAATGCAGTTGTTTGATTATAACGTGCTGTGGTGCAGTTTCCTTGGACTTATTTCTATTTTGTATAGTTTTTTAAATTTACAGCCATTCCAAGTAACTAATTACTTTGTGCCACGTGAGAAATTATTTATTCTTACACGTGAGCTGTAAATGTTGAATAGAATGATTGAATGAAATGTTGCGATTGGGGCACAATCTTTGATTATATGTTATTCATTTTATCACGACTATTTCACTTCTTAATTTTCTTGATTATTTTCTTTTGTTGCAATTTACATTACTCTTTGATACGGTCTGTAATGTGGTGTTTTTATGGATTTAATTATTATTCTATTGTATTCTAAATAGTATTGTAATGAGTTTATTGTGAATATTCATAGAACGTACTCATCTAGTTCTTAGTTTTTGTATTGATGTGTAACAGATACCACGAAAAAGGGTGGTACCAATGTATTTCAGTGAATATTGTGAAATTCCTGACAAAACTATTTTATGTATTAACCGATTAGATTTCATTCAGTTATTTTTTTAAAATTAGTTTCAAAAACTACATTAATTTGAAAATAGTGGTCTCATTCCCACAGTTGTAAGATAGGTAACTATTATTTCACTAGCAAAGGTCAGTTTTTACGTTGCTAAGGATAACTTGCAAAACTTGCCTAATATGGTTTATGAATCTGTACTGGATGGAAATAAATGGCTACCGAAAGAGTGTAGATTTTAATTTGTTATGAAAATAGACTTCGAATCTTCTGTTGTTTCCTCGAAAGCCTAAGTACGAGTATTAAACATTTGAATATTTTATTTTCCATAAAATTGATAATTTAAAATTTAATTATATTTAATGAAATTAACGTTACTTGGAATAAAAGCTTCCTCTAAATATAAAAAAGAGCCTAAAACTACAAAATAATTTTATTCTCTGTCATTATAACAATTTGGTAATGACATTCTATTTTTTGTTCACTAAAATCATTCTAAAAATGAAGAACATAATGTGTACAAGATTTAGTGCTTTTAGACCCATTTTAATGTTACCAAGTTGAAATTTTTTAAAATTTATTAAACAGTAGTTTTATATTGAGCTTTTTCGTAGTATGATGGAAAACAAAAAGATCGTACGTCTCTCTTTACCCCCGAGAAGATCATCTTTACCCCCGATCATTTTTTATTGATAAAGTTCATTCCCGGTGAATATTAGTCATAAAGAATCCAAACACAAAATAAAATACGAAGAATCTCTACAAGTTAGTACAGACGGAGTTGCCAGTCACTACACTGAGGGAGACGTCATTATTATACATTCATTTAATGAAGTCGTCAGAAAATAAGTAATGAAAGATTCCGTACTCAATTCAAACGGTCCGAATCGTAGGTGCGACAAAAAAATGGAATGTAACGGTTAAAATTTTTCCAAGATATTATTTGTTGTGAAATTTTGCTGCTCCCAAAAAGTGCCACCCGTGGCGGGCCGCCCCTGCTGCCCCCACTTCGCCTCGCCACTGGCAAACATGTCTAATGAGTATTAAAGATTTAAATATCTTATTTTCTCATGTGCACCATAAAATCGATAATTTAAATTTTAATTATATTTAATAAAATTAAAGTTAGTTAGTATAAAAACTTTGTCGAAATATAAAAAAGATCCCGGCTATTAGGGCTAATGTTTGGTTATTGAGTGGGTAATGTGTGCGCAAGGTGTGGGAAATGTGAGCGTAATGTGCGGGTAATGTGTGTCTACTGTGAGGGTAATGCCAGATTAATGTGTTCGTAATGTGTAGGCGATTCATAATGTGAGGCGGCGCGCCACGTGCTGCGTCTGAGATAGCGGTTATGAGTGTCTAAGGTGACTGGGGTGTATCAATGTATTTGATGTGTGTGTGTGTGTGTGTGTTGTGCGCAGAACATCCCGGGGCTGCTGCGAGACACGGCCGCGTCGCGCCGAGTGCTGCGTCTGAGATTCCTGCTATGTGTGTGTAAGGTGACTGGTGTGTGTCTAATGTATGTGATGTGTGTGCTGTGCGCAGAACCGGCCGGGGCTGCTGCGAGACGCGGCCGCGTCGGGCAACGTGCTGCGCTTGCGGCTGCTGCTGCGCGCGTGCCCCTGGAGCGACGAGGAGGTTGCGCATGCGCTGTTCGCCGTCTCGTCGCGGCGCACCGCCCGCGCCATCGCCTGCGCCCGCCCCGCCTTCTTCCAGGTACGCTCCTCCATTCAACCTCACACAACACGTTTCCCAAAGCAATGTTGAGTGTGCATTTTCTTAAGAGTGTCCTTGTGTACTGCGCAGGTTTCGCCGCCGTCGGTGATGCTGGGCTGTCTCTTAATGTTCCATTATAATCCAACATGTATGCTAAAGCAATGCTGGGTGTGTATTTTGTTAAGTGTGCTTGTGTGCTGTGCAGATGTCGGTGCTGGGTGAGGTGATGACGGGAGGTTTGTTTATTTTCCAACACGTTTGCCAAAGCAATGTTGGGTGTGTATTTTGCGTAGAGTGCTTGTGTGCTTCGCAGGAGTCGGCGCCGTGGGCGGTGCTGAGATCTCTCTTATTGTTTGAATATATTCCAAAATGTATGCCAAGGCAATGAAGAGTGTGCGTGTTGGCTGCACAGTTGTCGGCGACATGGATAGTGCTCGGTATGGTGATGTCGGAATGTTCCATTATAATCTAACATGTATGCTAAAGCAATGTTGACTTTTTTTCTAGTGTACGTGTGTGCACCGCAGGCGTCGGTACCGTGGGCGGTGCTGAGATCTCTCTTATTGTTCCAATATGTTTCAACACATTTGCCAAAGCAATGCTGGGTGTGTACAAGAGTGTTCTTGTGTGCTGCGTAGGCGTCGGCGCCCTGGGCGATGCTGCGCTCTCTTAATGTGTCATTATATTCCAACATATTTGCCAAAGCAATGCTGGGTGTGCATTTCGCTAAGTGTGCTTGTGTGCTGCACTGGCGGTGTGGCCGTGGGCGATGCTGCGCTCTCTTACATTCCAACATGTATGCCAAAGCAACGAGGGTGTGCATTTTGTTAAGAGTGTGCTTGTGTGGTGCGCAGGCGGCGTCGCCGTGGGCGGTGGTGGGCGCGGTGATGGCGGAGGTCGTGGGCGCGCTGCGCGGGCTGCTGGACGCCGGGGCCGCCCCCGACCGCCCGTGCGGCCCCGCGGGCGAAACGCCGCTGCACGTGGCGGCCGCCTGCCGCAGACGCGACTGCGCGCTCGAGCTGATTCTGCGCGGCGCAGACCCCAACACCTGCGACGTCAACGGGGAGACCCCTCTGCACAGGTAGGCCCTTCATTGGACTGTGTATTCATCTTCCATGGATTAAAATACTCTACAGATCCGAAATATTTACTTTACACAAATTATAGAACAGAAGTGTTCAAAATATTTGATTAAAGAATTTTTCGTAAAATATTTGCATTAATTGTATTACTGCTTTACATTCGTGTAAATGTTACAGTCATATATTTTTAAAACTTACTGTTAGTGTGCGTGCATTCTTAATCAACAACGTTCTTAATCAAGTAACGTTCTTAATCAACAACGTGTGGCATAATGTTTACCAACTGAGTTTTTAATTTTATTGTCCCGGTACCAAATCTTCTCTTAATTGCCCCCTACTTCTTGTGTATTTCTTTATTCCTCTCTTAGTAATAACCCATAACTTTTCTACGGGGTTCTAGCCAGAGCTATTACGTGTTCATGGTAAAAATTTAAAAAGCTTTTCTTCCAAATTCTTGAAGACACTTATCTTTGTGGCACTATGCTTCATCGTGCGTAAAAATTCCATCTTCATTAGGGAACCACTGTAATTTGTGGGAAAAGTTCCTTTTCAAGGATTTTTTTGTATTGGTATTGCCTCATTGTTCCTTCGACAATGTGCAATTTGCCAGGTCTTTTCCCAGACATCGCTGTTAACTGGATTTCTCTTCAATTATATCATGGAACTTAGAAAACCCATTCTTTACTCTAATAATTTGAACACGTCTATAATTGGAGAGAATCACAATACTTGGACCCTTCAGATTATCAGGTCAATACCTTTGAATGTAGTTGTTTACAATTAATTATAACTATAATTTTCTTAATTTTTGAAAAGTGTGGTGATCCAAGGGAGGCGCACTTCGTAGCTAATGCCCTGGGGGCAGAGGCAGTCAAGGCATGAAACGCTTCCCCTATTAGGCTATTGAAGGTAGATTTTCCTCTGGAAATTTGTTATTTAAAGGTATATCTTTGTTAATACAGATGTTTCAATTGATATCGGTAAAATTTTCGAAACCTGAAAAGCTTTCGTGTGCACTCAAAATTGCACATTTTTAGAAACTCTCAAATATTTGCTTGGAATCTCTTCAACAGCTGCTCCCAAATTTTCCGTATGAAAACTGGTTTTGCTCTGATTTCTGAAAGTTTCGTATTCATTTATTAACTAGGAATACTACAAATTGAGAATATACGTGAGGGGTGCAGTTTTTTGTACTGTACATAAGCGGTATATATTTTACAGCAAGGAAGACTAAACCGTCGTATATATAGATAGAATTTATAAATTGACATTCTTTATTTATTCCGTTTTTTGTGTAAAAAATATCGTACATTTTCGTCAAAGCTATTTAATTTTGAGAAAAATGTTTTTTTAGCAAGGGCGAATTTGAAAGACTTTCAAGTTAAATGAACTTCCAAAGTTTATGTCAATTGATACTAATATGTTGAATGTCATTTAGACATGTGTATTGAGCATTGTGAATAATTGTTGGGATTCGGTACACCAAAAGGGTGAATTTTAATTATAAATCAACACCTGGATGTTATGATTTGCTGTATTTTAAGTTGTTTAATAAAAAATGTTTTGAAGACGACAGCTCAAATAATATGAACACATAATTTGTAAAAACATTTTTTATAATTTCAGTAACATTACAAATTATGTGAGAAACTATGCGCCACGAGCTTGCCTTGAAATGGTTGTCCGGTACAGAGTGAAATCGGGCGGGCACGGGGGCTCCTTGCTAAGTTGTCGCTCTGGTGTAACAAGGCGGGTTGAGCTTGGGCACACGCAGTAACCCTCCAGATTTTAATTTATTTAAATACTACCGTTCATTGAAGAGAGACAAAAAAGCACAAGATAAGGGGGGAAAGTATACCTCGAAAAATGGAAACATAAGACCGTCACGTTCATGGAATGTTCTTCTGAAGGCACACGTTCCTTTCTCCTCTATTCGCTTGCAAGGGGACTGCGGAAGGATTGTCCACTCTTCAGCGGGAGGCGGTGTGGTGCCCGCGGGGTTGCCTTAGCGATAGCGTTAAGCTGCCTACCTGTCACCGCGCTGACATACGAATCACCTTTTCCATCACCCAGCGTTGAAATACTCGCAAATTAGTCTTGAAGTTGTAGAGTTAAAATAATTTTAAATTCTTGTTTTGTAGCAAATTGCCCACGCATTTCTGTCATCTAAAAGAAAACTTATGCATAGAAATTGTTTTGTCTGAAGTCAGCAAATATTCTGAGTGCATAGCAATGTTCAACACCAAGTGTTGCCTCAGAATCAACCCTCAAAATTTAAATTGAAAAACCTCCATCTCCGTTGTCATTAATGAACACAATTATCAATAAACTAACTTAATGGAAAATGAGAAACAAGCGTACTATTTCCTCACCTTTTCGGTATCCTAATAGTCTACTTGAAATGTGGCATTCAGAATATCACTCACACACACAACCACATTACTTCTCATGATAAATTTCCTATGAGAAAATGCAAAAGTTTTTGAATAAATATAGTTTGCGTTTTTCTGAAAATGCAATCTTTTTTAGCTTATTTACACTAAAACTATTGATCCATCGAGAAATTTCGTTAGTGAACGTGGTAAAACTTTGTGTCAATGAAAGAATTTCAAGATACATATGTAGCATAAAAATTTAAAACACTCAGGTTGTTAAATTATTAAGTTGGTATAAGAACGTAAGTATATTAAGTTAAAAATTACGAATGAATATTTTTGATGTTTAGGATAATTAAACCATTTTGGTTTCTTTAACCAATATAGATATTCAAACAATTTTGGTTACATAAACCATGTAGATATTCATCTGTTTTCAATAATTTAATATTTTTGGACGTTTCGAGGATTTTGTGTATTTTACTCACATTGAATACTTCTAGTTATTTATGCAACAAGGGCACTATAAGGGATCTAATGTTCGTCCAAAAAGCTCTCGGGGTTTTCATCCCTTGTCGATCATTAGGACCAGTTAACTCACGCGGTACATAGATGATTTTTTACGTAATTTTAATGATTTATATTTACTTATTCACTAATTATCTAGTTGTTAACGTGACTCGGTTTGTCTTTTCCTATTTCGATGTGGTGGTTCCCTTCACAATCCCCTCCATAAGAGAACATGTAGCACTATTCAACTGTTTTCATACAGCCCTTGTTACCACGAGCCTCTCGATCGAGGAACGTTATGCAGCGAAAGTTAATCGTTTCGTGGCAGTTGACATGCACGATTCAGCCATGCCCTCTAGGGGACGGCTCGGGACAGCTCTCAACCCTTCCACACAGGTGGCTTTGGTTAATTACTGCGCTAGTCAAATAAGATCAATGTAAAATCACGATCCAATTTATTTTCTAAAATATGCCTCATACTAATAAAAATAAATTAAAACTGAGAGGCGTAATATATTATTAAATGTAATGTAAAGTTCACAATCGAACGAAACATTTATTAGAACGATTCTCAATGATCAATAGGTTTGTAAACTTTCCTACGATTGGACAGGAACTTGTATCATTATAAAATCTGTATCGTAATGGATTTCTTTATGCAAGCATACAGCCATCAAATGACAGAATTCTTCAATTGGTGTCGAAAACTAACTACTCAATATTTCGTTTATTTTGTATTTGACAGTCTTTTGCCCTGCTTTTCTCTGATTTGTTCCCTCTCTGTCACTCTCTCACACGGTCCTTTTTCTCTTCGCGGCGTTTCTTCGTCCTCCTCTGAACGCACGGTGTGTTTTGTGCAGGGCGGCGACGCACGGGCGAGGAGAAGTGCTGTGGCTGCTGGTGGACTTCTGGGCGGCGAGCGTGGACGCGCGCTGCCGCCGCATGCAGACGCCGCTGCACCGCGCCGCCGCCCACGCGCATGCGCCCTGCGTGGAGACGCTGCTGGGCGCCGGCGCCGCCGTCTTGGCCAGGGACTGCGAGGGCGCCACGCCGCTGCACCTGGCCGCCGCCGCCTCCCGCGCCGCAACCCTCGTGCGCACGCTGCTGCAGCGGGGCGCCGACCTCGACGCCCAGGACTACAGCGGTAGGTGCCCCTCCAACACGCTTCGTATTCACAATTGCCTTCCGGAGGTGTAGATTGATTGGTTGCGTGGGCTTCCGCGGCCGGAGTTTGTGTTGTCTAGGCTATCCGGGACGAGCCGCGTCACTGACATGGTGGCTAACGTTTCGGCCAGCGTATTGTGGTCTTCTTCAGAGCGTACTGCTCTGAAGAAGTACGCTCTGAAGTACTCGCTATACGCTCTGAAGAAGGTCACGCTGGCCGAAACATTAGCCACCATGTCAGTGACGCGGCTCGTCCCGGATATCCTAGACAACGTTCAGATTGATTGATTAGTGTTGTGTGCGGGCACGACAACGTCTAAGGTTATTAGTCCCGTAAGTCTAGTGCATGTTGTTTTCCTCGGGAGGTGGCGGTGATCTCCCCTAGATAGTGAGATCCGGCGCCGACCTACCATCTTATAGCGGTTAGCCGCGCCATATCTTGGAATACAGTGGAGCAAAATCACCATTACTTTCCGAGTAAAAAACACACACTACGCTGCGGGACTAATGACATTAGGAAATTTCGTGCTCGAAAACGCTAGTAATCAATCAATCATCCAATGTTTACATATTTCGATTACTATTTTAAAATTATGTTGGCGTATTTTTGAAAAATAAGTATATCATATTAGAGAACTTTTCAGTAAAAACTGTTTCATAACAAGGATGATCTGCTTTATAGCGGAATTTATAGCAGACTATCCTAAACAGATCTTCGCATACAAATTTCCCAATAACTCTATTCGTAAAACAAAACAAGGTATAATAGTGCTAGAGATTTTTTAGAACTGTTCTTTTTTAATCTTTGTTAAAAAATAACCCTCAGATTACCAACTTCTAACTTGTATTCGCAAACAGTAAATTTTGAAATTAAAAATCCGAGATTTTTATCAATCAGATTTAGGATTTTGTTGGCTATATTATTACACAGTAATGTCATAAATGAATAATATTGTTTCTGGAGAAGGAAAAAAATCCCTCCTCTAGTAGTCATTGTCATAAGAGGAATCAATGAATGGTGTGTTCTGCAGGACGGCGACCTGTGCACTACGCTGCGGAGAGTGGCAACTGCAAGACCATTCGGCTGCTGGCGGAAGACTATTCGGTTGACGTCAACGCTCGCACCAGAGACGGCAGGACACCGCTGCACATCGCTGCTGCGGGCTATAGGTGAGTTGCGTCGGAAACACAGACATACATTGACACATTCTACACACGTAAAGTGCATTATAACTAAAGTAAATAGATAAATAGTTATTAGTTAAGAATAAAATTGTTCATTATGTTGTCAAGAAAATCAAATTCATGTTCGAAATATTAGCACAAAAAAACTAATTTAAAGCAAGAAGGTTAAAATTAGGTGATTATCTTATTTGTGGTTTAATAGAACGCTCATTTTCATTCGATATTTTTAATAATCTAATGTTTGCGATGTGTGCAAAATTTTGAACAAGCTGCACATTTCGGTTACGCCTAAAACTTTGGTTATGACTTCGTGACACCAAATATTGTGCATAATATTCATAATTGATACTAGTATATATAACACATCTATAGTACGTCTAGCACTCTGGAATTACATATAAAACTTAGGCTAGGTAAAATTACGTTTATAGAATTTGTAGCTGAGAAAACAAAAACGTTCGATGTTCAGGAGCTTCAAATTTTGAAGAGCAAGCAAAAAGTTTCTAAATTTTAGACAACGATCATCTTTCTCAACATTAATAGTTAAAGGACACTCTACAGACGTCACAGAGCTCACGGACAACGACCGTTAAAGAACGATAAAGTTGAATTTATATTTTTAGAACACCGTTGAGTTTCCTGCCGTTAACTCAAAACCGGCAAAATGTGACATCGAACCTTATTGTTTACACCGATTTCATTATTTTGTAAGTTAATTGAGGGCAAAGATGTGAATACTTTTAGTCATAATTTATTCGTTTCCTTCGAATGACAATGACATGTTTCATCGAGCACTCGCGTGCGCAAACAGTGACTGGCGCCCAGAAGCCGAATTTCGGTTGGACGCGTTCGCGAAACCTGGTATCATTCGTCCAAAGGAAGCGTGTAAAACGGGTCAGGTAATCGTGTGAATGTCTAACTCGAGGGTTCATTTTTCTACAAATTAGATACACGCGTAACATTTTCATTAGTACGCCCAATGTTTTTAGTGCGTCACGTATTTTGTTTATTACGTCAAATCCTTTGTTCAGTAGGTGAAACACTTTGTTCAGAAGGTCAAACACTTTTTTCATTAGATCAAACACTTCGATCAGTAGGTCAAACACTTTGTTCAGTACGTTAAACACATTGTTCAGTACGTCAAAGACTTTGTTTAGTATGTCATGCTTTTTGTTTACTGCGTCAAAATTTTGTGTTTTAAGGCAAATATTTTATTACGTCATACATCTGGATTATACTTTGTATAGCACGCCAAGAAATTGTTTAGAATGTGATGCACATTGATTAGAATGTCAAACATTTAGCTTAGTACGTTAAACCCTTCTGTTACATCTAACTACCTGCAACTACTTCAAAATTACATCCATTGTTTTGATTGTTTATCAAACTTTTTGTTACGTGTCGTCCATAAATAACGTTACGCGAGAGAGGAGGAAGGGGGTTATAGGCAGCCTTACGCTGCGTTACGTAGGGGTAGGGGGTATTAGTTAAGCGTTACGTACCATTGATATTTATTTTTAAAATATTTCAACATTTGCTGAAATAATTGCTTTTATTCCATCTTATACTAAACATTTCCATATTAACAAATTAAATTCAAAGTATAATAAATTAAAGAAGTTATATTGCACAAATTGTTACAATAAATGAAAATATTTTTCATCAATAATATATTGTTGAAACTTTGAGGGGAAGGTGGCTTGTTGCAAGCGTTACGTAATTATTAGAAGGGGGTACAAGTACGCGTTACAGGAGGAAAAGGGGGTACTCAAAATAATCCAAATTTGCGTTCCGTAATTTATGGATGACCATTTATTACGCTCTAATAATTATTAGAAGTGGGTTCATGTACGTGTCACAGGTACGTTACGGGGGAAGAGGGGGTATTCAAAATACTCCAAATTTGAGTTACGTAATTTATGGATGCCCCTCTTATTACGCTTAACATTTAGGAAGTCCCCAAAAGTGTATTTCTCGTCTGATGGTTGCCTTTCGCGTCTCGCAGCGCGAGGTGCGTGGAGGAGCTGGCGCGGCTCGGGGCGGACGTGCACGCGCGCGACCGCCGCCGGATGACGCCGCTGCACGTGGCGGCTGCGCACGGCCGCGCCGAGGTGCTGCGCGAGCTGCTGCGCCTGGGCGCGCGCACGGACCTGCGGGCGCAGCACGACATCACGCCGCTCATGATCGCCGTGGCGCGGCGCGACCAGGAGAGCGGACTCGCGCTCATCGAGGTAAGATTAGCGCCAGCGCCCTATGGTGGCCAATATAAATTAAGCAACGTATTAGAAACGATTATTAATAAGAAAATAAACATCTGGAGAGCTGGCTCAAGGCATCAATTGATATCACTGCAGTCCCTCTAACCGGGAGATCATAGTCCCGAGACCCGACGGCGGCAGTATTTTCAATAGTCTTATCAGCCAGGTCGAATTCAGTCGCGGTCTGGAGGGGAATTCTAGCGGCCGGCTGCTCTGATCGGTTGTTTTCCGTGTTGTTTTTTTTTTTTTTTTTTTTTTTTTTTTTTTTTTTTTTTTTTTTTTTTTGCGATCAACACCACGCCAATGCCGAGGCAGTACGAGATCTTTTTTACCTCTTCCTTGTCCCATCCTCTCCCCTTACACACACACACACACTTACACTAACCCGCACTACGCAAGCACACATGCCGGGAGACCGGTCGGGAACTTAGAGCTTATTCCAACTGGGGAGGTGTTGGGAGATACCTAGAAGTCAATTCATTAACTACCCATGAGAGAAGCCAGCCCCGAGATACTCCTCCAGACAGGGGCTGAATTACATCCATCTAGTGTCGTAAATCCGCTACCGTTTGGATTCGAACTCTTAGCCACGGGCTACGAAGATGCAGAGCAAACGGTGTGGTCGCAGTGCTATATCAGCTCGTCGTTGCGGTTCAAAAATGAATATTAAAATAGTTTCACGTATTTATAAACTAATATAAACTTTCTTAGACGTAATTGTTAAAATCTAAATCGAATAGAGGCCCCGGGTTCGATTCCTGGGCAGGCAAGATTACAGTGTGCGTTTTCCTTGCAATGTCCCAGTATATATTACTGTGTGACGATGAGAAAATTTACTTCTCGGGTTTAGAAGACCGGAATACGGCGAGGGGATGTCTTCGTGCGAACCACACACCCTTAAACCTTACTACAACCACCCTTAACTCTTGGCCGCGAGGCTGGGACGTCGCCGGTAGGCATGTTCACGGGCTGTCGCACATACAAATCAGACTTTAATACAGTCTGCAGCACATGGCTTGCCCAACGGTCTGTTTTCTGACTCGTAAAATACGCGACCTTACTCGAAAACACTCGTGCAGAACCTGAAAACTACGCATCCTAAATCTTTTAAGTCTAGCTTTCGCTTTGGTATCTACGAGTGCTGTTGCTTAAGTTCTGAATGAAGTGAAATACTTTTGAACTTCTGATACTATAATTTTGGTAATGTATCTCTGTTGGAAATTTCAATCTTTAGTTAGAGAAATCACAAATGTGCAGGATTAGAAATTGACGCATTAAATAAATCCTTTATGTGCGGTATAATCACATTTAAGTATTTCTATTTGACTATTAAATGCCTCCTGAAAATCATTACAATTTTAGTTATACTTTTAGTAATGAAAGTGTAAATACGTTCCCCTACCTTTTGGCAAACCTCTAAAGGTTATCCCATATGTTAACGTCTGATTTACAATTTTCGGGAACATACACTCAGCAAATTATTGTTGTTGTTCGCAGGCAGGAGCAGATGTGGACGCTTGCAATGGGCTGGGATATTTAGCCTTGCAAGAGCCAAGGCAATATTTATCAACCTCGGAGCCAGATGAAGAATATGAATTTTAAGTTTACTCCTGCAGTTGCATCAATATTTTCTTTTCTTTTTGTAAAATTTTCTTTTGACAAGAGCAATACTATTTCTTATTGCTGCCTTTTTTATTACGATAAATGTTTCTCAACGTTTCACCCAAAGTATTATATACTTCTTTTTATTTTAGTAAAATATGTATATTATGGATATTTGTAGTATTCTGAGATTATTTTTAAAATATATATTTTACATTTCACTGCTTCGTAAATAAAACTCTACAACTGAAAAACGAATTTTTATATTGTTACACAACACATCACGACGACTGCCTTTGTGCATGAAATGTTGCATAATTCCAATTCGAATGTTGCTACTGAGGGAGAAGTGTTTATCTTCAAACGCAATGGTTCAACATTCAAAACCATTCCGAGTGCATTTTGAGTTGTGGCGTTTTTCTTACGAGGTAACGCTTAAAAAAAAAGAAGAAGATAAGTCAATATATTTATAATTTATTGTCCAGGATTCTTCAATATCCCAATTCTAAGACAGACTTTGTTTAGCAAAACTGGAAGCTTCAGTATGTGGCTAAATTTTGAATTGCTTAACTGTCAATGGATTGAAATTATATCTTGTATATTTTCTTATTTACCAAAGATTTTCTTTTCTCTTTCAATAAAGTGTTAATGATTTTTGTCGATTTGTAAATTTTCTGTATTTTTTATATTTTTAATGTAAATTCGTATCTGTAATTTTTTTATTATTTTATTGTATTTTACTGAATATAATTTTATTTTTGTAAGAATTTTCAAAGCATTTATATTCTATTAATGAAATAAACCTTCACATACTCCATATTACTTAAATGTAAATTATATTTCTAACTGAAATTAAAAGGTCTTTTCCTAGAGTTCTGCCATTAGAATTTGTGTAAATAAAGGTATATACTACATTTCGCATGAATAATATTTTTTGATATTTAACTAAGAGTACATCAAAAGATTTGTACCCTCGTGTTATTATAAAGAAAACACCTCAAGGGGCAGGAATGCAAACCAAAAGGTTTCTCAGGTTATAAAGAAGAGTAATAATCGATCAGTAAGAAACCAATAATAAGTTATCAGAAACATTTTATCGCTTGAAATAAGGTTGTCAATTTACTTTAGTTTATGCAGGGGAGGTGTAATATCTAATAACGGCTTCTATGCAAAATGACGCCGAAGTATAAATACTCGTACGGATTCAAATACACAAGCGACTAGTGGCCTGCAGCTGCAAAATTTCTTTGGAACAAAATAACTACAAAAATAGCGTTGCAATAGAAGGACGGCCGGAAATAACAAATAAAAAAGTGTCGTGTAACATTGGAATTAATGAAATTTAATACAAAAATCAATATTCCTGAAAACTGCAACAAATTAATAGTAGTGTACTTCCGACATGTGTGATATTGTAGTGAATGTCAGTGTAAATGTCGTAAGGGAAGGCAATAGATTGGAAGAGGAAGGAGATATCGCCCATGGTGTGTGGTCTGTTTGTTACGGTACTACTCTGCCAATCACTTGGTACAGAGAGAACAAACAACTGTGCTTCGACGTAAGCAATGGTCGTTAAGATTCTCCTCTAGACAGCGACTGAAATCGACATGATTTTGTGGAAAGGTGTCGAGATTTCGACGGAAACAAACGTTTGGGGTCCCCTAACACCGAAAACCATTTTTTCCCGACCGTCCGTCTATACTTTACGAACAATATTAGGGCCTAAAATATAGGTATGGTTTTTTACAAACTGTTTCCTATTTTTTACAAAATATAGGTAAGGCTTTTTACACCTCGGCCAATATGACCTTATTTGAAGCTCTACTTTTTTCAATAAAATTCTTTAATTTAGGGTACACTTTACATAAAGCCCCTGGAACATTTTGAAACTTTTGAAGCTATGATTGAAATTAACTTATAAAGATGGCATAGGTCTGCCTTTTATTGTTAACTCTGAATTTTCGAAAATTGCAACATTTGGAATTTTTTAAGCGTCTTCCTACAACTACAAAATTTAACATAGAGATTTTTACCTTGAATAAAATGTCTTCTCCATAATTAGTACTTTCAATAATATCCTGCAAATTTTTTTGACAATTGCCATAGATTTCGCGCAAAATTGCGTACGCGTGGTAGGGATATTACTAAATCTACTGTGCAAAATTACATAAATATTAGTTTCCTCTAAACTTTCTTTTTTTCAGAAATTAAACAGTTGTAAATTTTTGACATTATCTCAAGTCGTTAATATTTACAATATGGACAATTTGTATACATGATTGCATTTTTTAGAAGTACTTTAAATAATATCTGATAAATTGATTGGAAAATTTACAAGTTTTCTGTGAAAATGATGTCAAATATCTCCTTTTTCAGAATCGCTCAAACGCAATTTTTCCAAAAACGGATCGAAATTTAAAAAAATACTTGCACGAGTAGGGTTAAATACACTGTTTAAGCTGACACAAAAATCATTTTGTTGTATTTTTTTTTAATTTAATCAAATGTAGGTTTTTTAATATCTAAACGCCATTAATATGCACATTTCCAGCGATTTCCATACTTTATTGTATTTTTTAGTAGAAGTACGTCAAATGACTTACAATGTAGATTTTAAAAACTAAAAGAATTTGCTGTGAAAATATCTTCACATTGTCCATTTACAGTAACCCTTAAGCGACATTTTTTTAAAGGGGCTCCACATTTTCCAATGCAAATATCCTTCTAGGACGAGGGGTACTCTCTTATTATATTCGTATAGTAATATTTCAGTTCTACCATTAGAAAAGCGAAAAACAAGAACTTTGGATGGCGATAGATGGCCGTTGTCAAGACAATGGGGAAAGACCGTAAAGCTATCAAAGAAATTAGAAAACTAACTAGTACGAGAAAGTATGTGCCATTCTGTAGCACCGCTACTTCTTTCAGTTTCTGCGCGCATCGGAGCCTATACTCAGTAAATTATTGACGTCAATTAGTGATATAGGTTAACCCGCAGCAATCGCAGAATTTCGCTTGCGTCCGGAGCCAAGCTGAGATGGACAAGGAGGCACTCATAGAGAGGCAGACTGATAGACGGAGTATCGAACGTTAGGCCGAAAACCAATTTTTCCCAATCAAGGATCCATAAAGTGAGGATTCTGACTACACTTCTTACGCGAGAAGGTAATTTCGGTAGGTTAATAGAGGATCGTACCAAAACCCGGGCTTCCATTTTATTTTCCAATATTTTTTCATCTAATTTTCTGCACAATTAAATGAAAATATAAGCAATGCATGCCTTACTTACTTACTTATACAAATGTAATATTCTACTTAAAGTTATTTTCCAACTAGTTTACGAATAAAATGAGTTTTCGTAAACATTTCATTTAAAAAAAGGTTTGTTATTGTGAACATCCGCAAACATTTTAAGAATTGGGTAAAAAAATAAATTAAACATCTGCAAAAAGATTCAACCCAGTATAATTTTACAAAAATACAAGCGACATATGTTATACATTAAAAATTGTTTTATATGCTTTGCACGTGGTATTACATGTCTTGCACATAGTATATATATTCAAGTTCGAAAAAAATCACGTATGTAAGCAGGCTTTTCCGCCCCGCACATTCTACATGGGCCCAGAGAAGAACACATTAGACACATCACCCTTAGTTCTCCTACAGCCCTCTGAAAAATTTTACACAGCAAAACATGCACCCTGCATCTTCTTAATCGAAAAGGGAAATATCCCTGGAAGAACTTCCAATTCTGATAGGCCATATGACATGTTTATTTTCTCGTCGGAGGTGGAATCTTCTTTTTGTTTTTGTTTAACTTCAAGATTCTCTTAAATATATCTTTTCGAATTCTCTGGAATTAAATTCTAAAATTGTTTTTTGATCTCTTTCTTCTTCCTGCTCTCTCAAACTGATAGGCTTCAGAAGAGGCTCTTACTTTTTCTTAGACGCCCAAGTTATAACGAGTTCTAAATACCTTAAACATTTTTATTTTATAAGCCGAACACTTGGGGACCTGCGTTAGAAACTTCCAGGGGCCTTGGGTTATGCGTGTTTATATTCAATTTACCAGTAACTTTTTAAGGTAAGTAAAGGAAATTTCATTGCCCTTACATAAATACTTTGTAATGCCATAAGGTAAATGTTAGAGAAAAATAAGGTAATGGTTAGAAGACTTACCGATGAAATCATACGCATCAAGTCTAATTGACTTCTGAGAACAAGCACTTGAAGAAACTTTGCTTACTATGATCTACTGTCCCGCAACAACTGAAGAGGAACACACTATCGTCTTGAAAAATACTACAATTTTAGTACGTTTCCAATAGACATCAGCACTCTACACAGCAACAAAACAAGGGGATCGCATTGGAAACCAGACCCGACTTTAAGTACTTTCCTCTACATCCTAGAAATATTTTGTACTTCAGTACCAAAGCCCACAACCCGAGTTATTCTGTAAAAGTAATAATGCTGCAACTGCACATACTTTATCGCAGTATTTCCAACGTTAACAATTTTCGCAAAATAAGGATGTTCAACAAAAATGTATCATACACTAAAAAGTGTAAGTTTTTCTATTCGTGAAAAGGGTTTTAAGAAAAATGTTGTTTTTAATAAAATCATGTAATTACAATTTGCACAATTTTTTAAGTAGAAATTACGCGAAAACTTTTCGATTTTACATTACATTCGTAATTTTTGAGACCTTATTTTAGAATAATTTGCTATAAGAAAAATGTATAATATGTACAGCTTTTTTGCATTGCTATTTTCCGCAATGTACGAATATTCAGAATTCACCTCTTATGAGAGTAGCACCATTCTGCACCCTCTTTTAATACACGAAAAGATGAAATTTAAAGAAAAAAATTGGAGCCGATTTTAAGAGAATGTAATTAAAAATTGCTGATATTTCAAGCAAAATTACACGAAAACTTGTCATATCTTCAAAAAATTGTACATAAATTTATTTCCAGATTTATATAAAAAAATCATTTAGTAACAATGCAAGAAAACACCTTAAACATATTGAAGTTTAGCAATTTTAGTAAAAAAATAGGGATTTTAACGGAACTGAAGCCGGAGTTATTGTTTTAACCGTCCTTGACACTATCTAAGGGCGGTTAACCACAATACAAGCATATATATAGAAGCGCAGCTACACATTAGCCTAATTCGATTGGTTATTTAATAGGAAACACCCGGAAGCGCGTTTTCACATAAAGCAATCATTTTTCGTAACATTTCGAGTACGTTTAGCACTTCCATTCCCCACGCCGCCGTGCACCTAGGAACCACTTTCTGGATTAGGGGCGAAAGACAAGAGGAGTCGGTGAAAGTTGCACGTGTTCACAGAAGCGCTGGGCTCCCCGGGCGGGCAAAGGGCTCGTGCGGGATTATATTGTCACGCCTCCCTTGATGGGTGAAAGTACAGTTGGTGTACGACGTTCGTTCTTGAACAAGTACTTTTCCCTCACCATTCTACCTTTTTGTAATAGAGCTTCTACCTAATTACAGGTATTACCTACCGCGTTTGTGCCTTTCAACCGGACTGACAAAGGGAAGATATAGGAAAGCAGAGTCGCGGATCGGGTGAGTCATAACCTGAGTAAACCCAGTCCCGTTGTCGCAGGTAGCGAGGGGTAAATTTAAATTTCTTCTGATACGGCGTGTTTTTCCCTTTTCCAAAGCACGCGAGTATTCAAGCCATTGCAGGTGTTCCTGGCGTGCTTATGGTTTGTACACGCCTATAATAGATATATTACTTATTTCGAATATATCCGTACACTGATGGAAAATTATGCAGCGTTTCGATATATGTGCCGTATAAGATGGGTCAATTTTGCTAGACATACATGAAGACAGAGATATACAAAAATACTAAAGCAATGATAAATATTTTATTTTCACTGATAAATGAAAGTTTTTAATTATATTATTCCTACTATTCTCGAACTCCGCGAACCGACTGGGTGCTCATTATCTGTGGGGCTCTGAATATCACACATCTAACGTCAGGCGACGAGGAACAGCGAAGCAATCACGAGTACTGTTTCAGGGCAGACACTTTTTGCTGCTCAGAAACGCTGTTTGACACGCAATCGGCAGCAACATGTTTGCAGGATATTCGTTTCCTACCAAGTCTTTAAAATTTGATTCAAAATATCAATCTCTTTGATTTCAAATAAATCGTCGACCTATGTCCTTCCTACGTCAAAGTTTTATTTTACACTTCTGAACAACCCAATATCTTGTATCCTATCTGAACAAACGAATACTGATTGATACGAAGATTGACCCTGAAGTTACTTAAAGGTCTATTTTCGTGAAAAATAGTACATTAAAGAATACATATTTATCTTCAATGTTTAAGATGTAGGTCGGGTTCGAGAAAAATATTTTTTTTTTGCATTTTTCGAAATTTCCATATAAGGATAACGATGTAATATTTATTTTTATTATATTTGCCATAAACGTAAGAAAAAATAAGTTGATTTTTTAAAATAAATACTTGTTTTCAGAATTCATTATTTTTTGCGGAATATTTTTTTTAAAATTTAGAATAAAGAAGTTTGAAAAAACACGTAAAAATGTTCGCAAAATAAGTAGAATATGTAATACCCTAAAAATATGTAGATGTGTGTAAAGAAAAAATGGATATTTTTTCGAATAGACCTTAAGTGTCACGATATTCAGAACTGAACACAAAAAGACAAAAAATATATGATTACATCTGAAACCAGAAATATAGTTCACACTAGTGACTAGAACTTTGATAGTTCTTCGAGGTGCCTGAGAATGCGTCACTGGAATTAATACCGATAAACAAAATTATGTTGATATTCTAAACTCTTTTCAGACATTTAAAAGGTTTATATCCTTAAATTTAACGACTGCTATTCTATTCCTATTTTCACGCCCGATTCCTCTTGCGAGAGACATGTTTATTTACATTACACGTACATGTTGCGCATCCTCTGAAATTACTCTACTCTTTTCTTTAGGTTGCTGCGATATTGTAGCATGTATCAATTATTCCTGACCTAAAATATTATTTTTGACTAAAGTATTAGAGAATTTTACTGACCAAAAATGTACGAGTGTAAACTTTTCAAAAATGATCAAGAACAATTCCACTAACAAAATCCATGTATTTTGTCAGTATGTCGTTGTGAAAGCTACAGTAAAGAACTTGGGAGCATTTCTAGAGCTCGCTCTGGTTGCCATCTTTCAATTTTGTAATCAAATTTTCATCATACATTGATGTAAGTATATGAGCTTCATGTAAATATAAATTCTTTAATTATAATTGAGGGAATGTTTAGTAATTGTTACCTATTATTACGCTTAGCAAATAAAGTATATAATGCAATTAAGAATGCCAACATTATAAGAACTATTGTTGCATGTAGTCCTACAAGGTAAAACTAAAAAAGTTTGCAATTAATCATGATATAACGTGAACGGTGATCCTTTTCTAAACTATACTGACTAAAGTTACGCGAGAAATATTATTTATTGTGTTATACTAAAGTAAGCTAGTAACTTTATATTTATTGATCAAAAAGGTAACGAAATTAGCTTCAATCGATACCGTCTATGGGGTAACGATAAAAGTTATTAAAGTCACTAAACAAATATCGGCTTACTTATATTACAGTTTTATTGTCTCTGGTATCAGGTCTCGCTTGAACTCTATTTGTATCTTCGAAAGCACTCTGTTTAGACAACACCGTATTATTTATTTGCGAAAACAAAAACCCCTTATATTTGTATAGGAATTTATTCTGTGAAGAATGAATACGGACAGATTTTATACTCGTACCTAACACTTCTAAAACAATTAAGTATCAAAAGTAGTATATTATTAATTAAATGAATAATTCGTCCTGCCCTAACATACGTCGGCCCTGTATGGCACAACTACTCAGCGAGTCGCACCAAATGATTCCAAACAAATTTTTACGTAAAATCATTAAAGAACATTGGTTCCTTACCAATAGTCACATACATTGTCAAATTCACAAAATCAGAATCCGTTCCCGTTTCCCTCAAGACGATTATCGACCTCCATAGACATTTGTACTCGGGTGTATGGAAAAAAGTAAAGATGCTATATTCAAAGCCTTTTGACACAAAATCGCGTCAAAATAACAAGTAAAATAATAAAAAATAAGTATAATCACCAATAGGGAAAGGTTACAGTCAGATGAAAAATATAGCAAAACTTAGTTTAAAAATCCGTAATTTTCATATGAATATGTGAAAACCAGACCGGTATAAGTGAATATAGTTTATAAATTCCGAAGAAAAAAACATTTATTTTGGCTATATTTCAGTGGAAATGTATTTTCGAGATTTTAATGAACAATTGAAATGCCGTGGTTGTAGTGATGAAACAAAGCACCACGAATTTACAGTGATATTGACTTAAACAGATTGTTCATAATTTATGAAATGACGTTTATATCGTTCTTATTTTAAACCTGCTCATATCAATTAGCAGCTCAACTTCCTGAAAAGCATGCTCTACTGAACAGGAAAGAAGGATAGAAATTTTAAAAACTGTATTTTTTTTGTTAAATGACAATGACATGAAACGTAATGAAATATGTTAATATTATTATAGTACAAAGTTGCAAAAGAAACTCTAATCGCTTATGACCGTTTAGTTGCACAGAGATCTAATATAAATTATATTAATAAAAAGTACGCAATGCAAAAACAATATTTAAATTTATTACGCCAGTTTTAAATTAATATAAACATATTAAAAACCAAGTATATCAGTGCGAATCGGACACTTTCAACACTTATGATTCATTGCCTAAGTTGTCGGCTACCGCCACCTACTACGCGAGAGGCAATTATTCGCCATCTTGGAACAGAAAAAGAAATCCCTTAATCCCTTTCTCTTTTCCCCCTCCTCCAGCACTTCACTTAAGAATACTCCTAGCTTCGGCAGCCATGGCGTACCTGCGTCCCCCACCTGTGAATCCCCAGCGTCCCCACAGCCATGTCCCTTGGAAGAGCTCTAAACCAATCACGTGGTTTGCTACGTCATCACCCTGCCGGCCCTCCCGGTTAGATAAATAGGACAGGACAGACAAATTCTTGGCAGTTGGTGTGAGTGAACGTGAAGCAAATACAGCGTGTGCGAGTTCTTTCCTGGAGTGTGTGCGAGCAACGTTGGAAATTACCACCATGGTAAGAAACCTTTCTTTATTTTTTTCATCTGATTATTTAAACAACAATAATTCTTGCAAGCTTTTAATATTTAAGTAATTTTTTCTTTTATTAATTGTAATGTACGTTAAGTGTTATGTAAGATTAATTGAATCGTAAGTCATACGAGATTTTTGAATACTTGAAATTCAACCTTGATGCTCTGACATTACCTCGAAATATTGATGAATAACAATTGTTTAGTTATTGCAAAATGTGTAAATATTGAAAAACTAAACTTCCCGTGCAGTTTAATTTTGTATTTATGATAGCTGATGTTATCAGAACAAAGAATGTCGCACTATTTAATTTTTATTAACAATACAATTCACGTTTTACTTCATCGAAATTGTATGTATGAGTAATAACTCGTTTTGTGTTTTAGTGTGAACTGCTGTGTAGCTTACGCGGATACCGGACTCTTTACAACAACATCCGCCGCACGGCCCACGATTGCAGGGATGCTCTTGCAATTGCCATCTCGAGAGAGGTAAGCATCAACTCAATAGTTTTAATAACTAGAATTCTTCTTCTAAGTCTCAGATGTCGATATGTATTTTCCACTTTACCAACATTTTAGAGCTTTCGATCTCAGCTTTTGAGGGACTCTTCTCCCGTATGTATTTGTTCATATTTTTGGTTAGCATTGTCGTCTGATTATGAGGTTGCCTTGAAGAGTATCTTTCATTTAACAAAGATAATTCCTATGTTTTAAAAATATTTTTCTCATAGTAATTTTACTATATTGTTTATGATTAACCGTTATCTACATGGATCAATAATTTTTGTAACCACAATTTGAGAAGAAACAACGGTTCATTCAAATGACTTTACTGTATTTTTTAATTAGTGTTTTGCTTCTATTTAGTGTATGTTATAACACGAGCAATGCAGTAATACACGTGTCAGAAAATTTGGTTTTATATTCAGTGACTACTGGTAAATTAAGCAAACTTAAGATTTTTCAACATAAATCAGTGCATGAATTGAGGATCATCGTGTAACGTGTCGCTTGAATGTCTAATGTGTGGGTAATGCGTGTCTGATGTGTGGTTAATTTGTGGGTAAAGTGTGTCGACTGTGTAGCGTATGTGCGGCTAATGTGTCGAAAGTATTTGATGTGTGTGTGTGCTGTGCGCAGGACCGGCCGGGGCTGCTGCGAGACGCGGCCGCGTCGGGCAACGTGCTGCGCTTGCGGCTGCTGCTGCGCGCGTGCCCCTGGAGCGACGAGGAGGTTGCGCATGCGCTGTTCGCCGTCCCGTCGCGCCACTCCGCCCGCGCCGTCGCCCGCGCCATCGCCCGCGCGCGCCCTGCCGTCTTCCAGGTACGCTCCTCCATTCAACCTCACACAACACGTGTGCCAAAGCAATGTTGAGTTTGTATTGTGCTTGTGTGCAGTATGAAGATTCAAATATATTTTAACATGTATGCCAAAGCAATGTTGAGTCTGTATTTTGCTAAGTATACTTGTGTACTGCGCAGGCGTCGGCGCCATGGGCGGTGCTGAGATATCTCTTCATGTGCCATTATATTCCAAAACGTATGTCAAAGCAACAAGGGTGTGCATTTTGTTAAGAGTGTGCTTGTGTGGTGCGCAGGCGGCGTCGCCGTGGGCGGTGGTGGGCGCGGTGATGGCGGAGGACATGGGCGCGCTGCGCGGGCTGCTGGACGCCGGGGCCGCCCCCGACCGCCCGTGCGGCCCCGCGGGCGAGACGCCGCTGCACGTGGCGGCCGCCTGCCGCAGACGCGACTGCGCGCTCGAGCTGATTCTGTGCGGCGCGGACCCCAACCCCTGCGACGAAAACGGCGAGACGCCCCTGCACAGGTAAGCCCTCTTCACTATGGACTCATTGCAGCTAGTAGATTGGCTTTTATATTTATGTTCCCACTTTTCTATAACTCCGTACGTCCTAATGTTTCCATAACACGTTTTATGGTAAATCAACATATTGACAATATTTGGCGCACTCGGATTAGAGCATTTTAAAATATCCTTATAAGTTATAGTTAATCATTATATATAACAATATTATATTGAAATAGTCGAGTTGTTTAGGAGAGGCTAGCTCAGTAGCTTACATCCTCTTGGCAAAGTCGTTCAAATATTGATATTCTCCTGCAACTATTTATTGAAAATAGATGTTTGCTCATGAAATATTTCCTTCAAATTAGATCTTTATAAACACAAATGCATTATTGTCCTGAAATTTCTTGAAATTATAAATATTTAATGGGTAAATAAATTTAAAACTGTGCAATTTTCAGAAACGTTCAATCAAAATTTCTGGTAAATTTAAAACGAGTGTTGCCCCAAACACTTGTAGATGAAAACTATTTTTTGCCCCTTGATGGTCTGGAAGTTTCATATTCATTAAATTATTAGGATTCCTAAAATATAAAGTAATTGGTTAGGGATACTGTTTTTTGATATAACACATATTTAATATAAAGGTAGAAAAGTAGATCAAACCACAGTGTTAATTGAATTTTATAAATATGATATTTTACTTTTCACGTACAGTTAGTTTTTTGACAAACTTAATCGTTAACAAGTGCGAAATTGAAATATTTTTAAGCGAAAGAAACTCCCAAATATTCTGTTTATTGCAACGAATGTGTCGAATGTCATGTAGACATTTGGATATAGTATTGTGAAGCTTACTATTTGGATCATATATATATATATATATATATATATATATATATATATATATATATATATATCAAAATCTTTATTTTTTCTTAAAAAGCAAGTAAGGGAATCACGATGTTTCAAACATTTTAATAAAGAGAGATTTTCAAACGAATGTTGAAATGTTAAAAGTACATAATTTGCAATTAATTCATAATCATTTTAACAATTATTTGAATTAATTGTAAATTGTTCAAAATGAAATCTTTGTGAACTCAAATGCTTCAAGAGGTCTTTCCTAAAAATGCTCGAAATCTCAAATATTTTCGTGTGTAAATAAGGTCAAAATTGCGTGTTTTCAGAATCGTTCTAATGAAATTCGTTTAAAACGTTTCCAGTATTGCTCCCAAAATTTCCCTTAAAAAAAGTTTCCCTGTGTGATATTCTGAATATTACCTTGCAACTGTTTTATTACTATTTAAATTTTGAAAATGTGTAGGGGATTCTGAGTTTTGATGTAACACTTAGTCTGTATTTATTTTAAATCACAGAGAACCAAACCATTGTAGTAATTGAGGGAACGCATAAATTTGTTAACCTACATTTTCCTCAAAGTTAGTTAATTTTGAGAAAATTATTCGTTTACAAGTGCAATTTTACAAGCTAAAACCTAAGGTAAAAAAACCTCCTAATAATCTTTATATTGCAGCGATTTTGTTGAATGTAATTTAGATATATAGTAGATTTAGTGTTGAGAAGTATATCTCTGGGATTATATACTTCAAAATTGTGAATTTTACTTGTACACAAACATTTGGAAATCACGATATAATGCAGTTAAAGCAGATTAAAGAAAATAGATTTAAACACGTTACCTACATAACGGCTACAAATTGTACAAGGTTGTATGTGCTTTGTTGTAGTACCAATAGTAACTATTCTATAACCATCAACTGTTTATGGTTTGAAATCGATCGGATCGGAGTGGTATCACGATGACGTGGGTTAACATGGGCTGTAGCAGCTGATGAACCATAAACTCGCGGGCGGTACTGGGAACGTTCAATATTACAATTTCTTCTGCTGGTTGCACAGAAACGTATAAACGCAACAAAGGGAAAACTATAGTTCGTTAGAAGAAAACGTTTCTTTCTCTTCTCTTCGCTTGCAAGGGAATTATCAAAGGATTTTCCACTCTGAAGCGGGAAGGCATGAGGTGCCTGGAAGGTTGCCTTAGCGCTAGGATAAAGCTGACTACCTTTCACCGCGGTGACAGGTAGTCCCCTTTTTTAACCACTAACCCAACGTTGAAATAATAGCGCACCCAAATTAGACTTCAAGTCGCAGGGTTAAAATACTTTTCATCACTTGTTTTTCAGCGTGCTGCTGACTCATTTCTATCATCTAAAATAAAACATAGGAATAAATATTTTTTTAAAATAAAATATCAGCAATTTTGAGTGCAATGCACCATCCAACACCACTCGTTACCACAGCAACATTCAAAAGATTCTTTACGTTAATGAACTTCAATCCTTGCACAAATTAATGAACGTAACTCTCTATTAATTAATTTAATTGAAATGGCAAACATGCGTTACATTTGCTCGATTTTTCGTTCTCCGAATAGACTACTTGAAATTTGGATTTGAGAATATCACACGAATGATAATTTTTTAAATAATATTTTTGAGAGTTACTGCAAAGGTTTCTAAGAAAATATCATTTTCATTCATTCTGAAAATGCAACATTTTTGTGTTTGTTTAATCTAAAAAATTTGACAATTCCAGAAATTTCATTACTGATCGTGTTAGAAATTTCTGTCAAGAACATTTATGAAGATCTTCATGTCGTGTAAGAGTTCACGACATGCGAAATGTTTCAACAATTACTCCTATATTTAAAAAACATGATAAAACTCTCAAAAATAGCGCGTGAACTTTGTGACTTTGTACAGTGTGCTCTTTGGCATATAAAACGTCTTGAGAAAACATTTAAAGTGATATTTAAAAAAATCCTCTTAACGGGTTTTGGGAAATTAGTCATAATTAGCCACAAAATTACTCAAAATCTACTTATAAAAGATCTGCAATAAATTCGTTTTAATATCTAATACTGAAGAATAAAATTCCTTAACCAGCGCGTGGGCTATCTGTGGTTGCTGGAGAACTTTGCCAATTCTGTATTTTATCTTTGTCTCGCCTCAGAGCGGCGACGCACGGGCGAGGCGGGGTGGTGTGGCTGCTGGAGAACTTTGCTAATTCTGTATTTTCTCTTTGTCTCCTCTCAGAGCGGCGACGCACGGGCGAGGAGGGGTGGTGTGGCTGCTGGAGAACTTTGCCAATTCTGTATTTTCTCATTGTCTCGCCTCAGAGCGGCGACGCACGGGCGAGGCGGGGTGGTGTAGCTGCTGGAGAACTTTGCTAATTCTGTATTTTCTCATTGTCTCGCCTCAGAGCGGCGACGCACGGGCGAGGCGGGGTGGTGTGGCTGCTGGAGAACTTTGCTAATTCTGTATTTTCTCTTTGTCTCCTCTCAGAGCGGCGACGCACGGGCGAGGAGGGGTGGTGTGGCTGCTGGTGGACTTCGGGGCGGCGAGCGTGGACGCGCGCTGCCGCCGCATGCAGACGCCGCTGCACCGCGCCGCCGCCCACGCGCATGCGCCCTGCGTGGAGACGCTGCTGGGCGCCGGCGCCGCCGTCTTGGCCAGGGACTGCGAGGGCGCCACGCCGCTGCACCTGGCCGCCGCCGCCCCCCGCGCCGCAACCCTCGTGCGCACGCTGCTGCAGCGGGGCGCCGACCTCGACGCCCAGGACTACAAAGGTGGGTGCCTCCCTACACCGCAACGACACCCTTTACCGTCACGAAAGGCCTCCGACCATTTACTCCAGAGTACGGGAGATGTCAAAAGCGCCGATACACTCACGGCTTCCCCATAACGCCCCATCGTTCGCCAAAACGTGCCAGTCGTGTCTATCGATTCATTGATTTTATGTTTAATTTAATTTTGATTGAGATTTTGTTTTATTATTAATTTTTTGCGGGTCAACTGCCGCGATAATTAGTACTGTAAATGTAGTTCATGGGAGTTTTGGGAGGTGACGGTTTTCCTTCCTTGCTATATCGTGATGATGATCAGCTGCGGCCAACCTGTCACCTTGCTCCTCGAGATATCTCACTGATCGCTGCGTTGCTCATCTGGAACAAGCTCTAAACTCGCGACATCCTGTGGCGGAGTAGGGCATGTAATGTGTGCTTATGTGTGCGCGAAAGAGGGCGTGGGGTCAAAATTGAGATGGAAACACCGCGTGCGGTCCTTGGGCGGTTACTTAGGGTTCCACCTCTCATTCTCCTGGAATTAAAGAAAGAAAACTCAAAGAACTACCGATCAGAGCAGCCGTCTGCTAAAATCCTCCTAGAGATAGTGGCCGAATTCTACCTAACTATTGAACTAGTGTCGAAAATCTGCTATCATCGAGACTCACTGTGTGACCTCATGGAGCCAAAACTTACAGTCACTTCCTTAAACAAATGTCATGAAATGAAAATGGGATCGAGAAAATTCTCCATGAACGCATCCCTACATCAATTGTTTTATTTACATTTTTCAAATTTCGCTCAGCAAAAGTATGAAATGTTATTATATTTTGATCCCCACTTTAAATTTATATTGGTATATTTCTTTAAAAACAACAGTCGTATTTGGCTCACTTTCCTAAAAACGATTTTATAATACGAGTGATTTGTTTTATGAAGAAATGGGCAGGCTAATCTAAAAACGTCTTCGCTATAGCTTTACCCATTACTTCTCTTCATAAACACAGAAAACAAGGTACAATAGAGCTACAGATTTTTTCGAACTGTTCATTATTACCCTCTTTATTATTATGATTAATTCAAAAGGAACCTCCAAAATACCAGCTTAAAACGTGAGACGGTATACAGTAATTTTCAAATTAACAAAACCACTAATAGTCACATCTGTTATTTCGTTGGTATCTTTTACAAAATTATATCGTAAATGAATGAATGTTTCCCGAAAAGGTAATAAAAAATAGTAGTAATAATTCTTGAGCAATGAATCAATGAATGATGTGTTTTGCAGGACGGCGACCTGTGCACTACGCTGCCGAGGGTGGCAAGTGCAAAATCATTCGGCTGCTGGCGGAGGAGCATTCGGTTGACGTCAACGCTCGCACCAGAGACGGCAGCACACCCCTGCACATCGCCGCTGCGGGCCATAGGTGAGCACATGACGCCTCGTTTGCCTCACACACACACACACATTCACGCATTGACTCATTCTACGGACAAAAAGTGTAATTCGGATGAAGTAAATTTAGAATAACATTTTACTTTCAGTTAAGAATATAATGATTCATTATATTATCAATGTCATAAGAAAAATTTTCGGTGTTCTGGTTCAAGAAAACACAATTAAAGCACAGAAGTTAAAATTAAGTCATTATCTTGTTTCTATATCAATATGGTATTTATATGTATTCTAAAGTTTTGATCATCTACTCTACTTCGGTTACGTGCTCTATTTTAAATACGCCGCACATTTTGAGTACGCGTAACACTTTGCTTATAACTTCATTCTGACTAAGATTTTGTATATTACTTTTTATTTTGATTAGTATATTTAACGCAATATTTAGTACTTTTAACACTTTAGAAATACCCCTAAAACTTTGGCTAAGCAAAATGATATTTGTAGATAAAATAACCTTTAGGTAAATTAATCGAGAGATAAAACGTGAATGCTTTTATACTTGATTTATACGCTTTTGTTTGATAAGAATATCGAATTTAACGAGCACGCGCATGAGAAAAACGTGTCTGGCACCTTGAAAGCGATTTGTGATTGCGCGTGTTCATTAAACCTGAAATCATTAGTCAAAAAAGCTTGTAAAACGTGCCTTAGTAAATAATGTAAATTCAGGACATCCTTGCTTATTTGGCTACAAAAATTAACATTTTGGTTAGCACGCGTAACATTTTTGTTATCTATCCAAACTTTAGTACTTCATGCATTTTGTTTTTCTACGTCAAACACTCTGTTCAATAGGTCAAACGCTTTATTCAATAGATCAAACGCCTTCCTTCGGAGGGGAAGTAAAGCCGGCTGTCCCATGTTAGTAGATTTACTTGCATGTAAAAGATCCTCAAGCCTAAATGACGCCTCTGAGCTAAATTCTAGCTGTTTCGAGCCCATGAAATACCTCCTTGGTCTGCTAGCTGGTGAAAGGAGGGTAGCGAAATTTGCGCGGTCAGACGGAAGAGCATGGCCTCATGTCCAGAGTCTCGCCACGTAAAATAAGGCATAAATTCAATTCAATTCAATTCAATTCAAACGCTTTGTTCAGTTGACATTTTTTTTTAGTAGTTCAAACATTTCCTTTAATACATAAAATGCTTCTTTTAGTTGGTCAAAAACTTTGTTATGAATGTGAAACACTTTGTTTAATATGTGAACCACTACATTTAGTACTTGCAACGTTTTGATTAGTTCATTAAACATTTTGGTCGGCACAAATAGCGTTGTGGATGTCCCCAAAATCTTATATTTATTTTTCGTGTGTGGCAGCGCGGCGTGCGTGAAGGAGCTGGCGCGGCTCGGGGCGGACGTGCACGCGCGCGACCGCCGCCGGATGACGCCGCTGCACGTGGCGGCTGCGCACGGCCGCGCCGAGGTGCTGCGCGAGCTGCTGCGCCTGGGCGCGCGCACGGACCTGCGGGCGCAGAACGACATCACGCCGCTCATGATCGCCGTGGCGCGGCGCGACAAGGCGTCGGGTCGAGCGCTGATCCAGGTGAGCGCAGAACTAGGCCCAGATGCAGAGGGTGCGAAAAAAATGTATACGCACTTCATGTCATAAAACTACTGTCTTAAAATAACACAAGCCGAATTCACGCGAAAGAAAATTGTGAACACTAATCATCTGAGACTTTTACAGCTGTAACTGTTACAAAAGATGCTCCAATTCCCATTACCAGCGTCGATACACTTCTGAGTAGTTGATCAATATTCGATAGTGTCCTCAGCGATTGCAACAAATACCGTTTCAATTTATTCCCAAACTGCTGCCAGTCTAGCTGGTTTTCTACGGTTTACATCATTCCCCACAGGTCGAACGCAGTTAGATCAGAAGAACTCGGTGGCACTGCTAGGCCCATGGCACTGGCTTGGACGAAGAGGACCGATTTAGTTTCTATCGCAGTCTCTTGATCTAAGTCCGTTGGACTTCTAATTGCGGGGAAGACTTGAGAATGTGAACCGTAGAAAACCAGCTACATTGGCAGAAGTTTGGGAATAAATTGAAACGGTATTTGCTGCAATTGCTGAGGATTCTTAAGCAAATATTGTTCAACTACTCAGAAGTGTTTAGACGCTATAGTTGGAATTGGAGCATCTTTAGTATTGGTTGTACCCGTAAAAGTCTAAGATAATTAATTAGTGCTCACAATTTCGGTTTGTGTGAGCTCAGCTTTGTTATGTTAAGAATTTATTTGCTGTGTTTATATTTTTATTTGCGTGAAGCGTGAATGCATTTTTTGGTACCATCTGTATATTAGCTACCGTAATAGGAAAGAAAATTAATGTGAAAATAAACTTAAATCGTTGCCATTTAAACATTTTAATTAAAGCATTTCAATTGTTCAGGCAATTTAAGCTTATTACCATTACGATTTTCAAACATATTTTTAGTAAGGAAAGAGTAAATATATTTCTGTGCCAAAACGTCTCAAGGTTATTCTGTTTGTTAACGCCTGATTTAGAATATTCAGAAATAACTCCAAGTGTATTCATTTTGTTCACAGGCAGGAGCATATGTCGATACTTTAACGCGACTGGGCTATTTAGCTCTACAAGAGTCAAGGTGTTACATATCAGACTCGGAGCCAGAGGAAGGAATTGAATTTTGAAGAGATTCCTGCGGTTGCACACATTGTTTCATTCCTTTCTCGGTTTCCATGCATTTTCTTATAATCAATTTTATAATGCAATTCTAAATTGAAAATCATTTGATTTGTATTGAACTATCATCATTCATGAAAAAATATGCAAACCTGGTAAATTGTAAAAATTTGTTTTCGACAAGAGCAATATTGTGATTCATTATTTCTGCTCCATTCGTTTGGATATGTTTTTCATATTTTTCAACATCTCACTCACTTCTCTTGTATACATCTCTTCATAGTGTAGTAGAATGTGTGTGGTGGAAATCATTCACTATTTTGTGATTATTTTTAAAATAATTGTTTTACATTATGCTGCTTCGGAAATAAAACCTGGTAAAATTGTGTGCGAAGACCTCGTAAAATTGTAAAATTTTCTTTTGACAACAGCATTTTTTATTGCTGCTTTTGTGAATTAATGAAACGTTTATGTTCCTCGACATTTTATTCTTATTATTTTTTCTTTTTAATATAATAAAATACGTATACTGTGGTAATTTTTACGATTTTGACACTATTTTATGAATAAAAATTTTACATTTTGCTGCTTTGTAAATAAATTCTGGTAAAATTGTAAATATTTCTTTCGACAAGAGCAATTTGGTTTTTTGCTGCTTTATTTACTAGATATATCCAGTTTTCATGTTTTTACAACTTAGTAATATGTATGTTTTTAATATAATAAATTGTATATATTGTGGTTATTTTTATGATTTTATGATTATTTTATAAATAAATATTTTACATTTCGCTGCTTCGAAAATTAAACGCCACAACGTAAAAACTTTAATTTTTAGATAGTTGCACCACATATTGTTGAATAAGACTCCCTTCGTTCCTGAACTATTATATAATTGTAATGCGTGTGTGCCTGCAGAGCAAGAAGTTTGAGTTTTTCAATCGGTGCACAATGGTTGATCAACATCCACTTCCTTTCCAAAAGATCTGTTTAGAAGCTGTGACGTTTTTCTTCCGAGGTAACGTTTTGCAAAAGAGAAAATGATAAAGCAATGAATCTCTCATTTACTAACCGATATTTTCAAATATCCATATTCTAAATGTGACTATGCTGACCACAAAAGTAAGCTTCAGCATGTGGTTAAATTTTGATTCGTTTAGATAGTGGTTATTATCTCAATGGATTGCTAAAATGTCCCAGACTTTTCTATTGGTTAGTCCATTTCTTTAGATTGGCTAGATTGGTCCCCTGTAGTGAGTTCTTTCAATAAGGTCATGTACATTTTTTTGAAAATTTTAGTAGTTTTCGCGCAATATTGCGCGAAATTATTGTACAATTAAAAAAAAATACAAAATCACGATTTTCTCATAAACAGATCCAAAATGTTTCTTTAATCTTTTGGTAGGCATAGTGCTAAATATACTATAAGATGACAAACGCCATATTGCTCTATTCTTTTTTTCTTCCCAACAAACAAAAATTGGAATTTTTTTGACTTGCCTCTCATGTCGTTAATATTTATATTAGCGTCAATTCAATTTTGTTCACATTATTGAATTTATGAGTACATGTGCTTTAAATAATACCAGATAAAGTTTCTCCGAAACTACTGTTTTCTGTGAAAACTAACTCAAAACTCTTCAGTTTCAGAAATGCTGAAACGCCATTTTCTCAAAAACGGCTCAAAATTTTGTCTTCATAAATTTCGAACGGATTGTCGTAATTCCACTCTTTAAAAGTTCACTTTTTAATACTTCAGTGTATTTTTTGTTTATTACACAAATGTACATTTTTTAAAGAGATCTCACGCCTTTGGTATTCACATTTCCAGCTATTTGCAAACACTATTGTATCTGTAAGTTAAAGTGCTTAAAATTACTTCAAATGAAGTTTTAAAAAAATTCTGTGAAAAAGAGCTTCAAATTTTGAATTTACAGTAGCGCTTAAACGCCAGTTTTATAAAAATGTCTCCGAACTTTTCAAAGTTTGCCATTTAGGTTGAGGTTCTTTAATAATCCTAAAATAATATTTCCGGTCTACAACTAGGAAACCGAAAAATTAAGAAAATGTCAAAAAAATGTGTTTTGGGCGAGGGTAGATGGCAGCTGCCAAGAGTATGTGTTAAGTCCAAGTAGCTAGCTGAGTCCAGAAATAAAAAAATAAAACAAATATGGGAAAGTCTGTGCATTTATGTAGCACTACTAGTTATAATTTCTATATCAGTATTACTTTGACGAACCAATGTGGGTACCTTGCTGTTCACGTTTTAGAAACCTCGCTCAGGCCTCGTTCCGTAAGGACCACTGGGTACCACGTGACATCACTTCTGAGTTTTCATAGGTCGATTCCATCGGATCATGTTCACACTTACGCCGTGACCTCTGCTTGGCGCAGCACTTATCAAGCTGTCGCGTCACCTAAGTCCGAGACGAAGTTTCCGTCGTGCCGACAGTAGAACGGTGTCTCCGTTGCGATAGTCCGAAGTCGATGGTGGGGTCCGAGTTAAAATCAGTGTAGAAATGTGTTTTACATCTTGGGTTCGAATTAATACTTTAGTTTTAGTGTCCGTGCATCCTGGTGTTCAATTTTTTTATAATCAAGAAGTTTAGTCCGGATCAACTTACTCTGCAAATGAAACAATTGTGATATCTGCAAAACAAATGTTCCGTCGACGATTCAATGCTAATATTCGACAAACAGGTGAATACGTGAGTGTGTTAATACGTGAGTGTGTATTATTTTGTTTTCCTTGCATATTATTTAGCAAGGAGGAAAATATGTGAATTAAGACCAGATTTTCAATGCAAGTAAACAAAGATTACAATTTCCTCATTTGTAGATAGATGGATAAACTAGATAATACATATCTCGTTTCGAATGTTGCCTAATTAAACTATTACAACATGGAGACTACGTTTAGAAGGGCCAAGTTCAAAATTAATATAAAGCAATAAATGAGAAACGAAAGCATTATTTTTCAATATTGATTATTATTCTTACAAAAATGGCGTTCCAACAGGACGGCCGTAAATAACAAATAAAAAAGTCTTGTGTAACATTGGAATTAATGAAATTTAATACAAAAATCAATATTCCTGAAAACTGCAACAACTTAATAGTAGTGTACTTCCGACATGTGTGGTATTGTTGTGAATGTCAGTGTAAATGTCGTAAGGGAAGGCAATAGAATGGAAGAGGAAGGAGATATCGCCCATGGTGTGTTCTGTTTGTTACGGTACTACTCTGTCAATCACTTGGTACAGAGAGAACAAACAACTGTGCTCCGACGTAAGCAATGGTCGTTAAGATTCTCCTCTAGACAGCGACTGAAGTCGACATGATTTTGTGGAAAGTTGTCGAGATTTCGACGGGAACAAACGCTTGGGGTCCCCTGACACCGAAAACCTTTTTGTCGACCGCCAGTCAATCCTTTATGAACAATATTAGGGCCTAAAATATGGTTAAGGTTTTTTACAAACTGAATACTCCTCGGCCGATATGACGTCATTTGAAACTCTACTGTTTTGAATTACATTCTTTATTTTAGGGTACACTTTACTTAAAGCCCCTGGAACATTTTAAAACTTTTGAAATGATGAATGAAATTAACTTATAAAGGTGGCATACGTCTGGCTTTTATTGTTAACTCTGAATTTTCGAAAACTGGAACATTTGGAATTTTTTAGGCGCCTTCCTACAAATACAAAATTTAACACAGAGATTTTTACTTTGAACAAAATGTGTTCTCCATAATCATAATACTTTCATTAATATCCTGCACATTTTCTTGAAAATTGTAGTAGATTTCGCGCAATATTGCGTGAAATATGTGTAATAGTAAAAATATCAAAAACAATAATTTCTCAAAAATTCTACAATTTTTTTCTTGTACGTTTGGTAGGGATATTACTAAATTTACTATATAAATGTCAGTTTGCTCAAAACTTTCTTTTTTTCAAAAATTACACAATTGTAAATTTTTGACATTATCTCAAGTCGTTAATATTTACAATATGGAAGATTTGTATACATGATTGCATTTTTTAGAAGAACTTTAAATAATATCTTAGAAATTGATTGGAAAATTTATAGGTTTTCTGTGAAAATGAGGTCAAATATCTCCTTTTTCAGAAACGCTCAAACGCCATTTTTCCATAAACGGATCGAAATTTAAAAAAAGACTTGTACGAATAAGGTTAAATACACTGTTTAAGATGACACAAAAATCATTTTGTTGTAGTCTTTTATTTTTTATTTTAATCAAATGTAGGTTTTCAATATCTAAACTCCGTTAATATGCACATTTCCAGCGATTTCCATACATTATTGTATTTTTTAGTAGAAGTACGTCAAATGACTTTCAATGTAGATTTTAAAAACTCGAAAGTTTGCGGTGAAAAAGAAAATGTTCATTTATTCAAAATGTTCATTTACAGTAACCCTTCAACGACATTTTTTAAAGCGGCTCCTCATTTTTCAATGCAAATTGCTCTGTAGGGCGAGGGGTACTCTCTTATAATATTCGAATAGTAATATTTCAGTTCTACCATTAGGAAAGCGAAAAATAAGTATTTTGGATGGTGATAGATGGCCGTTGTCAAGACGATAGGGAAAAACCGTGAAGCTATCAAATAAATTAGGAAACTAACTAGTAAGAGAAAGTATGTGTTATTCTGTTCCACCACTACTTCTTTCAGTTTCTGCGCGCATCGGAGCCTATACTCAATGAATTGTTGACGCCAATGAGTGATATAGGTTATCCCGCAGCAGCCGCAGCATTTCCCTTGCGTCCGGGGCCAAGCTGAGCTTAGACAGACAAGGAGGCACTCATAGAGAGGCAGACTGATAGACGGAGTATCGAACGTTAGGCCGAAAACCAACTTTTCCCAATCAAGGTTCAATAAAGTGAGGATTCCGACTACACTACTTACGCGAGAAGGTAATTTCGGTAGTTTAATAGAGGATCGTACCCAAACCCGGGCCTCCATTATCTTTTCGTATATTTTTTCATCTAATTTTCTGCACAATTAAATGAAAATATATGCAATGCATGCCTTACTTACTTATACAAATGTTATATTCTACTTAAAGTTATTTTCCAACTAGTTTACGAATAAAATGAGTTTTCGTAAACATTTCATTTAAAAAAAGGTTTGTTAATGTGAGTCCCCCGCAAACATGAAATGGTTAAAAAAATAAATGAAATATTTGCAAAAAGATTCAACCGAGTATACTTTTTCAAAAATACAAGTGAAACATCATATATATTAAAAATTGCCTAATATGTCTTGCACATTGTGTATATATTCAAGTTCGAAAAAAGTCACGTATGTAAGCAGGCTTTTCCGTCCCGCACATTCTACATGGGCCCAGAGAAGAACACATTAGTCACATTACCCCTAGTTCTCCTACAGCCATCTGAAAAATTTTCCACAGCTAAACATGCACCCTGCATCTTCTTAATCGAAGAGGGAAATATCCCTGGCAGAACTTCCAATTTTGATAGGCCATATGACATGTTCATTTTCTCGTCGCAGGTGGAATCTTCTTTTTGTTTTTGTTTAACTTCAAGATTCTCTTAAATATATCTTTTCGAATTCTCTGGAATTAAATTCTAAAATTGTTTTTTTGATCTCTTTCTTCTTCCTGCTCTCTCAACTGATAGGCTTCAGAAGAGGCTCTTACTTTTTATTAGACGCCCAAGGTATAACGAGTGCTAAATACCTTAAACTATTTTTTTTTATAAGACGAACACTTGGGGACCTGCGTTAGAAACTTCCAGGGGCCTTGGGTTATGCGTGTTTATATTCAATTTACCAGTAACGTTTTAAGGTAAATAGAATAAATTTCATTGTCCTTACGTCAATAGTTTGTAATGTAACATAAGGTAAATGTTAGAGGAAAATAAGGAAATGGTTAGAAGACTTACCGATGAAATCATACGTATCAAGCCTAATTGATTTCTGAGAACAAGCAATTGAAGAAACTTTGCTTACTATGACCTACTGTCCGGCAATAAACGAAGAGAACGACACTATCGTCTTGAAAAATACTACAATTTTAGTACGCTTCCAATAGACATCAGCACTCTACACAGCAACAAAACAAGGGGCTCGCATGGGAAACCAGACCCGACTTTAAGTACTTTCCTCTACATCCTAGAAATATTTTGTACTTCGGTACCAAAGCTCACAATCCGAGTTATTCTGTAAAAGTAATAATGCTGCTACTGCACATACTTTATAGCAGTATTTCCAACTTAACAATTTTCGCAAAATAAGGATGTTCAACAAAAATGTATCATACACTAAAAAGTGTAAGTTTTTCTATTCGTGAAAAGGGTTTTAAGAAAAATGTTGTTTTTAATAAAATCATGTAATTACAATTTGCACAATTTTTTAAGTAGAAATTACGCGAAAACGTTTCGATTTTACATTACATTCGTAATTTTTGAGACCTTTTTTTAGAATAATTTTCTATAAGAAAAATGTATAATATGTACAGCTTTTTTGCATTGCTCTTTTTCGCAATTTACGAATATTCAGAATTCACCTCTTATGAGAGTAGCACCATTCTGCACCCTCTTTTAATACACGCAAAGAAGAAATTTAAAGAAAAAAATTGAAGCCGATTTTAAGAGTATGTGATTAAAAATTGCTGATATTTCAAGCAATATTACACGAAAACTTGTCATATCTTCGAAAATTTATTTTGCTAATGACGACAATATTTATAATAAAAATGTGCATGATAAAAGTAGTTCATCATAAATGAATATTTTAAAAAGACTCCCATGAGAAGTCCTGATATCGAAAAAGTGGAAAACATTGTATATAGTATTGTGTTTTAAATTATATGTATGGAGTATTATACATAATACGTAGTAAATTATTTTCTCTATTACGTTGTGTAGTCGAAATCCTCGTTTTGTGAGTCCTTGATACCTAAAAATCGGTCTGCTCGTCCCTCCGTACGTCCATACGTCTGCCCATTGGTGGCCAACACAAAAACCTAAACCGTTCACACGATTTTCGCATAAATTGTCATTCCCCGATCAATCTGACGGAGCTCGAGGCACTGACAATTTGAAATCGATATTTTGATTTTCGGGGTTTCTTTACATGAAGCCTCAACTTCATTTTAAACATTTTCTCAATGATGGCTCCAATCTTTTTGATTAATTTTTGTCAGATAGAGTAAGAAACACTTAAATGGCGTAAGTCAAATTTTCCTTAAACTCCCCAAATGTTAGAAGACTGTCAAAGTTCAGCGTTTTTCGGCTTATTTCTACAATTAGATCTGAGATGAGGTGAGAGAAATCTGCAAAGACAGCTCAGGCTAAAGAGACAAGGAAACTAATTAGTATGAGAAAGTCTGTGCATTCTGTAGCACCACTAGTCAGTATTCTTGTTGTGGGAAGATGCTGAAAAAAATTCAATTTTTTGTCTATTTAGAAAATTCACAGTTACCAATGATAATCGGATCTACGTCATCCTTATAAATGTATTTCATTCTATTCTTACAAGAAATTCAAAGAAAAAAATTGAATCTATTTTTGAAATTATCTGCAAAACTTAATTTTTGTTTCTTCAAAATGTCTATACTTTGCGTTGAGCCTGATTGAGCGAGAAATATTCCATATTCGAGTCCCGTAAGTGTTGTATTCCTCGTTTGCAGATTCCAGTCCCGTGCGTATATTTATTCCTCTGAAGGTGGCGATTGTCTTCTTCTGCCAGAGACGAGGAGATCCGGCGCCAACCTTCCGACGGGGTTTCCTCAACCAGGTATCTCCCACCAGCGGGGTACCGCCACAGCTGGGAACTGCTTTAAGCTCCCGACCCGTCTCTCGGCATAGGTGGTACGTGTTAGTGTGTGTAAAAAGAGAGCAACGACCACGGAAGAAGGAACGCGGAAGGAAAGATCGCGCGCCGTCCGTTGTTCTTTTGTTAGGTTACAACGCCGACATTTGCCTGGAGAAATATTGATAGTTTTACTAATGAAAATGAAACTATCATCAATTCGTGATTGCATTAATGTTCAAGAATTTAAAAAAATATAATTCTATGTTGTGAGTCTCGATTTTTTGGTATCAAACACCCACAAAACATGGATTCTGAGTACGCCACGTGTTATAGGATTTTTCTTCTAAATTTAGCATATGGGATTTATACACTTTTTCGTTACCAGGGTCCTGTAAGAGGAGTTTTTCTACTGAAAATTCGCCTTTTTTCGCACAACATTACATAACTTTCTCTCTACTGCGTAAGCGATAGCGAGAAAGTGATTCGGATAGTATGGAATCTTTGTAACAAAAGTAAGACGCACTTGAATGATTTGTTTTACTTGTCATCTTTCAAGGAAGCATCTACGATCAACAATTCTTTCTTCTCCTCTCGTCAACAGTAAGGACACCCTTTTGAGACTGCGTCCAGGGCCAAAGTTATCTCAAGAGACATTGTCGTAGGCCACGATTATAAAATCAAGAAATATTTAAGGACACGAATGCTGTTGAATGTTTATAAAAGGTTCTGAATGAAAAATTTCGTAAATATGCCAGTCTACGATATTGGTGAAAAGGACCTACAATAGAATTTCCAGAAATTGAAAAAAGCAACATCCAGTTATGTGAGTAGTGTCTACGGTTTCATATCGAGAAACTCCGGAAAGTTCCATAACAATGAAACCGATTTGATTTCGATTGGATCATGCAGTTATTTGAATGCGTTATTGAGTCTATTATAGTACTGCGCCTACCAACTGAATTCTCTCAATCATTGCGTTACTGCATACATCGCAGTTAACGTCATATGGCTGCAAGACTCCAAGGAAGGGAGCGTTGATAATAAATATTTATTTATGTGTGCGTTATCGAACAACAATTTTTTGGTGAATTTCTGACCACTTGATTCAAATTAAATAAATCGAAATAAAAGTTGAAGAATATTTTAATCACACAATATAAACTGCAGGTAATAAGTAAGAATTTGGGAGCTAAAAAATCTCATTATTATCTTAAGTATTTAAGAATCTTAAGTTAAAATATCTTGGAATTACACTGGACAGAAGACTTACATGGAAAACACATATACAGAATAAAAGAAAATAATTAGACCTCAAAATTATCAGATTAAACTGGCTATTAGGAAAAAACTCATCCTTAAGCATCGCAAACAAAATTCTTCTGTATAAAGCATTACTAAAAACAGTCTGGACATATGGAATACAACTTTGGGGAGCAGCTCAAAATTCAAATATTGAAATATTAAAACGTTTCCAATCTAAAAGCTTAAGGAAATTTGTAAATGCTCCTTGGTACGTAACGAACGCCACAATACACCGAGACTTACAAATGACAACAATAAAAGAAGAAATTAACAAGACCAGCGCAAAATACTTACGACTACATAACCATCAAAATATTCTTGCTATTAACTTACTTGACAATAGTGACAGCACCAGACAACTTAAACGATATCATACTTTAGTCCTGACATATCGACTATAAATTGATATATTATTTTCTGTTTTATTATTATATACGCTTATCATCGTATATTTTTAGTATGTTTAGTATGTTAGTTTAGTTTAGTTATCAAATATGTTTAGTGTGTGATAATCTGAAAAAATGTAATATTAGGAGTATGGTTAATGGACCTTACTCCTCTCATGTTATTAAACTTGTATATAATTTTACCAAATGTTTATACCCCACCAATTGCAAAATAAAATATTATTATAAAAAAAATACTATTAAGTAAATGTATTACTTCAATAAATAATTTTTAATGTTTTAACTATAGTTTTTTTATTAAGATAATATATAATTATTATTTAATTATTAATGTAAACAACTGATTCCTGTGAGCAAACTAGGTAAAACATGCCCTGTAATCAAAATTTAATAATTTGCAGTGAATAATCACACAACCTGAATGGTGATATTGTCAAAATTACTACACATTAACAATTCAATTGATAAATAATATTTATTCGCCAAAACTAAAGAAAATTCGTAACTAGTAAGTTTATATTTATTGATTTAAAAGATGACGAAGCGTGTTTCAATCGATGAACCTCCATCTCGTAGGTAACGATAAACGTTAACACAGTCTACCATTGCTTCGCCTTACTTATATTACATTTTAATTAATTTTTCTATCATTACTCTCTTGATTTTTTGTTGTATCTTCGACACTGACAATATTAGGTTTCCAGGGGTAGTGTGACACTCAATTCTCATTATTCCTAGCTCTTTATATTTGCCATTTCTTCTTTTTCTCTCTTATTTATCTTTATTTTTTCCTTCGCCTTTCCAAAGTAACAACCTGACATATCCCAGGGGAATGTGTGACTATTTCAATGATCGAAGAGGCAGCGTTGCCCTAAGCGAACACCACGGGGGCTTGGGGAGTAAAAGCAGCAGCGCTCCATCGACGGTATATTCGGAAAATACGAGATAGCAGCCCCATTCCCTTGCCCAGTGCTAGAACCGCAGTTAAATAAGAATTAACCGATACATTTTGCCTTTAAATGTCATCTCTGGAGAAGCATTGACAGTACCCTGTTTAGACAACTCTGTATTTTTAATTAGTGAAAACAATAACCTATATAGTTGCGTATATGTTTATTCTATGATTGTAGAATATGACGAGTTTTTTTGTTTCACTTTTATATTTAACGCTTCTAAAAGAGCTACAAAAAGATGCAAACAGGAGAGAGATACATTTGAACAAAACGCTCAAAATATTTTGTTCTTTGGATTTCACGGATGCATTAAACATGATTAATCTAATGTATTTTGTCATCGTTTTAAATTAATACGACATGAAACAGTGAGAGTTTGACTCTTTCTTCCACTGGTGACTCATTGCCACCAACAAGTTTGCAAGTGTCCATCGTTCACCATGCTTGGAACAAACAAAACTACATTCTATACCCTTAATCCCTTTATCTTTTTCCCACTCTCCTACATAAACCCCTCCTCTTACTTTCAGCACACTCATTGCTCAGGCAGCCGTCGGCTACCTGTCTCCCCCACCCCACCCGCTGAGTCATGCTGGCACAACCACTACAGCACTACCGCGTAAAAATTGGAATCATTCTTACCAAATATTACATTTAATACACGAGCCATTTATTAAAAATGCAGTTATGCTTGAAAGGCAAGTCACGCCGGTATGACAGGCAATTTGTGCTTATAATACAAATAGGAAATGTAGGGATTCCTAAATAATTACGGATAAATTACAAGTAAGTAGTAAGGATGGAAAAAAAATATTCAGAAATGTCGGCAAACTAATAGTTTATATTTTCTACTTACTCCGACAAAATACCGGGAACTACTTCCTTTACATAGTGGTCGTGAATTTTACAATGGTCGTAACAGAAAGTTTGGATGAGCATAATCAAATAAACCAATTGGAAAATTAAGTACTCATTTATTATTATGTTATTACCCAATGATTAACTTTATTACAGAAGGTGTTTTTTAAATAAACGTTTTTAAGCTGGCATGAGAGTTATGGTGGCATGCCAGTCATTCAAGATCGTGAAATAGAAAGTAGGAAAAGGTACATTCAAATAAAATCTGTTGAAAAATTAATTATACATTTATTACTAATTAATTATACACACCGTAAATTTATTACTTTTCCTGATTATTTAATAAATTTTGTCATGCGGGGATGAGAGTTAAGCAGAGAGGAGAGTAATTCGAGTACGAAAAGCAACGGCGAACGGACACAATCAAATTAAACCAAATAGAAAATTATATATTCATTTATTACTAATTTATTACAAAAATTTGATATTTATTACTCTTTATTGTTTAAATGCTGTTTGGCTGACATGACATTTACGCTAGCATGAGTGCATGAGCGACATGTGAAATAAAAGTAAATAATCAATAACCGAAAATTGTTATCTTCTTTTGGCGGTGAACGATGGACATTTGCAAACTTGTTGGTGGCAATGAGTCACCAGATATGAAACCAGTGGATGAAAGAGTTAAACTCTCACTGTTCCGTGTCGTATTAATTTAAAACGATGACAAAATACATAAGATTAATCATGTTTATAGCATCCGTGAAATCTAAAGAACAAAATATTTTGAGCGTTTTGTTCAAATTTATCTCTTTCCTATTTGCATCTTTTTGGAGCTCTTTTAGAAGCGTTAAATATAAAAGTGAAACAAAAACTCTTCATATTCTACCATCATAGAATAAAGATATACGAAACTATACAGGTTATTGTTTTCACAAATTAAAAATACAGAGTTGTCTAAACAGGGTACTGTCAATGCTTCTCCAGAGGGGTTTATTTGACAAGGATAAACAGTATTTCGCCCAGGATGAGCTTGTTCGTGTCAAAACTTTGTGGTGTCCTGGTGCAACATTTTCCATGAGCGGGCATGGAATAGACACATCCAAGAGGCGGCTAAAAAGAAAGCAAAAATTACGCTCAAAGAAATCGTTTGAGCAGTATTGGAAAAGTCTGCGACACAGTGTTTAATCCACTAGTTCTCCCAGCTATAAATGGGGAAATTATTGCGTTAGATTTGTATAAAACGATTGGAAAACATCGAAACATATTAATATATTATTAAAAGGAATTTTCGGAGTTTCTAAATTCGCAGCAAATGTCGGTGTCTTAATAAATGTCGATAGTGAAGCAATTTTTTAATGAAACCCATTAAGGTTTGGATTAAATTATCATGTGGACCGCGTAACGCGCTATACATAAGTGATTTAGAGTGCAATTACAGGAAAGCGATCAGTGCTACTGGTCGTACAAAGTTAAACTGTTAACAGAACGCGCAGGTCTGAGAGAGGTTTTTCCGGAGATGAATGGGTATGGGAGAACACGTGACATATAACGGTTAATTTCCAATCGGATATTGAAAGGCAAGGTATCCTGGCAGAACGGCCGAAAAACGCTTGCTACTGACACAAAACTGCACGAGTACGGTAAGGGATCCTGAATGTTATGTGCACCCACCCTGAAGGGACGCAAGAGGGGATTGGTTTAAGGTTGGGGTGGATACAACGCAGACTGAAAGATTCTAATGGCAATTATATGCTTTACGGTGATAAGTAAAATGGGATCCACAACCTTTTAAATCGCTATGCTACAGAAACATCGAAAGAACAGTGAATGGGAATAGAGAAATATCACTTCCAAAATAGAAACTTAACGCTCGCCCAGAACACGTTCGGTTAGGTTAGGTCTTACTTTTTTAAACGATTAGGAACGTTTCTAGGAAAGGTTCGGACCATTAGGGAAACGGAAATTAGAGTGTGGGAAAACAGCACTGGTTAGTAGTGTGAGCAGTTTTATGTTGAAGTCCGAAAAATTTCAAACTTTTGAAATTTTTCGATGTTGGGAGTTAACAGTGAAATTCAAACATTCATTAACAATATCAGACATTATTTAACGAGAGCCGATCTACTTTCTTTTATATATACACGAATTGTAGTCACAACACGGTTGCAGGCTGCATTTATTTAATAAACGGCCACGATAATAAATTTAGTTCGTGGCAATAAGTGAGTACTATGTTTTCCGATTTTTCTTTGAATCTGCTTGTTCCTATTTTTTCCTTACGCTGTAATTATCATACCGACATAAAAATGTTTATTTGACAATTAGCAACAGTAATTAATATAATTGTTGGTTAATAATAAGTAATACTTTATTATTACATTCTTCCTAGTTTTTAATTTATGTACACCAATGATTGACATACCAATATTACTCTCATGCCTACATAACAACATTTATGTAATAAACAGCAATAGTATCACATTTAAATTTTTAAGGTATAAACTAGGAATAAATAAGTACTAAATATTCCTATTCGCTTGATTTGATTGTGTCCATTTTTCAAAATTTGGTTGTGCAAGCTTGAGTGTCAAGGCAGCATCACTAAATTTTTTAAGAAATGGCAACAGTAAAAAAGAGACGTTTGGGGTATTAAATTGAAACTAAATCCTCGTATTGGTTTAATGTGATTGTGGTGTGGTGGTGGTGCGAGCTTGACGCCCCTCTTTACCCTCCCAGCGGTGATTCACCGTCATCAACGCGTTGTCCTTTCTAACAGCCCTAGCCAGTCACGTGGTTCGCTACGTCATCGCTTTGCCAGCCCCCCCCCCCCCCCCGCCCCCCGAAGAGATAAAAGGGGTGGACAGACAAATTCTGGGCAGTTCGTTTGAGTGATCGTGTAGCAAGTTCTGCTCGTACGAGTTCTTTGTTCGAACGTGTGTGAGCATCTTTGGAAAGTACCATTATGGTAAGAACGCTTATTTAATTTTTTTCGAACAGAATATTTCTGCATAGATAATTCGTGCAGGTTTTACATTTTTTGTGTTTTTTTCCTTACGAATTGAAAATTATGGTCGGTGCACTGTAAGATTAATTGGAACGTTCAGTTATATTTGTTGAAAAATTGTCTTATGATATTTTGTGAATTCATGAAATAAGGACTCGATACTCTGACTTTACGTTGAAATATTGATGAACTACAAGCTGTATAGTTATGCAAAATCGGTAATTGTAAAAAAACTATACATTTTTATAAATTTATTTTGTGTTGTTAACAACGCGTGGTGTAAGAGCAGATGCATAGGCCGGCGCCCTATTTACGTTGTGTTAATAATATATTTCAATTTGTACTTCCCTTAAATGATATGTGAGAGTAATAATTGATTTGTGTTTCAGTCTGAACTGCAGCGTTCGAATTGCCGGGGATACCAGAGTGTGATCAACGCGTTCAGACGCCTGATCCGCAATTGCAGAGATGCTATTAAAATGTCTTTCTCGAGAGAGGTAAGCATAATTTTTATCATTTTGATAACTGTGATTCTTCTTCGTCGTCGTGATTTATTTTATGCTATTCCTTGCCAACATTTTCAGTCTTCTTTATCCAAATGCTTCATGGAAACATCTCCCATACGTAGTTGAACATCTTTTGGTTTATCCGTTTATGATGATGCCAAAAGGAATATCTTTAATTTGTAAGGTAATTCCTATTTCACTTTTATGGTTTTCTACAGGGTAATTTTATTATATTATTTGTAATTAAATATTATTTTACATAATCAACTCATTTTGCTACCTCAATTTGAAAATAATATTCGGTTCTTACAAAAACAAATTAAGAATCTTATATTTCATTTTAAAACGGGTTAAAAATATTATTTCTAGATTCATTCAACAATAATATTATTTCTCTATTTCATAATAAGTGTTTTACTTCTAAGAATTAGGTTTGTGTATGTCGAACAAAAAAGTAATACATGTATGTATGTAAAATGAAAACGTAAGCTTCCGCGGCTTGTGTCCGTTTTCTTGGCTGTCACATTTTGTGTTCACAATTAACTCTTAACATTTTTTTTATATTTTGCTCAAGAACATACATTTTTCTAATGAATATTTGAAGAAAATATCAAGATTTAAATATTCGAGAAATATGATAACTCATTTTTGAATAGTTGCCTTAAAGTACCGTGATAACTTCAGGGCGCCGTCTGGTATTTTTGTATAGTCATTACATTATTTTACGATATCAGAGTCGATATTTCTGAAGCAATTTGGGGTTGTAAACTTGAATTATTTTCCCTTGTGTTCAGACTTCTGGATGCTGAGAATTATGGTCATTTTCTCGCATTATTGGTGTACATTCTTTCCAAAAAGTCTTCTGAATAAATAGAGGTTGTATTGCGAATAAATTGCGTTAAAATACGAATAATATTGGGACTAAATAAAGAGTTTTATTAAACAATCACTTTGATAGAATCACTTGTAAACCTTATAGCAAGCCACCATAATGGGCCTACTGTACACTTTGTTGTTGTTTTTTTTTGGTTACAATAGATATAAGTTTAATAATGAGGAGCAAACTCAGCCTTCATGCTCAGTGAAAAGCTTATCTTTAAATCAAAGTTACCCAGATGGGTTTTGTTTAAGCCGAAATATACATTTTGAATTTCTCCCTAATGTATGCCACTTAGTAACATAAAACTAAGTACAAGTGCAGAAGATTCAGGCCGTATTAAAAACCCCGCACTGTTTCACCGTCAAAAAAGCCTAGAATTTTGGACATAGTGATGATTGGGAATGATTACACAGGCACACAAAATAAAAATCAGATCCAAAGACTTGATCCATGTTTCTCTATGTATGTCAATGCGCTGAAATCGAATCCGAAGCCAGGATTGCGACACCACTCTCCAGTTTTGTTAAAACGCGAAATACCGCTGTGAAATTGTATTTTTTGTTTTCGCAGCTTGTCAGACACAAAGATTTAACACATTTTTCTCTATATAAGTCGACGAACTGAATCCGAATCCAAAATTCCAGTGTTTTTAATCGCGAAAAAATACCATAAAATTACAATTTACCATTTCACGGTGGCTTTTCGCGATTTGAAAAAAATGGAATGTGGTGGCGTAATTCTGTCTCAGATTCGGATTCAGTGCGAGGACATACATGGCGAAACAGGTGTCAAGTCTTAAGGTCTGACAAGCCCCCAACAAAAATACAATTTCACGGTGTTTTTTCGCGATTTAAAACTGGAGGGTGGAGGCGCAATTCTGGTTCCAGATTCGAAATCAGCGCGTCGTAGAGAAATATGCGTCAAGTCTTTGGGTCTACCAACTATTTTTTTTGTGAGCCTGTCTTATTGAAGCGCAAAAGGATACGATCGGTGTCACAGCAAGGTGTATACTCTGTCGGTTGCATTCTCCGAAAGCGGTTGAGAACTCTGAAATCGATTCGCTAGTATCCACGACTCCTTTGCCACTTTCTCTAATAAAATATATATATATATATATATATATATATATATATATATATATATATAATATGCATGATGAGTTGGACTTATTGCTCTAAGTTAATGTAGTTGTTTGATTATAACGTGCTGTTTTGCACGTTTTTTTGAACTTTGGATTATTTCCATTTTCTATAGTTTTTTTTAGATTTACAGTCATTCCAAGTAACTAATTACTTTGTGCCACGTGAGAAATTATTTATTCTTACACGTGAGCTGTAAATGTCGATTAGAATGATTGAATGAAATATTGCGGTTGGGGCACAATCTTTGATTATAAGTTATTTATTTTATCGCGACCATTTCACTTCTTAATTTTCTTGATTATCTTCTTTTGTTGCAATTTACATTACTTTTTGATACGGTCTGTAATGTGGTTGTTTTATGGATTTAATTATTATTCTATTGTATTCTAAATAGTATTGTAATGAGTTTATTATGAATATTCATAAAACGTACTCATCTAGTTCTTAGTTTTTGTATTGATGTGTAACAGATACCACGAGGAAGGGTGGTACTAATGTATAACAGTGAATATTGTGGATTTTCTGACAAAACTATTTTGTGTATTAACCGATTAGATTTCATTAAATTATTTTTTTAAATTTGTTTTAAAAACTACATTAATTTTAAAATAGTGGTCTCATTCCCACAGTTGTAAGATAGGTAACTATTATTTCACTAGCAAATGTCAGTTTGTACTTTGCTAAGGATAACTTGCAAAACTTGCTTAATATGGTTTATGAATCTGTACTGGATTGCAATAAATGGCTACCGAAAGAGTGTAGATTTTAATTTGTTATGAAAATAGGCTACGAATCTTCTGTTCTTTCAACGAACGCCTAAGTACGAGTATTAAACATTTGAATATCTTATTTTCTCATGTGCACCATAAAATGGATAATTTAAAATTTAATTATATTTGATGAAATTAACGTTACTTGGAATAAAATCTTCCTCTAAATATAAAAAAAGAGCCTAAAACTACAAAATAATTTTATTCTCTGTCATTATAACAATTTGGTAATGACATTCTATTTTTTGTTCACTAAAATCATTCTAAAAATGAAGAACATAATGTGTACAAGATTTAGAGCTTTTAGGCCCATATTAATGTTACCAAGTTTAAATATTTTTTAAATTTAAACAGTATATTGTATTATATTGAACTTTTTTGTAGTATGATGGAAAACAAAAAGATCGTACGTCTCTCTTTACCCCCGAGAAGATCTTTACCCCCGAACATTTTTTATTGATAAAGTTCATTCTCGCTAAATATTAGTCATAAAGAATCCAAACAAAATAAAATACGAGGAATCTCTACAAGTTAGTACAGACGGAGTTGCCAGTCACTACACTGAGCCAGACGTCATTTTTATACATTCATTTGATGAAGTCGTCAGAAAAAAAGTAATGAAAGATTCCGTACTCAATTCAAACGGTCCGAATCGTAGGTGCGACAAATTAAAAAAAATGAAATGTAACGGTTCAAATTTTTCCAAGATATTATTTGTTGCGAAATTTTGCTGCTCCCTAAAAGTGTCACCTGTGGCGGGCCGCCCCTGCTGCCCCCACTTCGCCTCGCCACTGGCAAACATGTCTAATGAGTATTAAACATTTGAATATCTTATTTTCTCATGTGCACCATAAAATCGATAATTTAAAATTTAATTATATTTAATAAATTTAAAGTTAGTTAGGATAAAAACGTCGACGAAATATAAGAAAAGATCGCGGCTATTAGGGCCAATGTTTGGTTATTGAGTGGGTAATGTGTGCGCAAGGTGTGGGAAATGTGAGCGTAATGTGCGGGTAATGTGTGTCTACTGTGAGGGTAATGCCAGATTAATGTGTTCGTAATGTGTAGGTGATTCATAATGTGAGGCGGCGCGCCACGTGCTGCGTCTGAGATAGCGGTTATGTGTGTCTAAGATGACTGGGGTGTATCAATGTATTTGATGTGTGTGTGTGTGTGTGTGTGTGTGTGTGTTGTCCCGGGGCTGCTGCGAGACAGGGCCGCGTCGCGCCACGTGCTGCGTCTGAGATTCCTGCTATGTGTGTGTAAGGTGACTGGTGTGTGTCTAATGTATGTGATGTGTGTGTTGTGCGCAGAACCGGCCGGGGCTGCTGCGAGACGCGGCCGCGTCGGGCAACGTGCTGCGCCTAAGGCTGCTGCTGCGCGCGTGCCCCTGGAGCGACGAGGAGGTTGCGCATGCGCTGTTCGCCGTCTCGTCGCGGCGCACCGCCCGCGCCATCGCCTGCGCGCGCCCCGCCGTCTTCCAGGTGCGCTCCTCCATTCAACCTCACACAACACGTTTCCTAAAGCAATGTTGAGTGTGCATTTTCTTAAGGGTGTACTTGTGTACTGCGCAGGTGTCGCCGCCGACGGCGATGCTGGGCTGTCTCTTAATGTTCCATTGTAATCCAATATGTATGCCAAAGCAATGGTGTGTGTGCATTTTGTTAAGAGTGTGCTTGTGTGCTGTGCAAGCGTCGTTGTTGTGGGCGGTGCTGAGCTGTCTCTTAATGTTCCATTGTAATCCAACATCTATGCTAAAGCAATGCTGGGTGTGTATTTTGTTAAGTGTGCTTGTGTGCTGTGAAGATGTCGGTGCTGGGTGAGGTGATGACGGGAGGTTTTTTTTTCCAACACGTTTGCCAAAGCAATGTTGAGTGTGCATTTTATTAAGTGTGCTTGTGTGCAGGCGTTGGTGTTGTGGGTTCTCTCTTAATGTCCCATTATATTCCAACATGTATGCCAAAGCAATGCTGTGTGTGCAATTTGCTAAGTGTGCTTGTGTGCTGTACAAACGTCGGTGTTGTGGGCGGTGCTGAGCTGTCTCTTAATGTTCCATTACATTCTAACATGTATGCCAAAGCAATGTTGAGTGTGTATTTTGCTTAGAGTGCTTGTGTGCTGCGTAGGAGTCGACGCCGTGGGCGGTGCTGAGATCTCTCTTATTGTTTGAATATATTCCAAAATGTATGCCAAAGCAATGAAGAGTGTGCGTGTGGGATGCACAGTTGTCGGCGCCATGGATAGTGCTCGGTATGGTGATGTCGGAATGTTCCATTATAATCTAACATGTATGCCAAAGCAATGTTGACTGTATTTTGCTAGTGTACTTGTGTGCAGCGCAGGTGTCGGCAGCACCCTGGACGGTGCTGATATCTCTCTTATTGTTCCAATATGTTGCAACACATTTGCCAAAGCAATGCTGGGTGTGTATAAGAGTGTGTTTGTGTGCTGCGCAGGTGTCGGTGCCGTGGGGGGTGTTGGGCTGTCTCTTATTGTTCTGTTATATTCCAACATGTTTGCCAAAGCAATGATGGGTGCACATTTTGCTTAGGATGCTTGTGTGCTGGGCAGGCGGCGTCGCGTGGGTAGTGCTGGGCTGTTTCTTAATGTGCCATTATATTCCAAAACGTATGCCAAAGCAACGAGGGTGTGCATTTTGTTAGGAGTGTGCTTGTGTGGTGCGCAGGCGGCGTCGCCGTGGGCGGTGGTGGGCGCGGTGATGGCGGAGGACATGGGCGCGCTGCGCGGGCTGCTGGACGCCGGGGCCGCCCCCGACCGCCCGTGCGGCCCCGCGGGCGAGACGCCGCTGCACGTGGCGGCCGCCTGCCGCAGACGCGACGGCGCGCTCGAGCTGATTCTGCGCGGCGCAGACCCGAACCCCTGCGACGTCAACGGGGAGACCCCTCTGCACAGGTAGGCCTTTCATTGGACTGTGTATTCATCTCCCATGGATTAAAATACTCTACAGATCCGAAACATTTACTTTACACAAATTATAGTACAGAAGTGTTCAATATATTTGATTAAAGACATTTTTTGTAAAATATTTGCATTAATTGTATTACTGGTTTACATTCGTGTACATGTTACAGTCATATATTTTTAAAACTTACTGTTAGTGTGCGTGCATTCTTAATCAACAACGTTCTTAATCAAGTAACGTTCTTAATCAACAACGTGTGGCATAATGTTAATCAACTGAGTTTTTAATTTTATTGTCCCGGTACCAAATCTTCTCTTAATTGCCCCCTACTTCTTGTGTATTTCTTTATTCTTCACTTAGTAATATCCCATAACTTTTCTACGGGGTTCTAGCCATAGCTATTACGTGTTCATGGTAAAAATTTAAAAAGCTTTTCTTCCAAATTCTTGAAGTAACTTATCTTTGTGGCACTATGCTTCATCGTGCGTAAAAATTCCATCTTCATTAGGGAACCACTGTAATTTGGGGAAAAAGTTCCTTTTCAAGAATTTCTTTGTATTGGTATTGCCTCATTGTTCCTTCGACAATGTGCAATTTGCCAGGTCTTTTCCCAGACATCGCTGTTAACTGGATTTCTCTTCAATTATATCATGGAAATTAGAAAACCCATTCTTTACTCTAATAATTTGAACACGTCTGTAATTCGAGAGAATCACAATACTTGGACCCTTCAGATTATCAGGTCAATACTTTTGAAAGTAGTTGTTTGCAATTAATTATAACTATAATTTTCTTAATTTTTGAAAAGTGTGTTGATCCAAGGGAGGCGCACTTCGTAGCTCATGCCCTGAGGGACAGAGGCAGTCAAGGCATGAAACGCTTCCCCTATTAGGCTATTGAAGGTAGATTTTCCTCTGGAAATTTGTTATTTAACGGTATATCTTTGTTAATACAGATGTTTCAATTGATATCGGTAAAATTTTCGAAACCTGAAAAGCTTTCGTGTGCACTCAAAATTGCACATTTTTAGAAACTCTCAAATATTTGTTTGGAATCTCTTCAACAGCTGCTTCCAAATTTTCCGTATGAAAACTGGTTGTGCTCTGATTTCTGAAAGTTTCGTATTCATTTATTAACTAGGAATACTACAAATTGAGAATATACGTGAGGGGTGCAGTTTTTTGTACTGTACATAAGCGGTATATATTTTACAGCAAGGAAGACTAAATCGTCGTATAAATAGATAGAATTTCTAAATTGACATTCTTTATTTATTCAGTTTTTTGTGTAAAAAATATCGTACAACATTTTTCTCAAAGCTATTTAATTTTGAGAAAAAGTTTTTTTTAGCAAGGGCGAATTTGAAAGACTTTCAAGTTAAATGAACATCCAAAGTTTATGTCAATTGATACTAATATGTTGAATGTCATTTAGACATGTGGATTCAGCATCGTGAATAATTGTTGGGATTCTGTACACCAAAAGGGTGAATTTTAATTATAAATCAACACCTGGATGTTATGATTTGCTGTATTTTAAGTTGTTTAATAAACAATGTTTTGAAGACGACAGCTCAAATAATATGAACACATAATTTGTAAAAACATTTTTTATAATTTCAGTAACATTACACATTATGTGAGAAACTATGCGCCACGAGTTTGCCTTGAAATGGTTGTCCGGTACAGAGTGAAATCGGGCGGGCACGGGGGCTCCTTGCTAAGTTGTCGCTCTCGTGTAGCAAGGCGGGTTGAGCTTGGGCACACGCAGTAACCCTCCAGATTTTAATTTATTTAAGTACTACCGTTCATTGAAGAGAGACAAAAAAGCACAAGATAAGGGGGAAAAGTGTACCTCGAAAAATGGAAACATAAGACCGTCACGTTCATGGAATGTTCTTCTGAAGGCACACGTTCCTTTCTCCTCTATTCGCTTGCAAGGGGACTGTGGAAGGATTTTCCACTCTTCAGCGGGAGGCGGTGTGGTGCCCGCGGGGTTGCCTTAGCGATAGCGTTAAGCTGCCTACCTGTCACCGCGCTGACATACGAATCACCTTTTCCATCACCCAGCGTTATAAATACCCGCAAATTAGTCTTGAAGTTGTAGAGTTAAAATAATTTTAAATTCTTGTTTTGTAGCAAATTGCCCACGCATTTCTGTCATCTAAAAGAAAACTTATGCATAGAAATTGTTTTGTCTGAAGTCAGCAAATATTCTGAGTGCATAGCAATGTTCAACACCAAGTGTTGCCTCAGAATCAACCCTCAAAATTTAAATTGAAAAACCTCCATCTCCGTTGTCATTAATTAACACAATTATCAATAAACTAACTTAATGGAAAATGAGAAACAAGCGTACTATTTCCTCACCTTTTCGGTATCCTAATAGTCTACTTGAAATGTGGCATTCAGAATATCACTCACACACACAACCGCATTACTTCTCATGATAAATTTCCTAGGAGAAAATGCAAAAATTTTTGAAAAAATATAGTTTGGGTTTTTCTGAAAATGCAATCTTTTTTAGCTTATTTACACTAAAACTATTGACCCATCGAGAAATTTCGTTAGTGAACGTGGTAAAACTTTGTGTCAATGAAAGAATTTCAAGATACATATGTAGCATAAAAATTTAAAACACTCAGGTTGTTAAATTATTAAGTTGGTATAAGAACGTAAGTATATTAAGTTAAAAATTACGAATGAATATTTTTGATGTTTAGGATAACTAAACCAATTTGGTTTCTTTAACCAATATAGATATTCAAACAATTTTGGTTACATAAACCATGTAGATATTCATCTGTTTTCAATAATTTAATATTTTTGGACGTTTCGAGGATTTTGTGTATTTTACTCACATTGAATACTTCTAGTTATTTATGCAACAATGGCACTATAAGGGATCTAATGTTCGACCAAAAAGCTTTCGGGGTTTTCATCCCTGGTCGATCATTAGGACCTGTTAACCCACGCGGTACATAGATGATTTTTTACGTAATTTTAATGATTTATATTTACTTATTCACTAATTATCTAGTTGTTAACTTGACTTGGTTTGTCTTTTCCTATTTCGATGTGGTGGTTCCCTTCACAATCCCCTCCATAAGAGAACATGTAGCACTATTCAGCTGTTTTCATATAGCCCTTGTTACCACGAGCCTCTCGATCGAGGAACGTTATGCAGCGAAAGTTAATCGTTTCGTGGCAGTTGACATGCACGATTGAGCCATGCCATCTAGCGGACGGCTCGGGACAGCTCCCAACCCCTCCACACAGGTGGCTTTGGATAATTACTGCGCTAGTCAAATAGGATCAATGTAAAATCACGATCCAATTTATTTTCTAAAATATGCCTCATACTAATAAAACTACTAATAAAAATAAATTAAAACTGAGAGGCGTAATATATTATTAAATGTATTGTAAAGTTCACAATCGAACGAAACATTTATTAGAACGATTCTCAATGATCAATAGGTTTGTAAACTTTCCTACGATTGGTCAGGAACTTGTATCATTATAAAATCTGTATCGTAATGGGTTTCTTCATGCAAGCATACAGCCATCAAATGACAGAATTCTTCAATTGGTGTCGAAAACTAACTACTCAATATTTCGTTTATTTTGTATTTGACAGTCTTTTGTCCTGTTTTCTCTGATTTGTTCCCTCTCTGTGTCTCTTTCACACCGTCCTTTTTTCTCTTCGCGGCGTTTCTTCGTCCTCTGAACGCACGGAGTGTTTTGTGCAGGGCGGCGACGCACGGGCGAGGAGAAGTGCTGTGGCTGCTGGTGGACTTCGGGGCGGCGAGCGTGGACGCGCGCTGCCGCCGCATGCAGACGCCGCTGCACCGCGCCGCCGCCCACGCGCATGCGCCCTGCGTGGAGACGCTGCTGGGCGCCGGCGCCGCCGTCTTGGCCAGGGACTGCGAGGGCGCCACGCCGCTGCACCTGGCCGCCGCCGCCTCCCGCGCCGCAACCCTCGTGCGCACGCTGCTGCAGCGGGGCGCCGACCTCGACGCCCAGGACTACAGCGGTAGGTGCCCCTCCAACGCGCTTCGTATTCACAATCGCCTTCCAGAGGTGTAGATCGACTGGTTGCGTAGGCTTCCGCGGCCGGAGTTTGTGTCGTCTAGGCTATCCGGGCCGAGCCGCGTCACTGACATGGCCGCTAACGTTTCGGCCAGCGTATTGTGGTCTTCTTCGGAGCGTACTGCTCTGAAGAAGTACGCTCTGAAGTACTCGCTGTACGCTCTGAAGAAGGTCACGCTGGCCGAAACATTAGCCACCATGTCAGTGACGCGGCTCGTCTCGGATAGCCAAGACAACTTTTAGATTGACTGATTAGTGTTGTGTCCGGGCACGACAACAAATAAGGTTATTAGTCCCGTAAGTGTAGTGCAAGTTGTTTTCCTCAGGAGGTGGCGGTGATCTCCCCTAGATGGTGAGATCCGGCGCCGACCTACCATCTGATAGCGGTTAGCCGCGCCATATCTTGGAATCCAGCGAAACAAAATACCATTATCACCCGAGTAAAAAACACACACTACGTTACGGGACTAATGACCTTAGGAAATAACGTGCCCGAAAACACTAGTAATCAATTAATCATTCAATGTTTACATATTTCGATTACTATTTTCAAATTATGTTGGCGTATTTTTGAAAAATAAGTATATCATATTAGAGAACTTTTCAGTAAAAACTATTTCAAAACAAGGATGACCTGCTTTATGGTGGAATGTATAGCAAACTATCCTAAACAGATCTTCGCATAAAAATTTCCCAATAACTCTATTCGTAAAAAAAACAAGGTATAATAGTGCTAGAGATTTTTTAGAACTGTTCTTTTTTAATCTGTGTTAAAAAATAACCCCCCGAGTTCCAAATTCTAACTTGTATTCGCAAACAGTAAATTTTTAAATTAAAAAATCCAAAATTTTTTTCAATGATAAATTCTGATCTGGGATTTTATTGTCAATATTTTTACACAGTAATGTCATAAATGAATAATATTGTTTCCGGAGAAGGTAAAAAAATCCCCCCTCTGGTAGTCATTGTCATAAGAGGAATCAATAAATGGTGTGTTTTGCAGGACGGCGTCCTGTGCACTACGCTGCGGAGGGTGGCAACTGCAAGACCATTCGGTTGCTGGCGGAAGACTATTCGGTTGACGTCAACGCTCGCACCAGAGACGGCAGGACACCGCTGCACATCGCCGCAGCGGGCTACAGGTGAGTTGCGTCGGAAACACAGACACACATTGACACATTCTACACACGTAAAGTGCATTATAACTGAAGTAAATAGATAAATAGTTATTAGTTAAGAATAAAATTGTTCATTATGTTGTCAAGAAAATCAAATTCATGTTCGAAAGTTTAGTACAAAAAACTCATTTAAAGCAAGAAGGTTAAAATTAAGTGATTGTGATTGTTGTGATGATGTTTGCGATGTGTGCAAAATTTTGAACATGCTGCACATTTCGATTACGCCTAAAACTGTGGTTATGACTTCGCGTCTTTAAATATAATGCATAATATTCATAATTGATACTAGTATATCTAACACATCTATAGTACGTCTAGCACCCTGGAATTACGTAAAAAAATTAGGCTAGGTAAAATTACGATTATAGAATTTGTAGCTGAGAAAGCAAAAACGTTCTATGTTCAGAAGCTTCAAATTTTGAAGAGCAAGCAAAAAGGTTCTAAATTTCAGACATCGATCATATTTTTCAACATTAATAGTTGAAGGACACTCTACAGACGTCACAGAGCCCACGGAAAACGACCGTTAAAGAACGATAAAGTTGAATTTATATTTTTAGAACACCGTTGTGTTTCCTGCCGTTAACTCAAAACCGGCAAAATGTGACATTGAACCTTTTTGTTTACACCGATTTCATTATTTTGTAAGTTAATTGAGGGCGAAGATGTGAATACTTTTAGACATAATTTATTCATTTCCTTCGAATGACAATGACAGTTTTCATCGAGCACTCGCATGCGCAAAAAGTGTCTGGCGCCCAGAAGCCGAATTTCGGTTGGACGCGTTCGCGAAACCTGGTATTATTCGTCCAAAGGAAGCGTGTAAAACGGGTCTTAGATAATCGTGTGAATGTCTAACTCGAGAGTTCATTTTTCTACAAATTAGCACTAGGTTTACACGCGTAACATTTTCATTAGTACGCCCAACGTTTTTAGTGCGTCACGTATTTTGTTTATTACGTCAAATACTTTGTTCAGTAGGTGAAACATTTTTTTCAGTAGATCAAACACTTCATTCAGTAGGTCAAACACTTAATTCAGTAGGTCAAACACTTTGTTTAGTATGTCATACTTTTTGTTTACTGCGTCAAAATTTTGTGTTTTAAGGCAAATATTGTATTACATCATACATCTGGATTATTACGACCAATACTTTGTATAGTACGCCAAAAAAATTGTTTAGAATGTGAAGCACATTGATTAGAATGTCAAACATTTAGCTTACTACGTTAAACCCTTCCGTTATCTCTAACTACTTGCAACTACTTCAAAATTACATCCATTGTTTTGATTGTTAATCAAACTTTTTGTTACGTGTCGTCCATTAATAAGGTTACGCTAGAGAGGAGGAAGGGGGTTAAAGGCAGCCATACGCTGCGTTACGTAGGGGTAGGGGGTATTTGTTAAGCGTTACGTAGCATTGATATTTATTTTTAAAATATTTCAACAATTGCTGAAATAATTCCTTTTATTCAATCTTATACTAAAACATTTCCATATTAACAAATTAAATTCAAAGTATAATAAAATAAAGAAGTTATATTGCACAAATATTTACAATAAATGAAAATATTTTTCATCAATAATATATTGTTGAAACTTTAAGGGGAAGGTGGCTTGTTGCAAGCGTTACGTAATTATTAGAAGGGGGTACAAGTATGCGTTACAGGAGGAAAAGCGGGTACTCAAAATACTCCAAATTTGCGTTCCGTAATTTATGGATGACCATCTATTACGCTCTAATCATTACTAGAAATGGGTTCATGTACGTGTCACAGGTGCATTACAGGAGGAAGAGGGGGTAGACAAAATACTCCAAATTTGAGTTACATAATTTATGAATAGCCCCTTATTACACTCTAAACATGGTTAGAAGGGGGTTCATGTACGTGTTACAGGGGGAAGAGGGTGTATTCAAAATACTCCAAATTCGCGGTCCGAAATTTATGGAAGCCCCTCTTATTACGCTTAACATTTAGGAAGTCCCCAAAAGTGTATTTCTTGTCTGATGTCGGTTGCCTTTCCCGTCTCGCAGCGCGAGGTGCGTGGAGGAGCTGGCGCGGCTCGGGGCGGACGTGCACGCGCGCGACCGCCGCCGGATGACGCCGCTGCACGTGGCGGCTGCGCACGGCCGCGCCGAGGTGCTGCGCGAGCTGCTGCGCCTGGGCGCGCGCACGGACCTGCGGGCGCAGCACGACATCACGCCGCTCATGATCGCCGTGGCGCGGCGCGACCAGGAGAGCGGACTCGCGCTCATCGAGGTAAGATTAGCGCCAGCGCCCTACGGTGGGCAATATAAATTAACCAACGTATTAGAAATGATTTTTAATAAGAAAATAAACATCTGGAGAGAGGACTGAACTGATACCACTACAGTCCCTCTAAACGGGAGGACATACATTTGAGTCCCGACGCTGGCAGTACTTTTGACAGTCCTATCAGCTAGGTCGAATTCAGTCGCGGTCTGGAGGAGAATTCTAGCGGCCGGCTGCTCTGATCGGTAGTTTTCCGTGTTCTTTTTTTTTTTTTTTCGATCAACACCACGCCATTGCCGAGGCAGTACGAGATTTTTCTTACCTCTTCCTTGTCTTTTCCTCTCCCCTTACACACACACACACACACACACACTTACACTAACCCGCACTACACAAGCACACATGCCGGGAGACCGGTCGGGAACATAGAGCTTGTTCCAACTGGGAAGGTGTTGGGAGATACCTAGAAGTCAATTCATGAACTACCCATGAGAGAAGCCAGCCGCGAGATACTCCTCCAGGGGCTGAATTAAATCCATCTAGTGTCGTGAATCCGCTACCGTTTGGATTCGAACCCTTAACCACGTGCAACGAAGATGCAGAACAAACGGTGTGGTCGCAGTGCTATATCAGCTCGTCTTTGCGGTTCAAAAATGAATATTAAAATAGTTTTACGTATTATAAACTAATATAAACTTTCTTAGACGTAATTGTTTAAATATAAATCAAACAGCGGCCCCGGGTTCGATTCCCGGGCAGGCAAGATTACAGTGTGCGTTTTCCTTGCAATGTCCCAGTATACGTTACTGTGTGACGATGAGAAAATTTACTTCTCGGGTTTAGAAGACCGGAATACGGCGAGGGGATGTCTTCGTGCGAACCACACACCCTTAAACCTTACTACAACAACCCTTAACTCTTGGCCGCGAGGCTGGGACGTCGCCGGAAGACATGTTCACGGGCTGTCGCACATACAAATCAATCAGACTCTAATGCAATCTGCATCACATGGCTTGCCCAACGGTCTGTTTTCTGACTCGTAAAATACGCGTCCTTACTTGAAAACACTCGTGCAGAACTCGAAAACTACGCATCCTAAGTCTTTTAAGTCTAGCTTTCGCTTTGGTATCAACGAGTCCTGTTGCTTAAGTTTTGAATGAAGTGAAATCTTTTTGAACATCTGATACTATAATTTTGGTAATGTATCTCTGTTGGAAACTTCAATATTTAGTTAGAGAGGTCACAAATGTGTAGGATTAGAAATTGACGCATTAAATAAATCCTTTATGTGCGGTATAATCACATTTAAGTATTTCTGTTAGACTATTAAATGAGTCCTGAAAATCATTACAATTTTAATTATATTTTTAGTAATGAAAGTGTAAATACGTTTCCCTACCTTTTGGCAAACCTCTAAAGGTTATCCTATATGTTAACGTCTGATTTACAATTTTCGGGAACATAAACTCAGCAAATTGTCGTTGTTGTTCGCAGGCAGGAGCAGATGTGGACGCTTGCAATGGGCTGGGATATTTAGCCTTGCAAGAGCCAAGGCAATATTTATCAGACTCGGAGCCAGATGAAGAATATGAATTTTAAGTTTACTCCTGCAGTTGCATCAATATTTTCGTCTCTTTTTGTAAAATTTTCTTTCGACAAGAGCAATACTATTTCTTTTTGCTGCCTTTTTTATTACGATAAATGTTTCTCAACGTTTCACCCCAAGTATTATTTACTTCTTTTTATTTTAGTAAAATGTGTATATTATGGAAATTTGTAGTATTCTGAAATTATTTTTATAATATATATTTTACATTTCGCTTTTTCGTAAAAAAAACTCACCCATGGAAAACTTGAATTTTTAAATTGTTGCATAACACGTCATTAAATACGGCTCTCTTTGTGCATGAAATGTTGCATAATTCCAATTCGAATGTTGCTACTGAGGGAGAAATTTTATCTTCAAACGCAATGGTTCAACATTCAAAACCATTCCGAGTGCATTTTGAGTTGTGGCGTTTTTCTTAGGAGGTATCGCTTTGCAAAAAATGATATGTCAATGTATTAATAATTTATTGTCCAGGATTCTTCAATATCCCAAATATCCCAATTCTAAGACAGGCTTTGTTTATCAAAACAGGAAGCTTCAGTATGTGGCTAAATTTTGAATTGTTTCACTGTCAATGGATTGAAATTATATCTTGTATATTTTCTTAATTACCAGAGATTTTCTTTTCTGTTTCAATAAAGTGTTATGGAGTTTTGTCGATTTATAAATTTTTTGTATTTTTTATATTTTTAATGTAAATTTACATCTGTATTTTTTATATTTTTAATGTAAATTTACATCTGTATTTTTTATATTTTTAATGTATTTTACTGAATATAATTTTATTTTTGTAAGGATTTGCAATAAAGCATTTATAATCTATTTGTGAAAGAAACCTTCACACACTCCATATTACTTTAATGTAAATTATATTTCTAACTGAAATTAAAAGGTCTGTTCCTAGAGTTCTGCCATTAGAATTTGTGGAAATAATGGTATATACTACATTTCGCATGAATAATATTTTCTGATATTTAACTAAGAGTACATCAAAAGATTTGAACCCTCGTGTTATTATAAAGAAAACACCTCAGGGGGCGGGAATTCAAACCAAAAGGTTTCTCAGGTTATAAAGAAGAGTAATAATCGATCAGTAAAAACCAAAAATAATTTATCAGAAACATTTTATCGCTTGAAATAAGGTTGTCAATTTACTTTAGTTTGTGCATGGGAGGTGTAATATCTAATAACGGCTTCTATGCAAAATGACACCGAAGTATAAATACTCGTACGGTTTCAAATACACAAGCGACTAGTGGCCTGCAGCTGCAAAATTTCTTTGTACAAAATAACTACAAAAATGGCGTTCCAATAGGACGGCCGGAAATAACAAATAAAAAAGCCTCGTGTAACATTGGAATTAATGAAACTTAATATTATAATCAATATTCCTGAAAACTGCAACAACTTAATAGTAGTGTACTTCCGACATGTGTGATATTGTTGTGAATGTCAGTGTGAATGTCGTAAGGGAAGGCAATAGACTGGATGAGGAAGGAGATATCGCCCATGGTGTGTGGTCTGTTTGTTACGGTACTACTCTGTCAATCACTTGGTACAGAGAGAACAAACAACTGTGCTCCGACGTAAGCAATGGTCGTTAAGATTCTCCTCTAGACAGCGACTGAAGTCGACATGATTTTGTGGAAAGTTGTCGAGATTTCGACGGGAACAAACGCTTGGGGTCCCCTGACTCCGAAAACCTTTTTATTTAACGACCGTCCGTCTATCCTTTATGAACAATATTAGGGCCTAAAATATGGTTAAGGTTTTTTACAAACTGAATACTCCTCGGCCGATATGACGTCATTTGAAACTCTACTGTTTTGAATAACATTCTTTAATTTAGGGTACACTTTACATAAAGCCCCTGGAACAATTTAAAACTTTTGAAATGATGAATGAAATTAACTTATAAAGGTGGCATACGTCTGGCTTTTATTGTTAACTCTGAATTTTCGAAAACTGGAACATTTGGAATTTTTTAGGCGCCTTCCTACAACTACAAAATTTAACACAGAGATTTTTACTTTGAATAAAATGTGTTCTCCATAATTAGTACTTTCATTATTATTATGCACATTTTCTTGAAAATTGTAGTAGATTTCGCGCAATATTGCGTGAAATATGTGCAATAGTAAAAATAGCGAAAACAAGAATTTCTCAAAAAGTCTGCACTTTTTTTCTTGTACGTTTGGTAGGGATATTTCTAAATTTACTGTATAAATGTCAGTTTGGTCAAAACTTTCTTTTTTTCAAAAATTACACAATTGTAAATGTTTGACATTATCTCAAGTCGTTAATATTTACAATATGGAAGATTTGTATACATGATTGCATTTTTTAGAAGAACTTTAAATAATATCTGACAAATTGATGGAAAATTTATAAGTTTTCTGTGAAAATGAGGTCAAATATCTCCTTTTCCAGAAACGCTCAAACGCCATTTTTCCAAAAACGGATCGAAATTTAAAAAAAATACTTGTACGAATATGGTTAAATACACTGTTTAAGATGACACAAAAATCATTTTGTTGTAGTCTTTTATTTTTTATTATAATCAAATGTAGGTTTTTTAATATCTAAACGCCGTTAATATGCACATTTCCAGCGATTTCCATACATTATTGTATTTTTTAGTAGAAGTACGTCAAATGACTTTCAATGTAGATTTTAAATACTCAAAAGATTGCTGTGAAAAAGATCTTCAAAATGTTCATTTACAGTAACCCTTAAACGACATTTTTTTAAAGCGGCTCCACCTTTTTCAAAGCAAATTGCCCTGTAGGACGCGGTGTACTCTCTTATAATATTCGTATAGTAATATTTCAGTTCTACCATTAGGAAAGCGAAAAATAAGTATTTTGGATGGCGATAGATGGCCGTTGTCAAGACGATGGGGAAAAACCGTAAAGCTATCAAAGAAATTAGGAAACTAACTAGTACGAGAAAGTATGTGCCATTCAGTTGCACTACTATTTCTTTCAGTTTCTGCGCGCATCGGAGCCTATACTCAATGAATTGTTGACGCCAATGAGTGATATAGGTTATCCCGCAGCAACCGCAGAATTTCGCTTGCGTCCGGGGCCAAGCTGAGCTTAGACAGACAAGGAGGCACTCATAGAGAGGCAGACTAATAGACGGAGTATCGAACGTTAGGCCGAAAACCAATTTTTCCCAATCAAGGTTCCAGAAAGTGAGGATTCCGACTACACTACTTACGCGAGGAGGTAATTTCGGTTGGTTAATAGAGGATCGTACCCAAACCCGGGCCTCCATTTCCTTTTCGAATATTTTTTCATCTAATTTTGTGCACAATTAAATGAAAATATATGCAATGCATGCCTTACTTACTTATACAAATGTTATATTCTACTTAAAGTTATTTTCTAACTAGTTTACGAATAAAATGAGTTTTCGTAAACATTTCATTTAAAAAAAGGTTTGTTAATGTGAGTCCCCCGCAAACGCTTTAAGAAATGGGTAAAAAAATAAATTAAACATTTTCAAAAAGATTTATGTCAGTATAATTTTACAAAAATACAAGTGAAACATCTTATACATTAAAAATTGCCTAATATGTCTTGCACATTGTATATATATTCAAGTGCGACAAAAGTCACGTATGTAAGCAGGCTTTTCCGCCCCGCACATTCTACATGGGCCCAGAGAAGAACACATTAGACACATCACCCTTAGTTCTCCTACAGCCCTCTGAAAAATTTTACACAGCAAAACATGCACCCTGCATCTTCTTAATCGAAGAGGGAAATATCCCTGGCAGAACTTCCAATTCTGATAGGCCATATGATATGTTTATTTTCTCGTCGGAGGGGGAATCTTATTTTTGGTTTTGTTTAACTTCAAGATTCTCTTAAATATATCTTTTCGACTTCTCTGGAATTATATTCTAAAATTGTTTTTTGATCTCTTTCTTCTTCCTGCTCTCTCATACTGATAGGCTTCAGAAGAGGCTCTTACTTTTTATTAGACGCCCAAGGTATAACGAGTGCTAAATACCCTAAACTATTTTTTTTATAAGACGAAAACTTGGGGACCTGTGTTAGGAACCTCCAGGGGCTTGGGTTATGCGTGTTTATATTCAATTTACCAGTAATGTTTTAAGGTAAATAGAATAAATTTCGTTGTCCTTACGTCAATAGTTTGTAATGTAACATAAGGTAAATGTTAGAAGAAAATAAGGTAATGGTTAGAAGACTTACCGATGAAATCATACGTATCAAGTCTAATTGACTTCTGAGAACAAGTACTTGAAGAAACTTTGCTTACTATGACCTACTGTCCGGCAACAAGTGAAAAGGAAGACACTATCGTCTTGAAAAATACTACAATTTTAGTACGTTTCCAATAGACATCAGCACTCTACACAGCAACAAAACAAGGGGCTCGCATGGGAAACCAGACCCGACTTTAAGTACTTTCCTCTACATCCTAGAAATATTTTGTACTTCAGTACCAAAGCCCACAACCCGAGTTATTCTGTAAAAGTAATAATGCTGCAACTGCACATACTTTATCGCAGTATTTCCAACGTTAACAATTTTCGCAAAATAAGGATGTTCAACAAAAATGTATCATACACTAAAAAGTGTAAGTTTTTCTATTCGTGAAAAGGGTTTTAAGAAAAATGTTGTTTTTAATAAAATCACGTAATTACAATTTGCACAATTTTTTAAGTAGAAATTACGCGAAAACTTTTCGATTTTACATTACATTCGTAATTTTTGAGACCTTATTTTAGAATAATTTGCTATAAGAAAAATGTATAATATGTACAGTTTTTTTGCATTGCTATTTTTCGCAATGTACGAATATTCAGAATTCACCTCTTATGAGAGTAGCACCATTGTGCACCCTCTTTTAATACACGAAAAGATGAAATTTAAAGAAAAAAATTGGAGCCGATTTTAAGAGAATGTAATTAAAAATTGCTGATATTTCAAACAAAATTACACGAAAACTTGTCATATCTTCAAAAAATTGTACATAAATTTATTTCCAGATTTATATAAAAAAATCATTTAGGAACAATGCAAGAAGACACCTTAAACATATTGAAGTTTAGCAATTTTAGTAAAAAAAAATAGGGATTTTAACGGAACTGAAGCCGGAGTTATTGTTTTAACCGTCCTTGACACTATCTAAGGGCGGTTAACCACAATACAAGCATATATATAGAAGCGCAGCTACACATTAGCCTAATTCAATTGGTTATTTAATAGGAAACACCCGGAAGCGCGTTTTCACATAAAGCAATTATTTTTCGTAACATTTCGAGTACGTTTAGCACTTCCATTCCCCACGCCGCCGTGCACCTAGGAACCACTTTCTGGATTAGAGGCGAAAGACAAGAGGAGTCGGTGAAAGTTGCACGTGTTCACAGAAGCGCTGGGCTCCTCGGGCGGGCAAAGGGCTCGTGCGGGATTATATTGTCACGCCTCCCTTGATGGGTGAAAGTACAGTTGGTGTACGACGTTCGTTCTTGAACAAGTACTTTTCCTTCACCATTCTACCTTTTTGTAATAGAGCTTCTACCTAATTACAGGTATTACCTACCGCGTTTGTGCCTTTTAACCGGACTGACAAAGGGAACATATAGGAAAGCAGAGTCGCGGATCGGGTGAGTCATTACCTGAGTGAACCCAGTCCCGTTGTCGCAGGTAGAGAGGGGTAAATTTAAACTTCTTCTGATACGGCGTGTTTTTCCCTTTTCCAGAGCACGCGAGTATTCAAGCCATTGCAGGTGTTCCCGGCATCCTTATGGTTTGTACACGCCTATAATAGATATATTACTTATTTCGAATATATCCGTACACTGATGGAAAATTATGCAGTGTTTCGATATATGTACCGTATAAGATGGGTCAATATTGCTAGACATACTTGAAGACAGAGATATACAAAAATACTAAAGCAATGATAAATATTTTATTTTCACTGATAAATGAAAGTTTTTAATTATATTATTCCTACTATTCTCGAACTCCGCGAACCGACTGGGTGCTCATTATCTGTGGGGCTCTGAATATCACACATCTAACGTCAGGCGACGAGGAACAGCGAAGTTTCAGCAATCACGAGTACTGTTTCAGGGCAGACACTTTTTGCTGCTCAGAAACGCTGTTTGACACGCAATCGGCAGCAACATGTTTGCAGGATATTCGTTTCCTAGCAAGTCTTTAAAATTTGATTCAAAATGTCAATCTCTTTGATTTCAAATAAATCGTCGACCCATGTCTTTCCTACGTCAAAGTTTTATTTTACACTTCTGAACAACCCAATATCTTGTATCCTATCTCAACAAACGAATACTGATTGATACGAAGATTGACCCTGAAGTTACTTAAAGGTCTATTTTCGTGAAAAATAGTACATTAAAGAATACATATTTATCTTCAATGTTTAAGATGTAGGTCGGGTTCGAAAAAAATATTTTTTTTTGCATTTTTCGAAATTTGCATATAAGGATAACGATGTAATATTTATTTTTATTATATTTGCCATAAACGTAAGAAAAAATAAGTTGATTTTTTAAAATAAATACTTGTTTTCAGAATTCATTATTTTTTGCGGAATATTTTTTTTTTAAATTTAGAATAAAGAAGTTTGAAAAAACACGTAAAAATGTTCGCAAAATAAGTAGAATATGTAATACCCTAAAAATATGTAGATGTGTGTAAAGAAAAAATGGATATTTTTTCGAATAGACCTTAAGTGTCACGATATTCAGAACTGAACACAAAAAGACAAAAAATATATGATTACATCTGAAACCAGAAATATAGTTCACACTAGTGACTAGAACTTTGGTAGTTCTTAGAGGTGCCTGAGAATGCGTCACTGGAATTAATACCGATAAACAAAATTATGTTGATATTCTAAACTCTTTTCACAAATTTAAAATGATTATATCCTTAAATTTAAGGACTGCTATTCTATTCCTATTTTCACGCCCGATTCCTCTTGCGAGAGACATGTTTATTTACATTACACGTACATGTTGCGCATCCTCTGAAATTACTCTACTCTTTTCTTTAGGTTGCTGCGATATTGTAGCATGTATCAATTATTCCTGACCTAAAATATTCTTTTTGACTAAAGTATTAGAGAATTTTACTGACCAAAAGTGTACGAGTGTAAACTTTTCAAAAATGATCAAGAACAATTCCACTAACAAAATCCATGTATTTTGTCAGTATGTCGTTGTGAAAGCTACAGTAAAGAACTTGGGAGCATTCCTAGAGCTCGCTCTGGTTGCCATCTTTCAATTTTGTAATCAAATTTTCATCATACATTGATGTACGTATATGAGGTTGATGTAAATATAAATTCTTTAATTATAATTGAGGGAATGTTTAGTAATTGTTACCTATTATTACGCTTAGCAAATAAAGTATATAATGCAATTAAGAATACCAAAATTATAAGAACTATTATTGCATGTAGTCCTACAAGGTAAAACTAAAAATGTTTGCAATTAATCATGATATAACGTGAACGGTGATCCTTTTCTAAACTATACTGACTATAGTTACGCGATAAATATTATTTATTGTGTTATACTAAAGTAAGCTAGTAACTTTATATTTATTGATCAAAAAGGTAACGAAATTAGCTTCAATCGATACCGTCTATGGAGTAACGATAAAAGTTATTAAAGTCACTAAACAAATAGCGGCTTACTTATATTACTGTTTTATTGTCTCTGGTATCGGGTCTCGCTTGAACTCTATTTGTATCTTCGAAAGCACTTTGTTTAGACAACACCGTATTATTTATTTGCGAAAACAAGAACCCCCTATATTTGTATAGGAATTTATTCTGTGAAGAATGAATACGGACAGATTTTATACTCGTACCTAACACTTCTAAAACAATTAAGTATCAAAAATAGTATATTATTAATTAAATCAATAATTCGTCCTGCCCTAACATACATCGGCCCTGTATGGCACAACTACTCAGCGAGTCGCACCAAATGATTCCAAACAAATTTTTACGTAAAATCATTAAAGAACATTGGTTCCTTACCAATAGTCACATACATTGGCAAATTCACAAAATCAGAATCCGTTCCCGTTTCCCTCAAGACGATTTTAGACCTCCACAGACATTTGTACTCGGTTGTATGGAAAAAAGTAAAGATGCTATATTCAAAGCTTTTTTACACAAAATCGCGTCAAAATAACAAGTAAAATAATAAAAAAATAAGTATATTTACCAATAGGCAAAGGTTACAGTTAGCTGAAAAATAGCAAAACTTGGTTTAAAAATCCGTAATTTTCATATGAATATGTGAAAACCAGACCGGTATAAGTAAATATAGATTATAAATTCCGAAGAAAAAAACATTTATTTTGGTTATATTTCAGTGGAAATGTATTTTCGAGATTTTAATGAACAATTGAAATGCCGTGGTTTTAGTGATCAAACAAAGCACCACGACTTTACAGTGTGTTCATAATTTATGAAATGACGTTTATATCGTACTGATTTTAAACCTGGTCATATCAATTAGCAGCTCAACTTCCTGAAAAGCATGCTCTACTGAACAGGAAATGAGGAAAGAACTTTTAAAAACTGTATGTTTTTTTGTTAAATGACAATGACATGAAACGTAATGAAATATGTTAATATTATTATAGTACAAAGTTGCAAAAGAAACTCTAATCGCTTATGACCGTTTAGTTGCACAGAGATCTAATATAAATTATATTAATAAAAAATACGCAATGCAAAAATAATATTTAAATTTATTACGCCAGTTTTAAATTAATATAAACATATTAAAAACCAAGCATATCAGTGCGAATCGGACACTTTCAACACTTATGATTCATTGCCTAAGTTGTCGGCTACCGCCAACTACTACGCGAGAGGCAATTATTCGCCATCTTGGAACAGAAAAAGAAATCCCTTATCCCTTAATCCCTTTCTCTTTTCCCCCTTCTCCAGCACTTCACTTCAGAATACTCCTTGCTTCGGCAGCCATGGCGTACCTGCGTCCCCCACCTGTGAATCCCCAGCGTCCCCACAGCCATGTCCCTTGGAAGGGCTCTAAACCAATCACGTGGTTCGCTACGTCATCGCTCTGCCGGCCCTCCCGGATAGATAAATAGGGCAGGACAGACAAATTCTTGGCAGTTGTGTTTGAGTGAACGTGAAGCAAATACAGCGTGTGCGAGTTCTTTCCTGGAGTGTGTGCGTGCATCGTTGGAAATTACCACCATGGTAAGAATACTATCTTTATTTTTTTCATCTGATTATTTAAACAACCATAATTCGTGCAAGCTTTTGATATTTAAGTAATTTTTTCTTTTATTAATTGTAATGTACGTTAAGTGTTATGTAAGATTAATTGAATCGTAAGTCATACGAGATTTTTGAATACTTGAAATTCAACCTTGATGCTCTGACATTACCTCGAAATATTGATGAATAACAATTGTTTAGTTACTGCAAAATGTGTAAATATTGAAAAACTAAACTTCCCGTGCAGTGTAATTTTGTATTTATGATAGCTGATGTTAACAGAACAAAGAATGTCGCACTATTTAATTTTTATTAACAATACATTTCACGTTCTACTTCATCGAAATTATATGTAAGAGTAATAACTCGTTTTGTGTTTTAGTGTGAACTGCTGTGTAGCTTACGCGGATACCGGACTCTTTACAACAACATCCGCCGCACGGCCCACGATTGCAGGGATGCTCTTGCAATTGCCATCTCGAGAGAGGTAAGCCTCAACTCAATAGTTTTGATAACTAGAATTCTTCTTCTACGTCTTAGATGTCGATACGTATTTTGCACTTTACCAACATTTTAGAGCTTTCGATCTAAGCTTTTGAGGGACTCTTCTCCCGTATGTATTTGTTCATATTTCTGGTTAGCATTGTCGTCTGATTATGAGGTTGCCTTGAAGAATATCTTTCATTTAACAAAGATAATTCCTATGTTTTAAAAATATTTTTCTCATAGTAATTTAACTATATTGTTTATAATTAACCGTTATTTACATGGATCAATAATTTTTGTAACCACAATTTGAGAAGAAACAACGGTTCATTCAAATGACTTTACTGTATTTTTTAATAAGTGTTTTGCTTCTATTTAGTGTATGTTATAACACGAGCAATACAGTAATACACGTGTCAGAAAATTTGGTTTTATATTCAGTGACGACTGGTAAATTAAGCAAACTTTTTTCAACATAAATCAGTGCATGACTTGAGGATCATCGTGTAACGTGTCGCTAGAATGTCTAATGTGTGGGTAATGAGTATGAATTGAGGATCATCGTGTAACGTGTCGCTAGAATGTCTAATGTGTGGGTAATGAGTATGAATTGAGGATCATCGTGTAACGTGTCGCTAGAATGTCTAATGTGTGGGTAATGAGTATGAATTGAGGATCATCGTGTAACGTGTCGCTAGAATGTCTAATGTGTGGGTAACGCGTGTCTGATGTGTGGTTAATTTGTGGGTAACGTGTGTCGACTGTGTAGCTTATGTGCGGCTAATGTGTCGAATGTATTTGATGTGTGTGTGTGCTGTGCGCAGGACCGGCCGGGGCTGCTGCGAGACGCGGCCGCGTCGGGCAACGTGCTGCGCCTAAGGCTGCTGCTGCGCGCGTGCCCCTGGAGCGACGAGGAGGTTGCGCATGCGCTGTTCGCCGTCCCGTCGCGCCACTCCGCCCGCGCCGTCGCCCGCGCCATCGCCCGCGCGCGCCCCGCCGTCTTCCAGGTACGCTCCTCCATTCAACCTCACACAACACGTGTGCCAAAGCAATGTTGAGTTTGTATTGTGCTTGTGTGCTGTATGAAGATTCAAATATATTCCAACATGTATGCCAAAGCAATGTTGAGTGTGCATTTTGCTAAGTATACTTGTGTGCTGTGCAGGCGTCGGCGCCATGGGCGGTGCTGAGATATCTCTTCATGTGCCATTATATTCCAACATGTATGCCAAAACAATGCTGAGTGTATATAAGAGTGTGCTTGTGTGGTGCGCAGGCGGCGTCGCCGTGGGCGGTGGTGGGCGCGGTGATGGCGGAGGACATGGGCGCGCTGCGCGGGCTGCTGGACGCCGGGGCCGCCCCCGACCGCCCGTGCGGCCCCGCGGGCGAGACGCCGCTGCACGTGGCGGCCGCCTGCCGCAGACGCGACTGCGCGCTCGAGCTGATTCTGCGCGGCGCGGACCCCAACCTCTGCGACGAAAACGGCGAGACGCCCCTGCACAGGTAAGCCCTCTTCACTATGGACTCATTGCAGCTAGTAGATTGGCATTTATATTTATGTTCCCACGTTTCTATAACTCCATACGTCCTAATGTTTCCATAACACGTTTTATAGTAATTCAACATATTGACAACATTTGGCGCACTCGGATTAGAGCATTTTAAAATATCCTTATAAGTAATAGTTAATCATTAAATATAACAATAATGTCGTATTGAAATAGTTGAGTTGTCCTGGAGAGGCCAGCTCAGTAGCTTACATCCTCTTCGCAAAGTCGTTCAAAAGTTAATATTCTTCTGCAACTATTTATTGAAAATAGATGTTACTTATGAAATATTTCCTTCAAATTAGATCTTTATAAACACAAATACATTATTGTCGTGAAGTTTCTTGAAATTGGAAATATTTTAATGGGTAAATAAATTTAAAACTGTGCAATTTTAAAGAAACGCTGAATCAAAATTTCTTGACAATTTGAAACGTCTTCGAGTGTTGCCCCAAAAATTTTCACATGAAAACAATTTTTGCTCCTTGATGTTCTAGAAGGTTTATATTCATTAAATAATTAGGATTCCTAAAATTTAATATAATTGGTTAGAGATACTGATTTAGATATAACACATATTCAGTATATATTTTACATCAAAGTAGACCAAACCAAATTTTAATTGAATTTTATATGATATTTTACATTTCACGAACAGTTAGTTCTTTTGTCAAACTTAATCGTTAACAAGTGCGAAATTCAAAGATTTTTAAGCTAAAGAAACTCCCAAATATACTTTTTATTGCAACGAATGAGTTGAATGTCATATAGACATTTGGATGTAGTATTGTGAAGCTTATTGTTTGAATTAGTTTATTATTAGAATTAATACATCAAAATCTTTATTTTTTCTTAAAAAGCAACGTATGGAAATCACGATGTTTCAAACATTTTAATGAAGAGAGAGTTGCAGGCGAATGTTGAAATGTTAGAAGTACATTATTTGCAATTAATTAATAATAATTTTACAAATTCTTTGAATTAATTGTAAATTGTTCAAAATGAAATCTTTGTGAACTCAAATGCTTCAAATGGTCTTTCCTGAAGATTATCGAAATCTCAAATATTTGTGTGTGTAAATGAGGTCAAAATTGCGTGTTTTCAAAATCGTTCTAATGAAATTCGTTTAAAACGTCTTCCAGTATTGCTCCCAAAATTTCCCTTAAAAAAAGTTTTCCTGTGTGATATTCTGAATATTTCCTTGCAACTAATTTATTACTATTTAAATTTTGAAAATGTGTATGGGATTCTGATTTTTGATGTAACACTTAGTCTGTATTTAGCGATTTTGTTGAATGTAATTTAGATATATAGTAGATTTAGTGTTGAGAAGTATATCTCTGGGATTACATACCTCAAAATTGTGAATTTTACTTGTAAACAATCATCTGGAAATCACGATATAATGCAGTTAAAGCAGATTAATGAAAATAGATTTAAACACGTTACCATTGTTGTAGAACCAATAGTAACTATTCTATAACCATCAACTGTTTATGGTTTGAAATCGATCGGATCGGAGTGGTATCACGATGACGTGGGTTAATATGGGCTGTAGCAACTGATGAACCATAAACTCGCGGGTGGTACTGGGAACGCTCAATATTACAAGTTCTTCCGCTGGTAGCACAGACACGTATTAACGCAACAAAGGGGAAAACTAAAGTTCGTTAGAAGAAAACGTTTCTTTCTCTTCTCTTCGCTTACAAGGGAATTGTCAAGGGATTTTCCACTCTGCAGCGGGAAGGCATGTGGTGCCTGGATGATTGCCTTAGCGCTAGGATAAAGCTGACTACCTTTCACCGCGGTGACAGGTAGTCACCTTTTCCATGACCCAGTGTTGAAATAATAGCGCACCCAAATTAGACTTCATGTCGCAGGGTTAAAATAATTTTCATCACTTGTTTTTTAGCGTGCTGCTGACTCATTTCTATCATCTAAAATAAAACATAGGAATAAATATTGTTTTTAAATAAAATATCAGCAATTTTGAATGCAATGCACCATCCAACACCACTCGTTACCACAGCAACGTTCAAAAGATTCTTTACGTTAATGAACTTCAATTCTTGCACAAATTAATGAACATAACTCTCTATTAATTAATTTAATGGAAATGGCAAACATGCGTTACATTTGCTCGATTTTTCGTTCTCCGAATAGACTACTTGAAATTTTGATTTGAGAATATCACACAAATGAAAACTTTTTTAAATAATATTTTTGAGAGTTACTGCATAGGTTTCTAAGAAAATATCGTTTTCAGTCATTCTGAAAATGCAACATTTTTGTGCTTGTTTAATCTAAAAAATTTGACAATTCCAGAAATTTCATTACTGATCGTGTTAGAAATTTCTGTCAAGAACATTTATGAAGATCCTCATGTAGTGTAAGAGTTCACGACATGCGAAATGTTTCAACAATTACTCCCGTATTTAAAAAAATGATAAAACTGTCAAAAATAGCGCGTGAAATTTGTGACTTTGTACAGTGTGCTCTTTGGCATATAAAACGTCTTGAGAAAACATTTAAAGTGATATTTAAAAAAAGTCTTCTTAACGGGAAATTGGCCAGAAAATTACTCAAAAGCTACTTATAAAAGATCTGCAATAAATTCGTTTTAATATCTAATACTGAAGAATAAAATTCCTTAACCAGCGCGTGGGCTATCTGTGGCTCCTGGAGACCTTTGCTAATTCTGTATTTTCTTTTTTCTCGTCTCAGAGCGGCGACGCACGGGCGAGGAGGGGTGGTGTGGCTGCTGGAGAACTTTGCTAATTCTGTATTTTCTCTTTGTCTCGTCTCAGAGCGGCGACGCACGGGCGAGGAGGGGTGGTGTGGCTACTGGAAAACTTTGCTAATTCTGTAGTTTCTCTTTGTCTCGTCTCAGAGCGGCGACGCACGGGCGAGGAGGGGTTCTGTGGCTGCTGGAGAACTTTGCTAATTCTGTATTTTCTCTTTGTCTCCTCTCAGAGCGGCGACGCACGGGCGAGGAGGGGTGGTGTGGCTGCTGGTGGACTTCGGGGCGGCGAGCGTGGACGCGCGCTGCCGCCGCATGCAGACGCCGCTGCACCGCGCCGCCGCCCACGCGCATGCGCCCTGCGTGGAGACGCTGCTGGGCGCCGGCGCCGCCGTCTTGGCCAGGGACTGCGAGGGCGCCACGCCGCTGCACCTGGCCGCCGCCGCCTCCCGCGCCGCAACCCTCGTGCGCACGCTGCTGCAGCGGGGCGCCGACCTCGACGCCCAGGACTACAAAGGTGGGTGCCTCCCTACACCGCAATGACACCCTTTACCGCCACGAAAGGCCTCCGACCATTTACTCCAGAGTACGGGAGATCTCAAAAGCGCCGATACACGCACGGATTCCCCGTAACGCCCCATTGTTTGCCGAAACGTGCCAGTCGTGTCTATCGATTCATTGATTTCATGTTTAATTTAATTTTGATTGAGATTTTGTTTTATTATTAATTTTTTGCGGGTCAACTGACGCGATAATTAGTACTGTAAATGTAGTTCATGTAATGTTTTGGGAGGTGACGGTTTTCCTTCCTTGCTATATCGTGATGATGATCAGCTGCGGCCATCCTGTCAGCTTGCTCCGCGAGATCGCTGCGTTGCTCATCTGGAAGAAGCTTTAAACTCGCGACATCCTGTGGCGGAGTAGGGCATGTAATGTGTGCTTATGTGTGCGCGAAAGAGGGGGGTGGGGTCAAAAATGAGATGGAAACACCGCGTGTGGTCCGTGGGCGGCTACTTAGGGTACCACCTCTCAATTCTCGTGGAATTAAACAAAGATAACTCAGAAAACTACCGATCAAAGCAGCCGTCTAGTAAAATCCTCCTACAGATAGTATTCTACCTAACTATTGAACTAGCGTCGAAAATCTGCTATCATCGAGACTCACTGTATGACCTCATGGAGCCAAAACTTACAGTCACTTCCTTAAACAAATGTCATGAAATGAAAATGGGATCGAGAAAATTCTCCATGAACGCATCCCCACATCAATTGTTTTATTTACATTTTTCAAATTTCGCTCAGCAGAAGTATGAAATGTTATTATATTTTGATCCCCACTTTAAATTTATATTGGTATATTTCTTTAAAAACAACAGTCGTATTTGGCTCACTTTCCTAAAAACGATTTTATAATACGAGTGATTTGTTTTATGACGAAATGGGCAGGCTAATCTAAAAACATCTTCGCTATAGCTTTACCCAGTACTTCTCTTCATAAACACAGAAAACAAGGTACAATAGAGCTACAGATTTTTTCGAACTGTTCATTATTACTCTCTTTATTATTATGATTAATTCAAAAGGAACCTCCAGAGTACCAGCTTAAAACGTGAGACGGTATACAGTAATTTTCAAATTAACAAATCCACTAATAGTCACATCTGTTATTTCGTTGGTATCTTTTACAAAATTATATCGTAAATGAATGAATGTTTCCCGAAAAGGTAATAAAAAATAATAGTAATAATTCTTGAGCAATGAATCAATGAATGGTGTGTTTTGCAGGACGGCGACCTGCGCACTACGCTGCCGAGGGTGGCAAGTGCAAAATCATTCGGCTGCTGGCGGAGGAGCATTCGGTTGACGTCAACGCTCGCACCAGAGACGGCAGCACACCCCTGCACATCGCCGCTGCGGGCCATAGGTGAGCACATAACGCCTCGTTTGCCTCACACACACACACACACACACACACACATATTCACGCATTGACTCATTCTACGGACAAAAAGTGTAATTCCGATGAAGTAAATTTAGAATAACATTTTACTTTCAGTTAAGAATATAATGATTCATTATATTATCAATGTCATAAGAAAAATTTTCGGTGTTCTGGTTCAAGAAAACACAATTAAAGCAGAGAAGTTAAAATTAAGTCATTATCTTGTTTCTATATTAATATGGTATTTATATGTATTCTAAAGTTTTGATCATCTACTCTACTTCGGTTACGTGCTCTATTTTAAATACGCCGCACACTTTGAGTACGCGTAACACTTTGCTTATAACTTCATTCTGACTAAGATTTTGTATATTACTTTTTATTTTCATTAGTATATTGAACGCAATATTTAGTACTTTTAACACTTTAGAAATACCCCTAAAACTTTGGCTAAGCAAAATGATATTTGTAGATAAAATAACCTTTAGGTAAATTAATCGAGAGATAACACGTGAATGCTTTTATACTTGATTTATACGCTTTTGTTTGATAAGAATATCGAATTTTAGCGAGCACGCGCATGAGAAAAACGTGTCTGGCACCTTGAAAGCGATTTGTGATTGCGCGTGTTCATTAAACCTGAAATCATTAGTCAAAAAAGCTTGTAAAACGTGCCTTAGTAGATAATGTAAATTCAGGACATCCTTGCTTATTGGGCTACAAAAATTAACATTTTGGTTAGCACGCGTAACATTTTTGTTATCTATCCAAACTTTAGTACTTCATGCATTTTGTTTTTCTACGTCAAACACTCTGTTCAATAGGTCAAACGCTTTATTCAATAGATCAAACGCCTTCCTTCGGAGGGGAAGTAAAGCCGGCTGTCCCATGTTAGTAGATTTACTTGCATGTAAAAGATCTTCAAGCCTAAATGACGCCTCTGAGCTAAATTCAAATCGCCTGTTTGTCGCCCAAGAAATACCTCCTTTGTCTGCTAGCTGGTGAAAGGAGCGTAGCGAAATTTGCGCGGTCAGACGGAAGAGCATGGCCTCATGGCCAGAGTCTCGCCACGTAAAATAAGGCATAAATTCAATTTAATTCAATTCAATTCAAACGCTTTGTTCAGTTGACCTTCTTTTTGCTTAGTAGTTCACACATTTCCTTTAATACATAAAATGCTTCTTTTAATTGGTAAAAACTTTAATTTGAATGCGAAACACTTAGTTTAATATGTCGTTTCGTACTTGCAACGTTTTGATTAGTTCATTAAACATTTTGGTCGGCACGAATAGCGTTTTGGATGTCCCCAAAATCTTATATTTTTTTTTTCGTGTGTGGCAGCGCGGCGTGCGTGAAGGAGCTGGCGCGGCTCGGGGCGGACCTGCACGCGCGCGACCGCCGCCGGATGACGCCGCTGCACGTGGCGGCTGCGCACGGCCGCGCCGAGGTGCTGCGCGAGCTGCTGCGCCTGGGCGCGCGCACGGATCTGCGGGCGCAGCACGACATCACGCCGCTCATGATCGCCGTGGCGCGGCGCGACAAGGCGTCGGGTCGAGCGCTGATCCAGGTGAGCGCAGAACTAGGCCCAGATGCAGAGGGTGCCAAAAAAATGTATACGCACTTCATGTCATAAAACAACTGTCTTAAAGTAACACAAGCCGAATTCACGCGAAAGAAAATTGTGAACACTAATCATCTGAGACTTTTACAGCTGTAACTGTTACAAAAAATAATCCAATTCCTATTACCAGCGTCGATACATTTCTGAGTAGTTGATCAACATTTGATAGTGTCCTCAGCGATTGCAGCAAATACCGTTTCAATTTATTCCCGAACTGCTGCCAGTCTTGCTGGTTTTCTACGGTTTACATCATTCCCAAGACCCTACAGTTTACATCATTCCCCACAGGTCGAACGCAGTTAGATCAGAAGAACTCGGTGGCACTGCTAGGCCCATGGCACTGGCTTGGACGAAGAGGACCGATTTAGTTTCTATCGCAGTCTCTTGATCTAAGTCCGTTGGACTTCTAATTGCGGGGAAGACTTGAGAATGTGAACCGTAGAAAACCAGCTACATTGGCAGAAGTTTGGGAATAAATTGAAACGGTATTTGCTGCAATTGCTGAGGATTATTTAGCAAATATTGTTCAACTACTCAGAAGTGTTTAGACGCTATAGTTGGAATTGGAGCATCTTTAGTATTGGTTGTATCCGTAAAAGTCTAAGATAATTAATTAGTGCTCACAATTTCGGTTTGTGTGGGCTCAGCTTTATCATGTTAAGAATTTATTTGCTGTGTTTATATTTTTATTTGCGTGAAGCGTGCATGCATTTTTTGGTACCATCTGTATATTAGCTACCGTAATAGAGAAAATTAATGTGAAAATAAACTTAAATCGTTGCCATTTAAACATTTTAATTAGAGCATTTCAATTGTTCAGGCAATTTAAGCTTATTACCATTACGATTTTCAAACATATTTTTAGTAAGGAAAGAGTAAATATACTTCTGTGCCAAAACGTCTCAAGGTTATTCTGTTTGTTAACGCCTGATTTAGAATATTCAGGAATAACTCCAAGTGTATTCTTTTTGTTCACAGGCAGGAGCATATGTCGATGATTTAACGCGACTGGGCTATTTAGCTCTACAAGAGTCAAGGTGTTACATATCAGACTCGGAGCCAGAGGAAGGAATTGAATTTTGAAGAGATTCCTGCGGTTCCACACATTGTTTCATTCCTCTCTCGGTTTGCATGCATTTTCTTATAATCAATTTTATAATGAAATTCTAAATTGAAAATCATTTGATTTGTATTGAACTATCATCATTCATGAAAAAATATGCAAACCTGGTAAATTGTAAAAATTTGCTTTTGACAAGAGCAATATTGTGATTCATTATTTCTGCTCCATTCGTTTGGATACGTTTTTCATATTTTTCAACATCTCACTCACTTCTCTTGTATTCATCTCTTCATAGTATAGTAGAATGTGTGTGGTGGAAATCATTCACTACTTTGTGATTGTTTTCAAAATAATTGTTTTACATTATGCTGCTTCGGAAATAAAACCTGGTAAAATTGTATGCGAAGACCTCGTAAAATTGTAAAATTTCCTTTTGACAACAGCATTTTTTATTGCTGCTTTTGTGAATTAATGAAACGTTTATGTTCCTCGACATTTTATTCTTATAATTTTTTTCTTTTTAATATAATAAAATACGTATACTGTGGTAATTTTTACGATTTTGACACTATTTTATGAATAAAAATTTTACATTTTGGTGCTTTGTAAATAAATTCTGGTAAAATTGTAAATATATCTTTCGACAAGAACAATTTGGTTTTTTGCTGCTTTATTTACTAGAAATATCCCCTTTTCATGTTTTTAACAACTTAGTATTATGTATGTCTTTTTAATATAATAAATTGTATATATTGTGGTTATTTTCATGATTTTATGATTATTTTATAAATAAATATTTTACATTTCGCTGCTTCGAAAATTAAGCGCCACAACGTAAACACTTTAATTTTTAGATAGTTGCGCCACATATTGTTGAATAAGACTCCCTTCGTTCGTGAACTATTATTTAATTGTAATGCGTGTGAGCCTGCAGAGCAAGAAGTTTGAGTTTTTCAATCGGTGCACAATGGTTGATCAACATCCAATTCCTTTCCAAAAAATCTGTTTAGAAGCTGTGACGTTTTTCTTCCGAGGTAACGTTTTGCAAAAGAGAAAATGATAAAGCAATGAATCTCTCATTTACTAACCGATATTTTCAAATATCCATATTCTAAATGTGACTATGCTGACCACAAAAGTAAGCTTCAGTATGTGGTTAAATTTTGAATCGTTTAGGTGGTGGTTATTATCTCAATGGATTGCTAAAATGTCCCAGACTTTTCTATTGGTTAGTCCATTTTTTTAGATTGGCTAGATTGGTCCCCCGTAGTGAGTTCTTTCAATAAGGTCATGTACATTTTTTTGAAAATTTTAGTAGTTTTCGCGCAATATAGCGTGCAATTATTGTGCAATTTAAAAAAAATTACAAAATCAAGATTTTCTCATAAACAGATCCAAAATGTTTCGTTAATCTTTTGGTAGGCATAGTGCTAAATATACTATAAGATGACAAACGCCATATTGCTCTATTCTTTTTTTCTTCCCAACAAACAAAAATTGGAATTTTATTTGACTTGCCTCTCATGTCGTTAATATTTATATTAGCGTCAATTCAATTTTGTTCACATTATTGAATTTATGAGTACATGTGCTTTAAATAATATCAGATAAAGTTTCTCCAAAACTACTGTTTTCTGTGAAAACTAACTCAAAACTCTTCAGTTTCAGAAACGCAGAAACGCCATTTTCTCAAAAACGGCTCCAAATTTTGTCTTCATAAATTTCGAACGGATTGTCGTAATTCCACTCTTTAAAAGTTCACTTTTTAATACTTCAGTGTATTTTTTGTTTATTACACAAATGTACATTTTTTAAAGAGATCTCACGCCGTTGGTATTCACATTTCCAGCTATTTGCAAACACTATTGTATCTGTAAGTTAAAGTGCTTAAAATTACTTCAAATGAAGTTTTAAAAAAATTCTGTGAAAAAGAGCTTCAAATTTTGAATTTACAGTAGCGCTTAAACGCCAGTTTTATAAAAATGTCTCCGAACTTTTCAAAGTTTGCCATTTAGGTTGAGGTTCTTTAATAATCCTAAAATAATATTTCCGGTCTACAACTAGGAAAATGAAAAATTAAGAAAATGTCAAAAAATATGTTTTGGGCGAGGGTAGATGGCAGCTGCCAAGAGTATGTGTTAAGTCCGAGTAACTAGCTGAGTAAAAAAAAAAAAATAAAATAAAATAAAAATAAAACCAATACGGGAAAGTCTGTGCATTTATGTAGCACTACTAGTTATAATTTCTATATCAGTATTACTTCGACGAACCAATGTGGGTACCTTGCTGTTCACGATTTAGAAACCTCGCTCAGGCCTCGTTCCGTAAGGACCACTGAGTACCACGTGACATCACTTCTGAGTTTTCATAGGTCGATTCCATCGGATCATGTTCACACTTACGCCGTGACTTCTGCTTGGCGCAGAACTTATCAAGCTGTCGCGTCACCTAAGTCCGAGACGAAGTTTCCGTCGTGCCGACAGTAGAACGGTGTCCCCGTTGCGATAGTCCGAAGTCGATGGTGGGGTCCGAGTTAAAATCAGTGTAGAAATGTGTTTTACATCTCGGGTTCGAATTAATACTTTAGTTTTAGTGTCCGTGCATCCTGGTGTTCAATTTTTTATAATCAAGAAGTTAAGTCCGGATCAACTTACTCTGCAAATGAAACAATTGTGATATCTGCAAAACAAAAGTTTCGTCGACGATTCAATGCTAATATTCGTCATACAAATGAATACGTCAGTGTGTTGAAAAAAAATGTATTATTTTGTTTGCCTTGCATATTATTTAGCAACGAGGAAAATGTGTGAACTAAGACTAGATTTTCAATGCAAGTAAACAAAGATTACAATTTCCTCATTTGTAGATAGATGGATAAACGTGATAATAAATATCTCGTTGCGAATGTTGCCTAATTAAACTATTACAACATGGAGACTACGTTCAGAAGGGTCAAGTTCATAATTAATATAAAGCAATAAATGAGAAATGAGAGCATTATTTTTCAATATTGATTATTATTATTATGAATATTAATTTTCTACATCAATTCTCTGGTCAGGTCGCAACAGTCAGTAGCATAGTAGACATCGTGCATCTTCACTGTGCAAAAGTAGTCGCTCGACATCCACAGTCACATCCATCAGTCCTAGCGCAGGTTGAAAGGATTATGATACGCCGGATGTGCCGCATATCGCATAGGCCGATCTGTCGCAGGCAACCGACGTGACGCTGACCTCAGGCCAATTTCGCAGCGGGAGCGCACCTTGTGCTCGTGGCGGTTTGTCTCGCGTGGGTGCCGCATTCGAGAAACATTTATATACGGTTTCTTGGAATGGAGGAGTTTTCGTATCATCCTTTCTTTATTAGTGGTTTTAAGTTTTCACACTTATATATAATTATCCAATAGGAATCCAAATAGTTTAAAATATATTTCAATTTAAAGTGATATGTTCTTAAACAATTTTAATAAATATGTCCATTAATCAATCGAGAAATTTTGGAGAGAAAGATTCCTCGTCCCCTTACGACCATTGCTTTTGCAACACCCTTAAATTTAACTCACCCACTGCCACTGAATATTCATTCATGTAAATTATATGTAACTGAAGTGGAAAGCTGTGAACTAAGTGTTTAACATATAAATATTTAATGTATTAAATGGTGGAAACACACCTCATTCTGATTTTTGTTTGATAAACATAAACTGTGTTAATAATTATCCATATGCTTATAACATACATTTATATCTCACTACTGAGGTAACTTGTGTTGCCCACGTTATAATCCTAGGGGTTCTAGGAGATCCACAGGAATCGAATTCCAACCGTCGCTTTCCAACAGATCCTGTGCGATTGTCAGAGCAAAATTCGAATGAACGCAACTCCGAACAGACACATCCCCATTATAGTTCTTCATTTGTCATTATACACACGCCCCCACAATCACACAACATTAAATATACTTTCACAATTTTCGGGGGACTAGTTCAGGACTCGGACCACGCGTTATGGTAGGAGAGAAACAACGCCAGCACACGAAAATATCATGACCTAACTTCTGGGACAAACTACCATACCGGTTCACGGATCCCAAACCGCCAATGATGTGGTAACAAGTAAAAATGTATTTCGCATTCTAGAGTCGGATTATTCCGACATTTCCCAGCTACTGATGTCCCCTATCCTGTACCCTGGTATTATTTACAATCGACGCCTGGGGTAAGGGATACATGTGGCGAGCAAAAAATAACCCTAACATTGTTGTCCTACCTGACTCTGCCTTTGTCAGACAGCTCTAGACAATGAAACGATTAGTATTGCAATGCTACAATTTCAGTTTTAGCCCATCAGAGACCAAAACCTTACCGTCTCACTGAAACGTAGCACACTTACTTAAGCGAAAGGGAAAGCTCAAAAGAACTACTAGAAATATTTTCAAACAGACTAAAAAAACTTTTATTCAATATTACTGAATACAAAGATACACAACTATTACAAAAATAACAATAGTACGGGCTTATCAAGATCTACAACTCGACGTTACTATCACGCGAAACAAATCCGAGTGTAATTGGTATTTGAAATTGATGGGGACGGAACCCTGAGTCGTAGAGTAGTTACGGCGGGATGACCCAGAGGTTTTGAAACAGGCTCCTATCCCACGTTCAGGGGAAGGGAGTGCAATTCAAGCTCGTTGCTGCACGGACCATTGAGTGCAGATCAAGCAGGAGTTCCAAGAGGTTTTGCCGGTGGGAACCTTATATTCAGAGTTCGCAGTGAGTGTTCTTTTAGAGTTAGCGTATTTAGAGTTCGTTGCAGGCGGAACAGTTATGTGAAGAGCAAGCAGCATGACCAATGGGATTTGCCGATTGGCTCGGTTCACAATTCAAAGTATAGCGGAGGGGAGTGCATTTGGATTCCGTTTATGGTGGCACCATTGGATGCAGAGATTTAATAGCTGGGCTCCTAGACCAAATCCCGAGTACAGCGGAGGGGAATTTACGTGGTTTCGTTGCTGCTCGCACTGTTGAGTGCTGAGGAATAATCGCTGGGCTTCCGCCTCTCCATCACGCGTACAGCGCAGGGGAATTTAAGTGTTTTTGTTGATGGTCGCACCTTTGAATGCAGAGATTTAGTCGCTGGGCTTCCGCCCCCTATCCCGCGTACAGCGGAGGGTAATTTAAGTGGTTTCGTTGCTAGTCGCACCGTTGAGTGCATATATTTAATCGCTGGGCTTCCGCCCCTCTATCGCGCGCACAGCGGGGGGGAATTTAAATGGATTCGTTGCTGGTCGCACCGTTGAGTGCAGAGGTTTAATCGCTGGGCTTCCGCCCCCCTATCCCGCGTACAGCGGAGGGGAATTTAAGTGGTTTCGTTGTTGGTCGCACCGTTGAGTGCAGAGGTTTAATCGCTGGGCATCCGCCCCCCTATCCCGCGTATAGCGGAGGAGAATTTAAGTGGGTTTGTTGGTGGTCGCACCGTTGAGTGCAGAAATTTAATCGCTGGGCGTCCGCCCCCCTATCCCGCGTACAGCGGAGGAGAATTTAAGTGGATTCGTTGTTGGTCGCACCGTTGAGTGCAGAGGTTTAATCGCTGGGCTTCCGCCCCCCTATCCCGCGTACAGCGGAGGGGAATTTAAGTTGTTTCGTTGGTGGTCGCACCGTTGAGTGCAGAGGTTTAGTCGTTGGGCTTCCGCCTCCCTATCCCGCGTACAGCGGAGGGGAATTTAAGTAGTTTCGTTGCTGGTCGCACCGTTGAGTGCAGATGTTTAGTCGCTGGCTTCCGCCCCCCTATTACGCGTATAGCGGAGGGGAATTCAAGTGGTTTCGTTGCTGGTCGCACCGTTGAGTGCAGAGGTTTAATCGCTGGGCTTCCGTTCCCCTATCCCGCGTACAGCGGAGGGGAGTTGTAATGGGATTCGTTGCTGGCACCAATGAGTGCAGAGTTTTAATCGCTGGGCTTCCGCCCCCCTATCCCGCGTACAGCGGAGGGTAATTTAAGAGGTTTCGTTGCTGGTCGCACCGTTGAGTGCAAAGGTTTAATCGCTGGGCATCCTTCCCTCTTTCCCGCGTACAGCGGAGGGGAGTTTAAGTGGTTTCGTTGGTGGACGCACCGTTGAGTGCAGAGGTTTAATCGTTGGGCTTCCGCCCCCCTATCCCGCGTATAGCGGAAGGGAATTTAAGTGGTTTCGTTGGTGGTCGCACCGTTGAGCGCAGAGGTACAATCGCTGGGCTTCCGCCCCCTATCCCGCGTACAGCGGAGGGGAGTTGTAATGGGATTCGTTGCTGGTGGCACCATTGAGTGCGGAAGTTTAGTCGCTGGGCATCCGCCCTCCTATCCCGCGTATAGCGGAGGAAAATTTAAGTGGTTTCGTTGGTGGTCGCACAGTTGAGTGCAGAGGTTTAATCGCTGGGCATCCGCCCCCCTATCCCGCGTACAGCGGAGGAGAATTGAAGTGGATTCGTTGTTGGTCGCACCGTTGAGTGCAGAGGTTTAATCGCTGGGCTTCCGCCCCCCTATCCCGCGTACAGCGGAGGAGAATTTAAGTGGTTTCGTTGGTGGTCGCACCGTTGAGTGCAGAGGTTTAGTCGCTGGGCTTCCGCCCCCCTATCCCGCGTACAGCGGAGGGTATTTTAAGTGGTTTCGTTGCTAGTCGAACCGTTGAGTGCAGATATTTAATCGCTGGGCTTCCGCCCCTGTATCGCGCGTACAGCGGAGGGGAATTTAAGTGGTTTCGTTGGTGGTCGCACCGTTGAGTGCAGTGGTTTAATCGCCGAGCATCCGCCCCCCCCCCCTATCCCGCGTCTAGCGGAGGAGAATTTAAGTGGTTTCGTTGATGGTCGCACCGTTGAGTGAAGAGGTTTAATCGCTAAGCTTCCGTCCCCCTATCCCGCGTACAGCGGAGGAGTATTTAAGTGGATTCATTGTTGGTCGCACCGTTGAGTGCAGAGGTTTAATCGCTTGGCTTCCGCCCCTCTATCCCGCGTACAGCGGAGGGGATTTTAAGAAGTTTGGTTGGTAGGCGCACCATTGAGTGCAGAGGTTTAATCGCTGGGCTTCCGCCCACTATCCCGCGTACAGCGGAGGGGAATTTAAGTGGTTTTGTTGTTGGTCGCACCGTTGAGTGCAGTGGTTTAATCGCTGGGCATCCGCCCCCTATCCCGCGTATAGCGGAGGGGAATTTAAGTGGTTTCGTTGGTGGTCGCACCGTTGAGTGCAGAGGTTTAATCGCTGGGTTTCCGCCCATCTATCCCGCGTACAGCGGAGGGGAATTTAAGTGGTTTCGTTGTTGGTCGCACCGTTGAGTGCAGTGGTTTAATCGCTGGGCATCCGCCCCCTATCCCGCGTATAGCGGAGGGGAATTTAAGTGGTTTCGTTGGTGGTCGCACCGTTGAGTGCAGAGGTTTAATCGCTGGGTTTCCGCCCATCTATCCCGCGTACAGCGGAGGGGAATTTAAGTGGATTCGTTGTTGGTCGCACCGTTGAGTGCAGAGGTTTAATCGCTGGGCTTCCGCCCCCCTATCCCGCGTACAGCGGAGGGGAATTTAAGTTGTTTCGTTGGTGGTCGCACCGTTGAGTGCAGAGGTTTAGTCGTTGGGCTTCCGCCTCCCTATCCCGCGTACAGCGGAGGGGAATTTAAGTAGTTTCGTTGCTGGTCGCACCGTTGAGTGCAGATGTTTAGTCGCTGGCTTCCGCCCCCCTATTACGCGTATAGCGGAGGGGAATTCAAGTGGTTTCGTTGCTGGTCGCACCGTTGAGTGCAGAGGTTTAATCGCTGGGCTTCCGTCCCCCTATCCCGCGTACAGCGGAGGGGAGTTGTAATGGGATTCGTTGCTGGCACCAATGAGTGCAGAGTTTTAATCGCTGGGCTTCCGCCCCCCTATCCCGCGTACAGCGGAGGGTAATTTAAGAGGTTTCGTTGCTGGTCGCACCGTTGAGTGCAAAGGTTTAATCGCTGGGCATCCTTCCCTCTTTCCCGCGTACAGCGGAGGGGAGTTTAAGTGGTTTCGTTGGTGGACGTACCGTTGAGTGCAGAGGTTTAATCGTTGGGCTTCCGCCCCCCTATCCCGCGTATAGCGGAAGGGAATTTAAGTGGTTTCGTTGGTGGTCGCACCGTTGAGCGCAGAGGTTCAATCGCTGGGCTTCCGCCCCCTATCCCGCGTACAGCGGAGGGGAGTTGTAATGGGATTCGTTGCTGGTGGCACCATTGAGTGCGGAGGTTTAGTCGCTGGGTTTCCGCCCCCTATCCCGCGTACACCGTAGGGGAGTTGTAATGGGATTCGTTGCTGGTGGCACCATTGAGTGCGGAAGTTTAGTCGCTGGGCTTCCGCCCCCTATCCCGCGTACAGCGGAGGGGAATTTAAGTGGTTTCGTTGCTGGTCGTACCGTTGAGTGCAGAGGTTTAATCTCTGGGCTTCCACCCCCCTAACCCGCGTACAGCGGAGGGGAATTTATGTGGGTTCCGTTGCTGGTTGCACTTTTGAGGGCAGAACCGGCATGATGTCCCAGAGGATTTGCCACTCGGATCCTTCCGCGTTTGCTCATGTATTGCGGAAAAGAGAGTACTTACCGTTCGTTACTGGTACCCATATGAGTGCAGTGTTGGCATTATATTTGTGTGATGTTCGCTGACCTCCTGCCCATATCCCGTGTACATCGCAGGGAAGTTGAAGTGGGTTGTTACTGATGTCACCGTAATATGCAGAGTAGTCTGGATATCGCAGAAATTGTATCGCTGGGATTTTTCCTTCTATTTTGCGTACAGTGTAGAGGAACGTAATTGACGTTGGTAGATGGTGGAACTATTTTGTAGTGTGGAAGAATCTGAATGATCCACAGGTTTTTCTGCTCGGCCCCTAAAACATGAATTATATGTCAGCAAATTAATAGCCAATGTTCTCTGTGTAAATCTTAAACATGTTTGTCACTTCTGTGAATCATTAAAATTTTAATCAATACTGATTGTTCAGTAAAGGTAAATATATCAGATAATATTCTGTTATGGTAATATATCTAAAACAACTTAATAAATTGATGCTGTGTTTCTAACAGGGGGCAGGCGTTTACGAATTGAGTCTGAAAAGTTTAGGAAATAATAACTACTGTCTGTTTAATTGAAGATGTGTGGATTTCGCATAGTAAATTTGTTGCCAGTAGTGATGTCTAAAAATGAATTGTGCACCAAGGAATGTGAAGATACGACGAAGAATTTATTGTTTTTTGAGAAGCATCTGCGTACATTTTTAAAGCTGCGTTATTGGGAACAACAAATATAATCCGTAAATTCTTAAGCATGAATTGACGGAAAGAAAAAACCTACAATGTTTTTGTTTCACTTTACGTGCAAAACACTGTACTGTTGCCTGGATGATTTTGAGAACCTGGCTATCAGTATAGATGCAAAGAAAATGAGAAATAATAGCGATAATAATAATAATAATAATAATAATAATAATAATAATAATAATAATAATATTCACAACTACTGCATATCTTTAAAACACTTAATTTCGACAAAAATGAGTGTTGTCCTCATTTACACCCGAAGTGCTTGAAGTGCGAGAAATTACCAAAACGGAGTATACTTTATATTTACGTGTGGAACGCAAGAGTAGGGAATATCCCGAGGATTAAGTAAATCCAGAAAACTTCATTAAGGATGACAGCTGAAGGCCGGACACCAATATTACAAATACCACAAATAAGATAAATAAACCCTAGGGTTGTGAATGCAAAATGGAGAGGGAAGACAAAACTAATAGAAATGGACAAAGGGAACTAGTAAGATGTGATATTGGAGAAGAGACATAAGGAATTAAGGAGGTAACACACAATACAAATTACAGCTTCACTGACATTTACATAACTGGTCGGAATTTAGGACATAAATGATCTCCAAACTAAACCGCGGGGATGGAATTATCATACAAATGTATCGTAAGAAAAAAAATTCACTCATTCTCACCCACAATCACCGCTACACCGCTGGGAGATCCTGCGACGGGCAAAAGTATTATAAACAAAACTCACGGTACAGATGTGTGATTGAAATTAATGTTTAAATGATTTCGCCAATGGATATTATTTCACCTGAAGACTATCCTAACTATAATTTTTATGTTCCTCGCTCTATTCCTACCCTATGCATTAAGTAAACACATAGGCAACGACTATAGTCCCGGAATTTGCGGCCGAGTGAGGTATTCTGGCAGTGTAGATATTTCATCCTCACGCGTCATTAGAGTGGGAAGTGGAGCATGGCGCCAAATAATAATTAGTGCGAAACGACCTGCGCGGAGGGACGCGATGCGCAGAATGGAAGTGCAAGCCTGATGAAAATCTCGACTGATCACAATATTTCTGCATACTGCAAATTCAACTACGATATGAAAATACAAAAATATTGGTTTACATCCTAACCAAACAGTAGGTTCGTAACCAAATATAAAAGTATGTAAAGTTCAGATATTCCAAGACAACAAAAATTCAAAAATGCACATATAAAAAAATAAATTGTTACAAACACAAAAAAAATTGATCATCTTTCCCAACAAATAAATTAATTTTATTTGTACAAAAGTGGATAATTGTCTTTATAAACACAGGAAACAAAACAGATGGAACATTGAAACTAGTAAAGGCTCACAAAAATAGATTCAAGACAAGAGGGAGAATTATAAATAAATTTCGCATTTGATACACAATGCTGATGGTTCAATCAAATGTTTAAAAATATAATGAATGGTTAAACTAGAAATGAATGAAGCAAGAAAGTGTATAGCAAAGAAAGTGTAAATCAAAAGTAAGTGTTTAGCAAAAGAAAAAGAGAAATTATGGCCGAGAGTGTCAAAGAAATGCTTCCAAATAATTTTCTTAGTTAAAATCATCATCACGATTTATTAGCAAGAGAGAAAGCAGATATAATACAGAAAATACCAAAGAATTATGAAGTAAAATACCTTGGTGTCATGTCTTTTCAACTTGAAAAGGACTAGAAGGATATATCGATCCTTCTAGCTTTTGAAGCCACCTCACCACCACCATCACTTAGCAGCGACTTACATTATTATCCACGCATTATTACAGTGCATTGTTAACTATCGTCCAATTCTCACCAAGGCTCATGTCATTTTTTCACATCTCTGTACTGTAAATCTAGCATATCTCCGAATAATATGTCAGGAGTTTTTGGAGAACATATTTTGTAATAAATCATGTGGGCAAATTCTGATTAATAGAAGTTCTTTCATTAATTTTTGTTAAAGGTAAAATGTGTATTACCGTCAAAATTTTTTTGTTACGGTGCTCTTCTGTTCTGCACGTAACTCTCGCTTAATAAATACTCATGGCAAAGCTGTATTCCACACTAACTAATCGATAAAATCTTTGGTTCTCCAATATCTGCTGTATTTAGTTTTTGAAGTGGCGATTATTTAAAACAAATGTTTTTACAATCACTTATTAATTCAACATTTTTTCATGAAAGTGTTCTTTAATTGGGTCTTTTTATGTCACTATTTTAATTCATAAAATGTCATCATTAATTAACTACGAACACGCACGCTACTAACTCGTTTATAACACGTTTCGAATATTTGAAAAGCAATGTAGTTTTGAGTTCACAATATGAACTCAGTCCGGCGTTAACTAGGTAATGAATGAGAAAGTGATAAAATTTAAAAGTACGAATTACATAATAAATAAGTCCTTAATGTATACATTTACAGCAGTCACGGAGAGAATACTAAAACTGAGCGGCCAAAGATGCAACTAAATTATTTTTCTTCTGTTCTATTTCACATTTCTTTTAATCAATGTTAAAGATATACTAATACATTTTATTCGACAAATCAAAACTCACAACAGCGATCCGACGAACTAAGGTGGAATTCAAAATTTCCACGTAATATACAAAAACTGAGCGACAATTCTTTTTTGGGAAAATGTGTTCGTAGCTTCTCGCTTCCCAATTTCTTTTAATATAAATATAAATACTGTTTTCAAGATACTTCTAAACCGTCGTTATGATTTATCTGCTTCACAATGTAGACATTATTACATGCGCAGGAAATTAGTTTTTAAGTTATTAATTGATTTATTCGTAAATTTATATTAATAGAATTTTCTCGCAAATACTGGCCGACGTTAATTTGTTCTATGATAGGTCAACCTTTCACACCGGGCTTGTTCTTCGTTAATTATATTCATGAAATAAACGAGCAAGAAGAAATTTTAAAATATTACCTCATATGTAGAGGAAGTACCAAACGAAGATTGAAATACCTGGGCGTCATCACTTTTCGTCCTGATGCCAATGTGACCTCTGGCCGACCAACTCAGAAGCTTCCCCGCCACTCTACCCAATTCCTCGGCGACGAGCACATTTTGTTAGAGTCGAACAATATTTGATTTGTTGCATGGATACCATCTATTGCCCTACTTTCATTATGCCTTTTGCCATGTTTGATGGCATTTATAAAGTGAATTTGTGATATCTTGTGGATGAATAGTGTGCTAAAAATTGTAGAAATAGATATTTTATAACATATACATTTCAACCCATCACTTAACGATGTGTATTAATTCGATGATATAACTACCAAACGGAAGCTGTGTTGATTAAAAAGAAAATGGAAAGTGATGATCTAAGATCTCGTCCGTAGCAATAGAGGATCTAAATGTATGGACTTGAAATATTACTTATTCTAATTTGATTACACATTTTACGATTTTGTGAATAAAACATGGTGTTGCTGAATATTTGTAGACAGATCTTGAGTAAAAGACCCATCTAATCCCAACTTACTATTTGAAAACTAAGTCTTTGATGCTTACTCTTGCAATTTTATAGTTCCCAAACAAATGTCACCTTTAAAAAAATTAAACACACCCTCATAAAGAACAGACTCACATCACTAGAAATAATCAAGCTAGAGACATTCCAAAGTGGCATGTCATTTCTGTATTATTTGTAGCATTTACTAATGGCCAGCAGCAGCAAAAATACTGCTAAACAATCGCTCAAAAATTCGCGTTTTTTCCCGACGCATTACAATACTTTCGGTATACTGCGTAAGTAGTAGGCGAGAAAGTAAAAACAATTACCAACAGTAAACTGCTCGGGGCTCGACGTCATCTGAAGCAGCAACAATTGCACCTGCCGCTCGAGGCAAGGCATGCCCCGAACGCTGGCCAGAAGCATCACGGCTGCCCATGTGGACGATCCGTTGCCAGGCAACGTTGCCATGCCGCTCGCCGCTGCCACCGCTGCCCCCACAGTCAGGTTCATGATGATCCAGTCTCCAAGACAGGAGATGTGGTGATCCAAGGCTCCGGCAGACTGATAATCCAGGAGGTAGTACAGGATCTCAACCATAGAGAGGAGTAGGTCGCAGTACAAAAACATGAGCAACATTCGAAATACATCGTCGATTGCTGAACAAGCTTCAACTACAGAAGAGTGGGATTGTTGTAATTCTTGAATTTGCTGTTTCGCACGGAATTCATCTGAGGACGATATGCGTTTCGGTATCACGCTTCTTACTGTCAAATTATATTTATTCTTTTGACGTGTACCATCCGTATGTTCAATTTTTTTTAAACTTGTGAATTTTCTAGATTTTTTGATAATTCTCGAATCTTGAAATTAATTTCATCAAACGCAGTTTTATTTGTGAAGACTAGTACACAAAATACATGGCACACAATGTGTCCGACTAATGGTTGCCAGACGTATTATGTGATTTTCAAAATGTAATTCCAAATAGTGCACTCCAAAATGTTCGAAACTGTGTTGGATATTCCGAGAATTAACATACCACCCAGCACGCATTTTCTTCTGGTAAGAATATTAGTTCACTTGTTTTAAATATGCTCAATATAGGATAAACATTGCAACAATTTATTACAAAACGAATAGTTGATTGTTGCTGCAGTCACGACAGCGTACATTGGGAAAATCACGCATATAAATAAGTTGGCATATTGGAAGAACATGTAAAGCGGTAAAGACGGGCCGCTCAGTATGTACCATGCATCGAAAAATAAACAGTAGAAAATTATGACTAACTGAGAAATGATAAATATAATAGATTGAAATATAAATGGTATACTTCGATGAAGCTGCAATGGCGAACTAACAGTATACGGTGCAATTCCAATGATTTTTGCCGTTATCAATAACGGTGCAATTGAAATTATCATGGGAGGAATTTTCAAGGTCGACGTGTTAATGGGCATTCTTTCTGACATAGTGAAAACAACACTTATCTTCGTCTTCTACCCTTATTGAATTCGACTTGGATTGTTGATTTACATCAGTATACTCTTTTCTTCATTCACAAACCATGTTTTAGTTCGTGATGTCTTTGTCAGATGCAGGTGGTTCCTATACATCAGGCGTGAATTCAGTTTTGTGACCTTACTTAGAGAAAGCCTGTAAATTTCATATGTTTTCGATTTATTTGCTCTTAAACACTAATCGAAATAACTCACCAGGTAATTACTCTTCAATTTGTATGACGTACTGCATCGTATTACTTCTTGAAGAAATCAACAATTACTTTCAAATGGATTGTGTACCGTTCTTTCCCGTTACATTTATGCAAATTAATTAATTGAAAATGTGTACTTTCTAACAGAAGGTTTGACGTTAAAATCAATGCGTTCTTGGCAGTTTCTACTGCAATTAAGATAATTTGATAAATTCCTCCTTTCAATCCTTGAGTTTGTTTTGGAATTTTTAACATTCGTAAAACTTCATCACGATTTTCTTTTGGAAAGATGAGACGACTGAAAATACTGTTCTTGAAAAACAAAAATTTTGTTTTAAAATATATTTAAACTAAATTCAAGTAATTGAATAACCAATATTTCTGCAACATTTAATAAATTAAATTATATTTTAATAACATTGTAAATTGATGAATGTGCTGAACCATTAATTGTGCTAGTCATAAATACTTAAGATTTTATGATCAAGAAAAGTTACTTCTATCAAACTTCTTCTCAAAACGGTTGATTCAAATAATGAAATGTGTCGCGGCGTATAAAACCAGCGCAAGGTGCAATATACGTCAAAAAATAAGTGCTTTTTGTGCATGTTTCATTTTAATTATATATGAAAAAAGTAAAACAGTTCGCTTGAATATTGTAGGAGTACATCGTATGATGCTGTGCATCAAATACTTCATAAACCTTCTGACTAAATGTCAACCTAACCTTCTGAATAGAAAGCCTAGTATACTTGTGGCAACAAACTTTGGCGTCCCCAGAACTTAGGGCAGTGTCCTTCATACGCGAAACATAAGGGTCAAGGCTCAAGTCCAAGAATTTGAATTGATTGATCACTGATTCCAGGCATGACAACTGCTAAGGTGATTAGTGCCGTAAGTGTACTGTTTCCTTGGAAAGTGGCGGTGATCTTCCCCCCTTGATGGTGAGATCCGGCACAAACCTACCGGTCGGCTAGCGAGGTTTCCCTAACCAGGTATCTCCCACCTGCGGGGAACCGTCCCAGACGGGACACGCTCTAAGGTCCCGACCAGTCTCCCGGTATGTGTGGTAGGGTAGTTCACGTAAGTGTGAACCATTGCAGAATCGTCCACAAGATCCAACGAAAGTCTTGTATTGCTCGGCGAAACTCCAATACAAAAATCTAAATTGTTAAGACAAACCATGCTCTACAAATAAGGGCAAGGCGCAAAAAGTGCTAGAGAAAACATTATTCATATTATCCTAAGATTAAAGGGAAGGATATGATGTAAATCAAAATTTGATAGAAAAACTGAAAGAAGCATTTAAAGAAACAAAAAACAGAAATGAACAAATAAGAATTCGTGCATTATTTCAAGAATGTTCTTATAAACAAATTAGAAAACATTCAGACACGTCATTTCACATGATCACTATAGCCAAAAAAAGTAGCAAGTCAAAAAATTCTTCTATCAACTCCTGATTTGAAAATGGGAGGGCATTGCAAATTGCTGTGGCAAAAAAAGTAAAGGCACTTTATGATTATGATGAAGTAAGCCGCCTAATTACTGGCAAGAAATATTATGTGTCCGTAAAAAAGGATGGCAAACGAATGCAAATGCAAACTAGTAGTGCAACAAAATGGCACAGACTTTCTCGTATTAGTTTATTTCCCTCGGATCTCGGTTAGCTATTCGGACTTGCCACATACTCTTGCCGACTACCATATATCGCCCTCCAAAGTACATTTTTTTGAAAATTTCTTAATTTTTCGTTTTCCTAATATAAGAAAGAGAACATTATTTTAAGAATATTAACGAACGGTAAAATATCATCCTAAATGGCAATTTCCTATGAAAAATGTGGAGCCGTTTTTAAGAAAATTACGTTTAAGCACTACTGTAAATTCGAAATTTGATGCTCTTTTTCTCAGAAAATTTTTGAGTTTTCGAAAAACTTCATTTAAAGTCATTTAAAGCACTTTAACTCGCAAATACAACAGTGTTTACAAATTGCTGGAAATGTGCATATTAACTGTGTAAGAGATCTTAAAAATAATTACATTTGAGTAATGAAATTTATGCCATATTAGAGAGTGCAATTAGCACTATCCGTTCGAAAAGTTGGAAGAAAAAATTTAGAGTCGTTTTTGAAAAAAATGTCGTTTCAGCGTTTCTGAAAATGCAGAATTTTGAGCTAGTCTTTACAAAAAACGGTCGATGTTTTGAAAAACTTTATCTGACATTATTTAAAGCACATGTGATCATAAATATAATGTGAACAAATTGCCGCTAATATAAATATTAACTACGGGAGAGACAAGTAAAAAAAATACATTTTGAATTTTTTTAAAACAAAAGAATAGAGCCATACGGCGTTTATGCCATCTTATAGAGTGTATTTACTAATGTCCATAGCAAAAGTTTGAAGGAAAAATTGGGAGCCGATTTAAGAAAATCTTGTTCCTGTAGTTTTTAAAAATCACTTATTGCATACACTATTGCATGAAATCACTAAAAATCAAGGAATTCACTGGGAAAACGAACTAGTTGCGGTGTATGCTTTTGTCATTGATTATAAAGAGGACATATAAATTAGGCATACCACTTTTATTGCTATTTCGGAATTATTAAAACATGATACCACATCCGTTCATTTATTCCAGAGTCATTTAATAGATTTTATGAGAGAGAAATTAAATATTATTAAATAAATATTGTACTCTTCTGATGGTACAAGTTCTCATTATAAGAACAAAAATAACTTTATAAACTTGTGTCACCATAAAGAAGACTTTGGAACACATGCTGAATGGCATTTTTTCCAACACCGAACGGTAAAGGACACTTTGATGGAGTTGGGGGAACGATCAAACTTTTGATACCAAGGGCCAGTTTCAGAGTGTTTCAGAACCAATAAACCCTCCTCGTTACATGGGTTCAGAAAAATATCCTGAGTGATAACGCACACATTTACCACCAAGGATCAAGCAGGAGAAGAGAAAGCATTTGAAACGGGGTTTTCAATTACACGAAGAATACGTGGCACACTATCATTTTACGCATTACCACACCAAAAAAGTTTCATAATTGCAAAAGTGTTCTCCAAATCTGAACAGATGACATCTATGAATTTCTGTCATGATTAAAAATGGTGCTTTTGTGTGTACTTTTAGTAAAATGTAATGTAAATGAAACTGGGTATAAAATATGAACATGAGTTCTGCATATCCAGCCCCTGCTTGCCGATATATGTATGTGAGTAGTAAATATATTGTTGCTTCATTGTCGCATGCCCCATTGTTTCTCCATCTTGAAAATTATGTTACATAAAGAAAATTGCATGCCAGGCGTGTAGAAAAATTAATTATCTTGTGGTTATCATTTTCACAATTGCGTTCATATTTTTTTCAAAAATAATTTAAAAACAATTTTTAAAATTTATTTTCAAATTTGTAATACGCGTCATGTAATACGTCAAATAAAAGCGCATTAAATCATCTTTAAAATGAGATATAGTTTTTTCTTTATAGTTTAAAACCTTTTAAATTTTTGTAAATTCAAAATATCAACGTGACGAAAGTCATTTTTTATCTCAAACGCTCAAAAAATCATCAATCTGAAATGATATGCACAATGCCAAAACTAAACTAGTGCCACAGAATGGCTCAGACTCTTTTATTAGTTTTCTATTTCCTTTGGTCTCGTCTAACTGTACGAACTTGCCACATACTCTTGCCATCTATCGCCACCCAAAGTACATTTTTTTGACATTTTCTTAATGTTTCGGTTTGCTCATAGAAGAACGGAAATATTTTAAGAATATTAAAGAACAGTAAAACCTTGCCGTAATTGGCCATTTCCTTTGAAAAAATTGGAGTCGTGATTAAGAAAATGGCGTTTAAGCGCTACTGTAAATTCGAAGTTTGAAGCTCTTTTAAACAGTGGCGGCTCTGGGATTAGGCAACAGGGAGGGCACACAAAGTTACAGGATCAAACAATGTTAGGCATTTGAAAAATTGTTATATTTGGATTGTTTAAGTCGCATAAGTAGTATTTACAATCGAATTATCTCCCCGGAAGATAGGCTAAACACATGATCTATAAATTAAATTGAGTCTTCTGTTGTTACATTCTGTAAATCTATTACTAATTCTTCAAAATTAAATGAGTCTCGTAACAAAAGTCTTTATAATGAAAACATACAAAGTCTATTCCATCTCTCTTCCGATATGGTATTTTTTTTAAATGTCTATAATATTTTCAAAGTGAAAACGCTCTCTCAGATTCTTTTATATAGCACATCCAGCTCAGATTTCAGTTTGCTAGCTCACGAACGGAGAGTACTGTGAAACGCGATCAACCTGTTGTAGGGGAAATCTTCTTGATATTGTTGGAAAGTTTTACAATCAAAGAGAGAACACAAGGCTAAATTCCCCCTAAAATTACGATACCCATTTACCCCTTTGAAATTTCCGTACCAAAGAACGATTGCCATTTCTATCAGATTGTAATTTTTTTTATATCAGGCCGAGGTGGCCTAATTCTCTTCATGCACAGCCTTGTATCATAATCACATTGACTGTTTTCAGGCATTTTACAGAATTGGAAACCATTCTCAATCTCAATGCACAATACGAACTGGACGCAAAGATCGGAATACAGCATTCACATAGTTTGTCTACGGATCGGAAAGATGATGCCAATTGCACACTACTGCACTGAATGCTTGTGATAGGGGAGATCAGTTAAACAGAACACCTGCAGATAGCACTGTCCTGCACGTAAATCAAGCGAAAGGAATATTGTTAGTTTAAAAATCGATCAATAGATAGCGCCGGACAACGAGGTTGCTACCTCCCCTGTCAGGCTGCTGGGCGGCGGCCGTCATAAGACGCTATTTGTCGAACCCATGTTGCCATTTCAACACTCATTGGCAGCGATTTCTATGTCTGTAAGTACCGTAACAACACTGCGTTTAGGACACCGAGGCCAGTGTCCGCAGCCAATGAAAATCGTTCTACGAAACAAGAGCGGGAGTTTGAAAGCTAAAGAAGTGTTTAATTTGAACACAAACCTACAGACACACAGAGGTTATTTTAGACAGCGCAAGGGGAGAAATACTGATCTCAGTAGGGGGCAGTGTTCCTAGCGCCTCCCTGCCGCAGCCGCCACTGCTTTTAAACAGAAATTTTTTGAGTTTTAGAAGAACTTCATTAGAAGTCGTTTTAAGCACTTTAACTCACATATACAATAGTGTTTACAAATTTCTGGAAATGTGTATATTAACGCCGTGAGAGATCTTTTAAAATATTACTTTTGTGTAATTTTCGAAAAACAACAAAAATACTCTGAAATGAACTTTACATTATATTAAAGAGTGCACTATCCGTTCGAAATGTTTGAAGAAAAAATTTGGAGTGGTTTTTGAGAAAACGGCGTTTGGGCGTTTCTGAAAATGCAAAATAAGTTTTGTAAAAAATCGTACGTATTTTTACGTACGTCGGACAGCATAAAAATTGTACGTACGTTTAGGCGCTAGTGGTGTTCATAGACTGACGGACGGATGGATAGACGGACAGACGAACGGACATTTTGAACAAAAACGCTTTTTCGGTATCAGGAGACCCCAAAACGTTTATTTCCGTTCAAATCTCGAAATAGATTTTCCGCAGCATTAATAACTTTCCCTATACTACGCATATTACTCCGTATATGCGTACGCTTACGGAAAAGCAAAAATCGTAAGAAGAAAACGATTGGAAATTATTGATTTTAACGGTTAAAAGAAGATGTCGAAATTTTCAGTTCATGCTGTTAATGTATTTGTTGTATATGTATATTAATAAAATAAATAATTATGAAGAAATTCTATTTCATTTTGACATCATCGGATATATTGAATCTCTGATATAGTGAACCAAAAGTGTTAGACCCCAGAAGTACGCTGTAAGCGGACTCGACTGTACTTCTTTTTCAGAAATGGAATGGCGATCTCTGTTTTTTTTTTTTGAGTGTGTCGCTTACCCAATTTCTCATGAAAACAAGGAAAAGTAATTGGGCATACGCATTGTATAAACATACTTTTTAATTTAAATTGATACTCTTACCTTGTCTAATCACACTACTGTTCCACATATAATCCATTAAAGTGCAGGTGTTTCAAATATATTAATAAAGGCATTTGAAAGACTGTCAATCATTAGAGTATCATTTAGAGAAACATCTCTAATGAAGTCGGAATTCTGGTTTCTTAATTAGCCAATAAGCTAGTCTATTTCATTTTATTTTGTTTGTACGCATTTATATCTGTCATGTTTTCTAAGCAAACACTTCATTATTGTACTATTTTAAGAAGAGGCTTTAATTTCGTATATTCTATTACATTAATGTACCTGTTAAGTATTGATTTATTGATTACGTTGCCTTGGATACTTACAACACACATGCTCGTCCTTAAATTAGAGCTACTGAGAGAACTCAAACTATAAATGGAAAGACGTCTGCGTTAACAGTTTTCTTAATTCCAATATTCAGAAACTGTCACCGTCTGTTTGGTTCAGATACACCTGACAAGTCGAGAATTTTTCGAATAGCTACGAGAAACGAATTTTTAACACAATGTCTCAAAGAATCAAGTCAACACTGAAATTTCCTTCTATTATAATCTCACTGTCGCCGTTATTGATTACGATGAAAATCATTGGAACTGCACCATACACCGTTTGTTCGTCCTTGCACCTTCATCGAAGCAAACCATTCATACTGCTATCAATTATACTCATTTGTGCTCAGATAGTGATTATTTTCTACTGTTTATGTTCCAACGAATTGTATTTAGTTGATGAACCATCTATACCACTCTACTTGTTCTTTCAATATTGTTACCTATTTGTGTGTGTTATATTCCCCGCTTATGCTGTTGTATCCGCAGCAACAACCCGTTTTCCATCTTACAATAGATTGTTCCGATGTTTATCCAAAATTGAACATATTTCCAAAAATAAAATTATTTTTCTTGCCAGAAGGAAATGCGTGTTGAGTGGTATGATAATTTTCGGGATGGTCAGTGCATCATTGCTAAGTGTGGAGCACGTACTTTGGAATTATACTATGTTGCAGACCATATACTTCGTCTGGCAACCTTTAGTTGTCTTTAATGAATGTTATCTTTTTTGTGTTTTAGTCCTCACAACAAAAAATGCATTTGATGAAATAAATAAAAAGATGCAAAAATTATCCGAAAATCTAGAGAATTTACAAGCGAATCAAAAAAGTGTGGAATGTACACACCAAACGAATAAAAGCAATGTGACAGTAATTAGCGTTGTAACTAAAGACATCTTGCCATCAGATGAACTTAGTACTGTACAGCAAATTCAAGAGATACAAGAATTCCATTCCACTGTGGTGGACGTTTGCTCAGTTATCGACAATATTTTTCGGGGATTCCTCTTGATTCTTCACTGCGGCATACTCCAATCTCAAGTAATATCCTTGTTCTACTTCTTGGATTCCCAGACTGGTTTCAAAATGGTTCTCGAATACAGTGCTTTCGGAGTTTCGTTGCTTCAGAACGTGGCCTGGGCAACGGCAGTAGCGACGGCGAGCTGTGCGGCAACGTTGGCTGGCAACGGATCGTCCACACGGGCAGCCGCGATGCTTCTGGCCAGCGTTCGGGGCATGCCTTGCCTCGAGCGGCAGGTGCAATTGTTGCTGCTTCAGATGACGTCGAGCCCCGTGCAGTTTACTGTTGGTGGGTTGTTCGTTTTGGATCTGAAGTTCTTGCTGAGTCTGATGGCTACTACTGTGGGATACGTGATTATCGTCATACAGTTCAAAACACCGTCTGGTAATAAAACATATTAATTGTCTGCTAATTGTCACGTGTGTAATGTGGTTATACACAAATGCCATTTCTGAAGCCAAAAAAACAAAAACAAAAAAATAACAAACAAAAAACAGCCGTGTGTCTAACAGACCACCGCTCTCACCAGTGGTTTGTGAGAGATACATGATCGCTAACGCACGAATGCATGAGCAGCACAGCAGAATATGAGCCACGGACCGCGCGCGATCTTTCCTTTTCTTTCTTTCCCTGCTTCCATTTCCCTTCCACAGGGTCGAGCGATTGATAGATTTGTGAAGTGATTATTTCGTATTTCCGGGTGCGTCAAGTGCTAAGGTCATTAATTCCGTAAACGTGGGGCATGTTCTAAGAGCACGGGAGGCGGCAATGATTTTTCTCCGCTGAATGACGAGAACCAGCGCCGACCTACACGTCTGCTTGCGGAGTTTTCCTCAACCAGGTATCTCCCACCAGCGGGACGCCGTCTCAGCCAGGACAAACTCTAAGCTCCCGACCGGTCTCCCGATATGTGTCATTGTGTAGTGCTTGGAAGTGTGTGTAACTAAGTGGTGAGGATAGGACAAGGAAAAGATTGGAAAGATTGCATCCTGTCCATGGCCAGTTTGTTAGGGTTCTGCTCCGTCATTGGCCCGGTGTTGATTGGAGAAATCACGAAAAACTACCGATCAGAGAAGCCAGCTGCTAGAATTCTCCTCCACATAGCAGGGGAATTCGACCTAGCTATGCAGTTGGTGTCGAACATCCTGCCTCCGTAGGGACTGGAACACTAGGACTTCCCAGTCAGAGACACTGAAGTTACATCAGTTGTTGTTCTAAGCCACCTAAGTGGTTTGGAGCGGAGCGACGGGCTGATCACCTACCCTCGAATTCGCCCATCCTACAAAGAACTAGAAAAATATCCCTCTAATGTAGAAGATAGATCTAAGCAAATCTGTAAGTGCTGTTGAGTTTGAAGACGTTATGTTAAAAGAGTTAAAAAGTGTTTTGTGAATGACATTCGCTTCGCTTCTACACAGCATTTTCGCGATCACATCAATATTTCGGGCAATTTCTGCAATTTAAAAAAATACAAAAAACAAGACTTTCTCAAAAAACGGCTCCAAATGTTTTCTTTAAACTCTTGCTACGGGTGGTACTAAATGCACTCAACAAGATGACATAAACGCCATTTCCTCTATTTTTTTCCAAAATTACAAAAATGTGATTTTATTTACTTGTCTCTCACTTCGTTTATATTTACGTTAGTTCACATAAATATATTTATGACTACATGTGCTTTAAATAATGTCTATAAAGTTTTTCGAAAACTCAACCGTTTTCTGTGAAGACTAGCTGAAAATTCCGCATCTTTAGGAACGCTCAAACGCCATTGTCTCAAAAACGGCGCCAAATTTTTTCTTCAAACTTTTCAAACGGATAGTGCTAAATGCACTCTCTAATGTGGCGTAAATTTAATTTAGGAGTGTTTTTTTATTTTTCAAAAATTACACAAATGTAATTGTTTTTAAGATCTTTCGCGATGCACATTTCCAGCAATTTGTAGACACTGTTGTATTTGTGAGTTAAGGTGCTTCAAATGACTTCAAATGAAAACGAAGAAAACTCGAAAATTTCTTTTTCGAAAACTCAAGAATTTTCTGTATAAAAGAACTTCAAATTTCGAATTTACAGTAGAGCTTAACCGACATTTTCTTTGAAACGGCTCCAAACTTTTTTAAAGGAAATTGCAATTTAGGACAAGATTTTACTGTTCTTTAATATTCTTAAAATATATTTCCGTTCTTCTATTAAGGAAACGAAAAATTTAGAAATTTTCAAAAAACAATTGGGCGGCGACAGATGGCAGTTGGCAAGAGTATGTGGCATGTTCGTAGAGCTAGCCGAGTACAAAGCAAATAGAAAAATAATACGGGGAAGTCTGCTCCATTCTGTAGCACCACTACTGTATTTTCTCGCTCTTACTAACGTAAGTAGAGAAAGTATTGTAATCGTGCTCCGGAAAACGGCGAATTTTCGACACAAAAACTCTTATTGCCAGGTCCTGGCAAGGAAAAAGTTGATAAATCCAGTTGCGAAATATAGAATAAAAATTCCTCTAAGACGTAGTGTAGTCAGAACCCATGTTTTGTGCATCCTTCATTTCGAAAAATCGATCGACGGCAAAACGTCTGTCCGTGCACAACGCTAGCGCATAAACCGTTCAACCTATTTTCTCCAAAATTGATATTCCCCGATCGTTTTGTCTGGTGTCGCAGTCCCTGGAATTTAACCGATATTTTTATTTAGGGGGTACTTTATATAAAGCTCATTGGACATTTTGAAAATTTTCAAAAAAATGCTTCAAATTTTTTGATTAAACTTTGTTGTTGAATAATGCGAAGGACGTTTAAGTGCAGGTCTAATTTTTGATGTGATATCTGATTTTTTCGAAAATTGAAAAAAATGTAAAACTTCAAAATTGAAGATAGAGATTTTTGTCTTAGACAAAGTCTGTTGTACAAAATTAGCTCTTTAAAAAAGGTCAGGCACATTTTTTATACAAGTAACCAACTAAACCCTTTTTCTCGCTCAGAAGCCAGCTAGGCTAAACCCTTCGCCCCGCCTGGTATTCCATTCACTCTCTGCAATCGGCATCTAGAGTCTTGGGAGGGGGTCTCCCCACTACCTCACAATTCCCCCTCTCTCTAGTTCTCCAGGCCGGGACCCTATCTGTCGATAAGCGCTGTGGTAGCCGCAGCCCTTCTTAGCTAGTTCTTAGGTTATCGCCTACGCTCCGCTGTGATCCATACATCCTTAGAGGAGTGGTGGTTAATGACAGAATAGAATAGGGAATAAATGATGGAACGATCTGGTGGAATGCATATTGGCAGGGGAAGCGGGAGTACCCCGAGAAAGCATGCCGCGAGCCCGCTTGGTCCACCACAAATTCCACTTCGAACCGCCTGGGATCGAACCCGGACAGCAGGAGTGGAAGGTCTGCAGCCTGGCCGCAACACCACGGGCCGCCCCCTATGAAATTACAGTTTTCGCGTAATTGCGTTTGAAATTATCGCAAATTTACGGTAAAAATATGGTGCCAGTCCAAATTTCTCGCTTTTTCGAAAATTGCAAAAAAGAAATAAAAACTAAAAAAATTAAAATGGAGATTTTTGCCTTTGACAAAGTCAGTTGTACAAAGTTAGCGCTTTAAAATAGTAAAGTACACATTTTGGGGAAAAATATGAATTTTTCGCGTAAATTGCGATAGAAATTTACAAAAACACATTTCCCTCAAATACCGCTCCAAATTTTTACTTTCCCGAATACATACGTGTTTACGGAATAAAATACGTAGTTTAGGGAAAGTTAGGTAATGCTGCGGAAACTGGATTTTGATATTTCAACGGAAATACACTTTTGAGGTCCCTTGGTACTGAAAATGTGTTTTTTTCAAAACATTCATCTATCTGTCCGTTTGTCTGTCCGTCTGTCCGTGTGTGAACACCACTAGCGTCTAGACCACACGTAGGATGTTTTCCAAATTTAAGAACCCTCTGACCCATCTGGCTCGAATCGAAGCTTTGAGATTTTGACAAACTTCTTTACAATTTGGGAGTACTTTACCTAAAGCCCTGAGGGCATTTTCAAAATTTTCTCAAAAATGCTCCAAATTTTTTCTTTAAATTTCTTTAAAAATAGAGTAAAATACACTTATAAAGGGGGCGTAGGTCAGATTGTCAATGCTCAACTGAAGTTTTGAAAATTTTGAAAATTTTCGGCCGTTTTCCTACAACTTGAAAATTGAAGGTAGATATTTTTCTTTTAAATGAAATTTGCTCTCCGTAGTAAGTAAATTCATTAAGGTCATGTAAATTGTTTTCAAAATTTTAGTTGTTTTCGTGCAATATTGCGAGCAATATTTTCAATTTCAAAAAAACAACAAAAACAAGATTTTTTCAAAAACAGCACCAATTTTTTTCTTTAAATTTTTGTTAAGGATAAAGCTAAATGTACTCTAAGAGATGATATAAACATCACTTTGCTCTATGGTTTTGTTTTTTTCAGACATTACAAAAATATAATTTTATTCTGTAATGTAATTTAATAAAATGCTCTTGAAATTTACGATTTTTTCTCAAAACCAGCTCTAAATTTTCCTTTTTTCCACATATGTAACGGACGGAAAAAATATGATGATAATCTCACTTTCGGGTGTTAGTTGTTTTTCGAAAATCGCAAAAAAAATTAAAACTACAAAATTGAAAACAGAGATTTTTGCATCAAACAAAGTCTGTTGTACAAAACTAGCTCTTTAAAAAATATAATGTTCAATTTTTTGTAAAAGTTAGTCGTTTTTGCGTAATTTCTGCTTAAATTTAATCACGCATTATGAGCGTCCCGTCGTACATAACGATAACATTGTAATATTGCGAGAAAGTAGGCGCTATTGCAGCCCCACTAGTTAAAAATATTGAGGAAACAATTTATTTTCACGACATGATATCTATTGCAACCATACGATTGTAAATTATATATATATATATATATATATATATATATATATATATATATATATATATATACTACAATGTATTTGGCATTTGGGGTCGGATTAATCATGCAGTGGCAGTAAAACGATAGTTCCGCCCACCGCCACTCGCATCCTCGGCGGCGCCACGTTACCACCGAGCAAGGTGCACCGAAGCGACTTTATATTTTTATATTATTTTTATATTATTTTTAGATTTATTTAGTCAAAAAAACAATAAAAAACTGCATGCGACGTAAGGGGGAGAAGATCATCTGCGCACGTTTTCTTGAGTTCCAGAATCCCTTCTCATCATTGTAACTATAAATAGTTAAAAGATGAGTAAAAGTTTAAAATAAATAAATAAAAATGCATGTTAAACAAGCGCGAGGTTAGCAATATTTGAAAAAAAAAAGATATTTTCGTTCCCGAGTAAATGATGTAGTAGTGATAGTAGATAGTGATAGTAGACGTATTTGCATCGGTAAACGAATTGCAGGTATGATTTTTCTGCATTGCTAACAAAATAGTAACTGGCCCTTACCTCTACTCCTACCATTACAAGCAAAAGGAGAGTTCAATAAAATGTGTGAATACGCTTAAAATATAGTGAAGCTACATTTACGTTCAGAAGCAAAGCAAGGGGCCATCTCATCATTTGCTCAATGCATCAGTGAAACTGTACGACGCTGGGGAGGCGGCGGGAGTCATGGACAAAAATCATGTCAAATTATGTAATACACATTCATGGAGATAACTATCATGATAAATTGGATTTATTAATATACTTTCAATGAATAACATGATTTAAAAAGCGAGTGAGAAATTAATTTTACTACATTGTCTGAATACTGGCTATATGCTGAAAGCAGCTGTTTTCGAAATGGTCAGTACACATGGTGATGTGTAGCTTTAACCCCTAATCTTCTGACTTATCCACTCCTCGCAAAGGTCTTTCTCCGCAAGAGGGAAACTGTGCAATAGAAGTTAAGTTAAATACGGAAGAAGTGTATTATGCTTAATATATTCCACATGTTCAAACGCTTACCGGTAGTAGGAAATGCTGCTTCCTATCTAATGTATGTTGCTTCAATTTATTGCAGCACAGGAAATCACCATTTTAATACTAGAGCTTGAGTTCGTAATCGGCAAAACACTGCATTACTCCAGAAAAACGCTCACGACCAAACAATCACTCTTTACACTTAACAGAAGGTTCTCACTTGTTGCCAACAAAATGGCGTAGGCTTTCAATCTACAGTGGGAACACTAGCGCTCGTGAACACTCTAGTTGTACTTACTACCTTTATGTGGAGGGATGGATGAATATTTATGGTGGAGTACATAGGGTGGAGGATGTGTTGTGCGTCCCCCCCCCCCTCCTCAACCCCTCGCCATCCCGTGGCAGGAGCTGCTGGGTGGTGGCCGAGCCGGCCGCCGCCACTCGCATATTTTTAAATCGTAACTATGTATAGCCTAGAACCCCAAATCGAGTGTTCTTATTAGTCCGAATTTTAGAGATGTTCCAAGTAGTTGGCGTAGTGGGTAAATGGCGGATGGATAGATGATAAGAAGGGGAATACAATCATATGTTTCATCATATGTCATCATATTTCATCATATGTTAGTATTTTGATATTAATTTGAGTATATAATTAAATTTCCTGACCTGTTGTACATTAAACGGAGAATATTTCTTGCACCAGCCCTCGCAACTCCTGCCTTCAGCGAAGGTGGCTGTCGTGGCGCCGAGACTAGTAAGTATGAGTGGCCGAGACTTACGTTTAATTTAAAATTACATGTTAGAAAATCTAATTTAATTCTCAATTTACTATCAAAATACTAACGTATGATACATCATTGTATTTCTCTTTTCTGTTCTATCCTTTGCTGATAATAAAAATATATAGTTCCACAAAAAACAACGAAGATGATTAAATTTATATAAAACTAAACCTACTTTAAACAATATATCTCGGGCGTATTCCTTGTCCCAAGAGTCCGCATTGTTGGACGAAAAATGCACTTCGATATTGTGAATCGTTTAGAAGTTATGGGGGTGGCTCATAGTTGGTGAGACACCTGTATATCTTTGAGCTCTGAAGCGCGTAATTTCCAATTGTCATCCGAACTACATGAAAAGAGTGGCCTTCGTCCTGCCAGTTAGTCTTCGCTTTCGAGTCATCATTCACTATGTGAACGCAACCGTAACGTAATGCTGTAAAAGCTGTAAAATTTGTACGCAAAAACTGGAGGTGCTAAAACAGGACGTATTTTCTCGCCCGTACTTACGTACTTACGCGAAAAGTACTCAAATTTTCGAACAATTGAACATTGCCTTATTTAAAAATCTATCAGATCTGATTACGGGAAAACTCTATCTTTATAATTGTAGTCGAAGAAAGACGCCGAAAAAATGTTGATATTTTTCAATTATCGAAAAATCAGATTTCAACGAAAATGAGATCTGCACCATTCTCTTAAGTCCTTTACACTATTCATCAACAAACTTTATTCAAAACGATCGAGCCTCTTTTTGTTGAAAATGTTTCAAATTCAAGAGGCCGCGACATCAATCAGATCGATTAGGGAATATCAATTTTGAAGAATATCGGCTGAACGGTTTAGCCGCTAGCGTTTTTCACAGACGGACGGACAGATAGACGTTTTGCCGTCATTCGATTTTTCGGTATCAATGACCCACAAAAACACGGATTCAGGATACACCACGTTTTATAGAATTTTTTCTAAATTTAGCAAAAAGATTATTCCACTTTTTTGTTACCTGGTACCTTGTAATATGAGTTTTTCTCACGAAAATTCGCCGTTTTTCGCGTAGCATTACAAACTTTTCTCTCTACTCCGTAAGCGGTACCGAGAAAGTAACAAGCATTCACAAAAACTAACGTTACTGGAACGTCAGTGGTGGATTAACCAATAGACGGTACTAGACAATTGCCTAAGGACCCCAATGGGCAGGGGCCCCCGACGTGAAAAATTTTTTTAAAAAAACTTTTTTAAAAATTCAACGAGTCAGGCATCTAATTTTTGTAACCCTGTATTACTTTTCGAGACATTTTGAGCTCATGAAGGCAACTATCAAATTAGATGAAAGCGTGTAAGGAAATGAAAGTGAAAGGTGAGTACATTTTAAACAAAAGTGAGTTGTACCGTTTCGTGAAAAAAACTATATTTTTTATTACGGAACCCAAAGTCAACAGACAGCAGTCAAAGAATAGAAGTATTTTTGTTTATACTTTTTCTGGGATTTCAAAAATATAATAAAATAAAATATTGCAACAATTTTTTTAAATGTCAATGTTCAAATTCAGAATGCATACCCTAATATCTAGAGCTGTGATTTATATTCACTAAAAACAGCGAAATGTGTGCATATATATGTAAATAAATTTGGTAATATATGCAATTCAAAAAGGAAAATATGCTAAATAGTGTAATGTGTAAGCGTAAAAATAAATAAAAAGTATAATGTGGAAAATATATTTACAGCAAAAAAATATACAGAAGCTATATAAATTGTTACAAGCGACAAACATTACATCAAGGGCTTACGTTTGAAGAACACTCATTTCTTAGGAAAATATTGCAGAGGGAGATGTAGTTAATGTACATTTCACAAAATAAAACAATTTAGGTATTGCAACGAAAATATGACTTCCTCTCAATTCACGACAAATTCACGGGTCTCACTCTTTTAACACCACTCCACGTTTGCGCCATGTGTGGGCACGATAGGCGCTTGGTGGAAGCACATTTCCTTTCTACTGATACTACCGACGACAGGTCTTAATGCGCTTCTCCAGCTAAGTCTAAGCTCCTTCTTATGAGTCGGGCGAGCGGTAACGCTGATCCGTGGCTTTGGCAACGTAAACAAGTCCTCGAAAGCCCATTGCTTTAAAGCATGTCACATGATGTAACATAGCAAGTGGCGAGAGAACTGTCAGAGTCGCTTACACCCTGACGAAACTAACTTTCGGGCTTCTTTCCGCGGATAAGGGGTGAATATGCAACACAAATATGTAAACTTGGCCCAACTAGAGAAAAATATGCAATTATGGTAATATATGCGACAATATGCGAAATAAAAATAGCTTAAATTGATTCTAAAAGACTCAAAACGTATACAATTTGTTGAAACGGGATGTTTTAGTTAACAGAAAAATATATACAACTGCATATAAATCACAGCCCTACTAATAACAATGTGAGGGGGACAGTAAATACAAAAGGGGCACCCACCCTGTCATTTGCAATCGCCTAGACCCCAATTAGTATTAATCCGCCATTGTAAAACGTGTTTTGCCTGAACCAGTCACAATTCAACGTGTTGATCGATTCATTTTTAGCATTTTCTTCGTCTTTCGTCGACTTAAATCGTTCGTATATGAGAGTAATTATTGTAATTGTAAGGAGCTTTAAATGAAATCTGTCGTAAATATTTTAAACTTACAGATTTTGCCATGGCGATAAATAGAGATATGGGGTGCAACTTATGCTGTTTCGACCTTCAATTTGTTTCTTTCGGATTTTGTTGTGATTTTTTTTTTCATGCTGCTTTCTGATTGGTCTTCGGTATAATTCTGACATAAACATATACGTAAAAGCTTAGGGCTAGTGAACTCTATGGATTTAGTATACGATTACGTCAAGTCGTTGTGCATGCTCTCGCTTAATAGCTCATTTCTAGATTTGGCGGTAACGATACGTTTATTTTTCCACTGTAAATGAGGCCTAATTAATGTCTGAGTTACCTCGTCACAATAAAGGATAAGACTCTTTCAATGTTATAATAACATACGACATGTAATGTTGTCAGCTAACGTTGTGCTAGTCCAAAATCAATCATGAGATCACATTTGGAGTAAATGCATAAATGTTGAACTAAAATGATATATATTTTATACGTTAAGAAGTTATGTCAACTACTTATCCCCTGCCAACACCAAACCATCGCACGTAGTTTGTCAATAAAAATAAAGCAATGCTCAAAATGTAAAAATCTACAAACCGCCCCCCTTGGCCAAACTAGATACAGAAATTATCGAGCCTGTTGCAAAGAGTTTACATATTTCTTAACATAATTTGGTAAATATTGTGAAGTTTCTCTGTGACCAAGTGAGAACTTAGTAAATTGGTAGTTTTATAAATATGGAGAATTTCGGAAGAATGTCTAAAATAATGAATTTCCTGATCAAATACTTCAGAATTATCTCAAGCCATCTAGTGACCTGTGACTAACCTGTGTTTGGTTATTGTTTGTACCACTGATAGAGGATAAGGGTTCCATTGACATGGAGGGATACGTGTTTTGCCCGGATACGATTTGCTATAATATATGTATTCTTTGATGCGTGTTTGGTGAATTCTTTTCGTAGTTACTTGTCACAAGTTGAGTCCAGATTTTCTAGGCTTCAGCGTGTTTCATATTCCCGGGGGGGGGGGGGGTACAATCTGCACATTTTCTGGCAATGGTGCTAATTTTGTATAGTAATTTAAGTGTCTTACCCCCATTGTAAACAAATCGACTATGATGTCGCGAGATCGTTGAAAGAAAGCGAAGAACAGTGGCGGGAACTAAGGGATTCTGCTTCGTAGTTCAAATGATAATTACGCGATTTAATTAATTAAAAATGTATTTTAGTATACAATGCGTTGGAAATCACACATTTAACTGGCTCAACGATGTTTAATATTAATCGCTAAGGCCGAAGGCCGGAGCCTCATGTACTTCGACATGCATAGCGAAGAGTTTACTCTATGTTCGGTAAAGCATTCGACAAAAAAGATAATTTGGAATAAAATACATTGGACAGAATCAAGGATGTTTTATGTTGATCACATAGGAAGAGGACTGGAGCCTCGTCATAAAACTACTCGTAGACATGCGTAGCAAACGTCAATTCACTTTAAAAGTTTGAGATAGTAAATTAGACGCCATTTCACTCGTGGGCCCGCGTTATCGTTCCTCATACGCTTGCGAAAGTGTGTAGATTACATCACGTGCTTTACAATAAGAGAGAAGAGTCAGTATTATTTATGAGTAAATCTTTCAGTTTTCAATGAGATTCTGACCTTATCAGTAAGTAACAGACAAAAATTTACAGATAATTTTCAGACTCCTATTGGAAAACGGTTACCTGCCTATAATATGTTTCTCCATAAAATAGTATGCAATGTACAGACGTTTTTTTGAAGTGTCAACATTATCCATACATTCATATTTCCCACAACTTTACTGATCTCCCTGCCACAGAGGGCAGCACTAGTTACAAGAAGATAATTATCAATAAATATTTCCTACGTTGTTTTATGACCTTCCGATGTAAACTAACGTATGCAAACGTGGTTGCAACTGTTGTAAACAGCGGATTCTGCATCGCGTTACACACTTGAAATCAAACTTCCTCGGTGTGATATTTAAAACAGTTTTTTATCTATTACTGAAATTTGTCTTCACTTCATTAGAAGGTGTAAAATTTAAACGGTTGTTTAGTGTTGTGCATTTTACCTTGACAAAGTTTAAACTTCGTCTAGAGGTTATTTTGTTTACAGTGACTTTTTGAGTAAGGTAACTAAACATTTGTGTCGTTTTAATATTATTTCTGTAATTTTCTTGCATGTAGAAAAAACGTATATATTTGTCTTGAAAAATTATAATGTAAACAAGGATGCTTCAATGTGGTTTTTTTGTTATTTCAGATTCTGAAAATGCCTATGTTATGTCTCAAAGGAGATGATCATTCTAATACAGTGTTGAAAACCCTAGAAAATCTTTTGGAAAGCAATGTTTTGGTAGACTGTACTCTGGCAGCTGGAGGACGATTTCTTAAGGCTCATCGAATCATTTTGTCATCATGTAGTCCTTACTTTCAGGTACTTAATTATACAATTTTCTAGCTAATTTTAATTAGGAAAGCAAAATCTAGTGATGATTTCAAGGCATGAAGGTAAACTTGCTGAAATTTAGTGCCATTGCATCCAAAAAGCTGCAGTTGAATAATAGTATTTTATTATGCATGAACCTGTAGACTTCCAAGTTTCTAGTAGCATTTACTGATTGAAAATATACATTCATTAATGCTAGAATACTAAACGCATTCTGCACACTTGTGTACAAACCATTACTTGTTTATTTATCATTCTTTATTCATTAAATGTGAATAAAGAAATGTAAGATTTATTTACTTTTCTTTATTCACATTTAAATGGAAAATACTTTGTGATTACTCCATTTCATTTAATGAGATTTTGTTTGATGAAAGCAATAGTAGCGAGAAATATTGTGAGAAATAAAAATTAATTATAATTTTATATGGTCATTACATTTCCGAAACATGTTTTTATATAATTACAGAATACCTAACCAAAAGAAAAAAATTGCATCCCCAAAATGTAGCAATTTATGATAAATTACTATAAGAAGAGGAAGATAATGTCTTTTGTGTTCACCTCAAATAGGCTTTTTTCAAGAAACACAATTTTTACAAAATATAATGGTTCACAAATACCATTCACATGTTGCATACTTTTAAAACCTTAATGAACTCCATTTCCACCAGTGCTTGGCACAAAAAAAATGTGCTTGCCATTCTCAATTCAAGATATTCAACCTTTCTTACAATGCCCCAAAATCAACTGCATCATTAATCTGGAGTATATTGATGATAACTGGATGTAGAACACTTTAGATCACCCATCCCATTCACTCTCATGATCATGAGTGTTAGGTCTTTTGAAATTTTGCAGACTCTGGTGAGACTATGATTGCAAACACTGGTGCATAATAACTGTGAGGGTTTTAGGAAGGGTAGTAGTTACATGTTATACCGCTAGATTGCATTTTCAGCCCAATCAGAGATCACAGGATCCATATCTTTTGGAATTCAAATTACATGGGTCTGTGCTAGTAAACTTGTGCTTTTATTTGATTGTTTTTTGAAGTGTGTCTCAAAATATAGTAGATTGCTTAGATTAAGTTTTGTGGTTAGGGAACTAAAGAAGTATTTATGTTAAAATTTTCAATATTGTAGGTAAATGTTACAAATATAATTTTCTTCCCTTAATATTCATAAATTTAACGTTAGTTTAAATGTCCAAGCATTCTGGAATCACAAATTGTCAAATTTCTTAAGTATATTTTAAATAATGATTACGATTTGAGTTGTCTTTCTAACGAGAATCATGATGCATTCTGCAGGGAGCGGTGTGTAGGAAATTCTTTATCAAATGACAGCAAAACTGAGTCCTTAAATATTATTTCAGCATGTACAAACATAAGACTTAACCCTTCGGAACACTATTATTCATTATCCACTCCGGAGAAAAGGAGACAATCAACACAGAGTTGACAAGCCTATTGTGTCATCATCAATGTTCCCAGGTGTGCACAATCCAGAAAAAAATGTTTCAAAAAGCAAAGAAAAAGTTAACCAAATGGTTTTTGTGGCATCAAACATCTTTTCAGTCGAAGGATTTTTCTAGGCTATATGATTTTTCAAATATTAACCTTGAGGCAGAAGTTCGAAGTAATTATTTCAGTATTTTGATGGAAACTTTTTGTCCAGGCTGCAAACTTCACACAGATTTATTATATTTTAAAAACTGGAAATTTGATGAAGACCAGTTGCAAATAACAATAATTACAAGAGCCATTCCTAAATTCTCTGTAAGAATTGAAAAGTTTGTTTATGTTGTTTAAAAAACAAAAATTGTTACAAAGATTTTCATGTAAAAATGTAAGTTAAATGTTATGTTAAAATATGCTTCTTTTCTATTATGTTTTTCTTTTAAACAATGGATTCATTAGTTTCATTTTAGAAATTCTGAAATCATGATTACATAACTCATGGTCGTGTGGGTACACCTATTCCGATCCTAGAAATGCAATATTTAAAAAAATATTTTGACAAATTTTTAAATCTAGAATTAAAAAGAAAATAACATTATTTGAAATTGGAAAGAAAAAAATAATTGGGTTTTAAAGGGCTATGGAATCTATCCTAGATCCTTTCCAGTAAGTATTGATTTAGAGAAATATTATCATGGAACAAGATAAGTTCCATTTTGATGGTCTAAACCGGTGACTTGCAATCTCCATATATGTAATATTTAGAAGAGGTGTGTGTGTGTGTGTGTGAAAGATTAGAAGTTTCACATGGTGACAAAATATATTGTTCTGTATTGTTTTCAGTTACTATTTTCTCAAGATACGAATCAACAGCCCATTATTGTGTTTAAAGATATTGAATACAAATATTTGAAGATGGTTTTAGAATATGTGTACCATGGTAGTGTGCAGATACCTCACACACAGCTCAATACTTTCTTGGAAGTAGCAAATTCACTGCAGATCATTGGTTTGGACACTATGGGCAGAGAACTTGTGAGTATTAAATCAAAATCAAAAGGAAATACATGTGTATTTGTTAGAATAGGCCTAGAATAAATACTAATCATTTCTTTTTTTTAGCTTTCAGAAGAAAGTGGATCTCAAATTTTTGATTGTCATATGAACGGAATAACAACTCCAATATTACAGCAGTGCTCTGAAGATGAATCAGACTCCAAATTTATGAATAAAATTAACCCTGGTTATGTTACCAATTTGGGTCCAACACCTGCTCCAGTACAAGCGGATGTACATACTCTTGATAGTACTTCTACTATTCACATCCAGTCAGTGTATTCCCTGACATCTGAGTCAACATCAATACCAGATAATTTAGTGCCTGAAGATTCTGTGAAATCTACTTTTGAGGTTGCAAATTCCAAGTGTGATATTAAAGTAGAACCTCTGACTCAAAATATAAATCGTAATGGAGGTGCGATTGACACGACAGAACAAACAACTGTGTCTAATGACACTTTATTGAGTACAAGGAACAAATATTCTCGTGAGTAAATATCCTGTTTAAGTAATAACTTGTGTTAGGATTTGTAGAGACAATTTTCATTGAAAAAGGAAATGTAAGAATGCATTAATTAGAATTTTTGAAGAGACATAGAGGTGCAAAAGGGAAAAGGGAAATGCATTTATATCCATTTTTGGAATTAAGTGCAACTGTGCTGAATGCATTCTTGCTAAGGTTGGTCTACACGAATAATTTTGTTGCCAGTTTTAATTGATTCTGTCTAACTTGTCAAACAAAACATTTCAGTAAATTGGATATTTTGTATGTAGTTAAAGAGGTTTGAAGCCAGAGACTTAATGAGCTTTGTATACTAGCAAGATGGTTAGTCTTTCCAGATCGTGCTACTCTGACAACCAAAGATGGCATGTGGACCGGTTTTGAATTAATGAATTAATGAATGATGAATCTTGAGTATTCTGGTGAACTGCTAGTTATCAAGCAGTGTGTTGCATTCGCTTGTTCATAAATTACCCTCACTACTTGTAAAACACGTAGGTTACCAACCGTGAAATTCACACACTCTTTGCCATGTAGTGTGAAAGTTTTGCACATTTTTTCTGGTTTTACTTTTGGTTTCGTGTGCGTAATTGAGGTTTGAAGATGTTGAGATTTAATTGAATGCAGCAATCAGCAGTTGTCTTGTCAGAACAGACTGCTTCTGCTGTTGGCTAGATGCTGAGTTGAAACCTTATTCTGGCTGAAATGTGAGCTTTCTGTATGACATGGCTCACTATTTGAACTACAAATTATTCTTTTGGAATATTTTCTCCTCAGAAAACTAATACGGGAAATCATAGAGTGAGACACTTCAGATCAGCCACCAAGCGAAACACTACTTTTTTATTGTCCACCTTGTGCCCAAAATTTTAATACTGTTGATTTGTTTTCATCAAAATTAAGTCATTCACATGGAAGTAAACCATTCCCTTAACTTTGTACATCCTGTAACTGGGATTTCAATTCAATAATGTTTGTAATTGAATCAAGTTGTGTGAATCCTCTGTAACAAACATGCGTAAATCTGTCTTATAATAACTTTGTTTACTTGTACGTATCCGATTCTCAGATCCTTGTAGCCCTTTACTTCTTGTTAGGTTAGTAACGCTGAGTGGAGGGGGTGAACAAGTGAACATTACGCTCCACACATAACCAGAATAAAATTACTATTAAATCCTATTTAAAAGATTAGGAGAAAAATACAGGAAACTTGAAACTAATGTAATTATAATAATGCAATATAATTATTTAATATATCTCTCTTCTAATAAATAATAAGCTTTATCATTGGTAAATTCATGTTGAAGTAATAGAGATCTTGCAACGGATATATGGTAGTAGATGTTCTTAATTATTGATGTTTTTCAATCTAATGAAAGGCTGCTATGACAAAACAACTACTGAGCTCCTCACAATGTTACATGGGATATTACTAAATGTATATTTAGCATACTTGTGAATTTGGAGAAGTCGCAGAGATTGAATAAATTTTGACATTGCAACAATAACAACCCCTCTACTGCTCATGCGATGCAACCCATTTGTCATTTTATGCATTTCAGCTCCTGAAGATAGCGCTCAAGTTGGGCAGATAAATTCACGTGGAAATTTGGACACTGCAAATGCGTCTGTCTCAAATCGGAGCTCAAAAAATAAACATCCTCGTGAGTAAATATCTTGATTAAATAATTGCCGGCATGCAGTTCAATTGCATTTCAATTTATCTTCTTTCTATCATTGCGTCTTTCAGATCCTGACAGTCTCACCCATCCTGAGCAATTAAATTTAGAAGAAAATTGTGCAATAGAACCACTAATAGGCAAAGGGGTCAGGATCAAGCGTGTGAGAAAAAATCCCTTTTCATCAGGTAAATGTTACAGCTACTGAATTTGAATAATAGCTCTATGAATAAACAGTTTTTACTGTAGGATCTCAATGATCTCCCTATGATGAAATATTTCAGACTTGGAAACTCAAGTAGCAAAAGCAAACGATAAATCGTTGATTAAAAATGCAAGTGGTACAACTGAGCAAGTGAATAACACCGAGGCACATCATTGTAAGTTGCAGTTAGAATGCATTTTATTAGTAGTATCCCTTATCATCATCTCTTAAGGACTGGTTCACCTAAAGAGATAAGTAGAACCACCACCTCATTCTGACAGGAGGCCACTACCCTTTTAGGGATTCAGTGAGTTTACATCATCACCCCGGATTATTATAATTATTATTATGATTGTTGAATTACAAAAAACAATAAATAAACACAGTTTTACTGTAAGTCCCTGATAAATTCTTATACTTCCCATGTTAAATTGATGTGCATTTTACATTTATATGTTTTCCATGCTTATACATTTATAATGAAAGTCCCTTTTAAGGCCATAGAATGTCCAAATGATAATAACATAGGTGACCAGTAGAGAGTGTTTACATTATTGTAGAGGAGCCCAAGGAATTTTTGTGTTGAATTCTACTGACTTCAGGTTGTTTAATTTCAACTCTGTGCAGGGCATTTCAAACAATTTCAACTTACCATTTTGGAATTTTGGGCAAAACTACAGTATGAAAAAACAGGAGTTCTAGTGTGTCTGGTGAGGCTTTGCATAACATTCACCAACATTGCATTTTAAAAATTCAGTGTGTTTAAAGGAAATATTGAAACTTAAGGAAATCGAAGATTTATACTGACATTAAAGGATTGGTTGCATAAAGTGCAAATATCAGTGCTTTCTTTTCCACTGGGCATGCCTATGCTTGGCGTGCATGTCTTCTAAGAAACAATTAATGTACTTAAGCTTCCGTTCTCTATCCAGTTCCCATTATCCATTGAGCAAATGCTGAGATAGCTCATTGTTTTGCTTCTTGTCATAAATTTACCTTCACTATGCGCACATGTGAAAATATTTAGTTTTAAAAAATTGCTTACTTAGCTGTTTTTGAAGCATTTATTCATAATTTAACTATTTGTAGTTTAAATGATGGAAAGAGATTCTAGAGCTCAAGAAAACATGCACAAAAGGTACTTCTCCACCATACGTCACATACAGTTTTACTGTTTTTTGACTAAATAAATCAAATTAACATTGCAGTTCCTGCAAGCAGGTCCAAGAGTGGAGCATACCTTTGTAAAAGGATTGAGATTTTGTTTTGCGTATAATGATAGTTGTGTATTTGCATGTATTTGCATATTTTTTTTCTGTTAACTAAAATGTCCCATTTCAACAAGTTGTATGCGTTTTGAGATTTTTAGAATCAATTTAAGCTAATTTTGTTTTGCATATTGTCACATATATCACCATCATTGCCAATTTTCGCATATTTGCATAATTGTGTTGGAAGCACTCTGACAGTCCTCTCGCCACTTGCTATGGTACATCGTGTGACCTGCTTTGAAGCAATGGGCTTTCGAGAATTTGTTTATGTTGCCATGGCCACAGATCAGCGTTGTCGCTCGCCTCGCATTGTTACTTAAGAAGCTTGCTAAGAAATATCATCGGCAGATCAGTCAGAATGAAACAGTGCATCTGCTGAGCGCCTACGTGTATCCATACACTGTGCGACTGTGGAGTGGTGTTTAAAGAATCAGATCCATGAATTGAGAGGAAGTCATATTTTTGTTTTAATACCTACATTGTTTTGTACCTACATTCACTGCATCTCCCATTATTTTTCTAAGAAATGAGAGTTCTTCAAAATTAAGCCCTTTGCCATAATGTTTGTCGCTTGTAACAATTTATATGGTTTCTGTTTTTTTATTTCTGTAACCATATTTCCCACATTACACTTTTTATTAATTTTTACTCTTGCACATTATACTATTTCATATACTTTTTTAATTGCTTATATTATCAAATATAATTTCATACATATGCGTGCATATTTCGCTGTTTTCATTGCATATAAATCACATCCCTACTCATAATATTCAAATTCAGTTATGCGTCTTTCTCACTTATACATTTTTCCTTTCTGTCCCTTGAAAAACATATAAGTGAAGTTTTACTGTATATTACATATTGGAGAAAGTATACAGTATCAACTGTCATGATGACGGAACCCAATGTAGTAATTGTTTTTATCAGTTATTTACTATGATGTGCGACATGTTTCCAGATCCTGAAAGCATTTCTCTTCCAACAAAAGTGAGTACAAATGAAATGAGGGTAAGGAACACGACTAATGCATCTGAATTGGCAAGCTCTGTCAATGGTGCAAAGAGCTCTAAACAAACAACAAATTGTAAGTAACTAGTGGTATATTTGCTTTGTGTATAACTCGTATTAGATTCTTGTATGCGCTTGTTAATGATGTTAATAATTATGGCAATGTTACAGTGCCTGAATGTGTTGTTCAAGCAGAGCGAATAGTCATTGATAAATATTTTGAAGGAAATTTGTCCTCTTCAACACAACAAAGAAAGGTTTCAAAATACAGAGTACTACATCCAAGAAGAAAACATTCTGGTAAGATTTCAATCTTCATTAATATTAATGAAAAGCAAAACATTTTAGAACAACTCACACGTAAGTAGTGCTTGATTTATAAAATTTTACGTCCAGAAACACACTCTAAATTAATTATTAATTGAAGAGAAATAGTTGGTATATATTTACAAAATAATTTAATAATTATTCCTACCGAAATGCCATTTCGGCGCGTTCTGTCAGAAATGAAGCACTGCACATAAGTGTATTATAACATAATTACTGCTTCAGCCTACGAGTCACACATCTACCATACAACAGGTTACTCATGGAATGGAGTGGTAAGGAGAAAACAGAAAGGAGATGGTTCAAAATCAGATGAATCATTCATTGATGAATCAAAATGGTACTCAGCTTCAAGATTATAAGGTATTGTCTTCAGGGGAAAGTTTTGATGTTATTGATGAAATAATGCACTCCTGTTGAAGCAATACTGAAGATCTAATATTCAACAGTCCTAGAGCTCCATGCATCATTTGTGTTTTGGTTTAGTGAAGTCCTTGATGAAAACATCATCTAGCATGCTAGATGCTCCACTCCGAGCCATCTGGGTTCTAAGATTTCTCCAACAAAATGATGAAAGAACATCTTTATGCTTTCTTATTCAAGTCTTGTTCTGGCTTTGATTTCCAGTGCTGCACAAGCTCCTTGTTTGGAGACGTTTTTTACAAATAAAATTATTTATTTTGAAAACTTCACTACCCTTTTGTAGATTGCAATAATGAAAGATATTCTACGCACATTCGTATTCACAACATCGCTCACAGACTACTGGCAGGCTTTGGGCAGACTGGCTGCAGCGAAACCGCGAAGTGCACACTGTAAGAGAGAGAGAGAGAGAGAGAGAGAGAGAGAGGAAGGGTCTTCCTTCCAGAACAGCTAACTTTACACAAACTCATCAAATGTACATTCTGAATCAGCAAACGTAATATCAAATGATAACAAAATCTCCAAATAGAAAGAATGCGTTGAATACTGTCAATATTTGACTGAACTTGTTTACTCTCAATAACATGCGAAATTCATAAAATTAAGTTGCAGGTTGAGTCAAATGAAGACAGAATATTGGTATTCCCTCGGGCTGCCTCAGTCCCCGCGCAGCGCTCTTAGACAAGCCCCCCTCCCATTTGTTTATGTCACCAAAGGCCAAAGAGTAAATGCAGTAAGAGCCAAGACCGCGGTGCAATACCTGGGAGTTACCAGAAGCCGGAGAGTGCATCATTTGGATGATCTTTGGTTTCAAAATAATTTCATATACATTGATATTGCTGCATTTTCTTTAATATTGAATGACTTTAAAAGGATATTCCTAAGATAATATACAATCTTTTTTGATTATCTGGGGGTTGCGCAATCTAAGCACAAGCCACCAATGCAGAAATGTATTTTTTTAATATCTCGTATATTGTTAATATTTGTATTATGGTCATTTTCTAAACATCATTGCATTTGTGAGCAGATTGGCTTTAAATGATTTCTGATGAACATTCTCAAAAGCTCGTGTTTTCTGTGAAAATGTGCTCAGTATTGTGCATTTTCAGAAACACTTAAACATTTTCTCAAGAACAGTTCCATATTTTTCATTGAAAATTCCCATATAGGATTCTTTTACTCTTCTGTAAAATTCCTAAACAGTTATTTCACTTCTACTATTAGAGAACAAAAAAATTGAGAAAATGTGGAGGAAAAAAATTGTTTGGGTGCCACCAGCTGTGAAGAGGGTGTGGGGCACAAGAATGCTAGCCCAGATTAAAGAGATTAGAAATCTAACTGGTGTGTGAGAAAGTCTGAGCCATTCTGTAGCCCGACTAGTTTGTGTCTGAAGTTGTATTGGTCTCAAATATCTTAGATAATCTTACATCTACTCTTATTAAATCCTGTGAAATAATTTGTTACAGAAAAGAGCCACACTATCAAGGAGGAAAAGAGCATAAGAGTGCCTGTCAAAGAAGAGAAAGAAGAAAACAAAGTCATACAAGATGACCAAGAGGAAAAGGCTGCAAAGTTTGCTTCTGCGCATGACCTCAATCTTCCTGTTTCCACAAAAGTTACCATAATACCTGCTGGCTCAGGGGTACAAAAACCTGAAGGTGAGCAAAAATGGAAGGCAGTAAAAATCATGTAAAATATATTACTAATAATATTAATACATTATACATTAAGTGAAACTCCGTTTATACGTTTTGAACTTAAACGTTTCGCTTGGATGACGCAGATAAATTCCTATACTTCCCATGCTAAATTATTTCAGATATGCATTTTACATTTATATGTTTTTCCCACTTTTATGATAATGAAAGTACCTTTAAGACCATAAAATGTCCAAATTATAATCACATAGGTGATCAATAAGTGAGAATGTTTATTTTATGGTAGAGGAGCCCAAGGAATTTTTGTGATGAATTCTGCTTACTTCAGATTGTTGCTATGCAGGTCATTTCAACTAGTTTCAACTCTCCATTTTGGAATTTTGAACAAAACTATTAAATGTTTGCGTTACCTAATACTGATGGGATCAACAATGAAGTTGCCTAGTTTGCAGACAAGGATCACTTAACGCACTTTGTAGATTAAAGTTATATCTGTACTAGGAGATTCCAGTAAGTTTTACAGAGTTCTCGCACAGAGTCAGAGCCTGGTAACAAAAATATTATAATGTATTCATATTGACACAGTCAGAATCTCAGTCAATGTACATATATTGACATATTCACACTAGCCAAATTAATCCTTGGCACTCGTACGGCATGTCTGAGATGACATGTTGAAATTATTCCTAGCTCGTATGCCTGCAGGCAGTGTGCTGTTCTACAGGTTGGAGGGCATATCTGAGATGACATACGAAAAAGGCATGTTGAGTCAGAGGGTTTGCACGCTTCACAACTCCGTCAGCTTGGCCATTGTTTCAAGCAGATATGTTGCATTTACTCAAGTGGCATAGTATTTTAAACAGTATTGAACTCGTTCGTTATTGTTTTTGCTATAACTTGACAATGAACTATATATTTAAATAATATATATATAAAAAAAAGACAATATATTTACTTTAATTTTGAAAATCACATTCCAAATTGACCTACTTTAGTAGTTAAATTTATTGGTAGTACTATTTAGGAAATAAACTAAATGCATTGAAAGAAAACAATTATTTTATTTTGAATAGTAAGGTCAATGTATACAACACTCCTTTTTTCATTCAAATCTCCCTTGAATTTTGTTTTGGATGTGAAACAGTTCATAGCATTCACCTGCATGGAGGCTGGCTGGTTGCCAGGACTTGTTTGACGAGATAATGACAAGAATGAGTGTGGCAAGACCTTTTTGATCAGATACCGTTTGTATGTATTTCAACAGACAATTTTCGATTCACAACACTACTCTTTGTTGGAAGATCTTATCTAGAAATATGAAGAAAGTCAGTTGCCATATCTGAGAAGCCCTCCGACTTGGTCACGGAACAGACTCTTGTCATTTGAGACGTTGTAGGGCAAACCATCTTCCTGAAAGCACCGGGCTGATAGCTCTCGACACTATGTTATCTTAAAGATCCCTTCAGCATATAGGATGATCATGTTACCAAAAGTTTTTGTCCACAGGGAAACGAAGCAGAAGTAACAGCAGCCTGAATGAAAAATCGGATGATCATAGAGAAGAAGAGGTTGCAAAGTTTGCTTCTGCTCATGGTATCAATCTTCCTCTCTCCACAAAAGTTACCATAATACCTACTGGCTCTGGTAGCCAAAAGTCTGAAGGTGAGCAAAAATATAGAAACTTCTTACACCAAACAAAGAAGCGTAGTGAGTGTTTAAGGTATTGAAGTCTTGTAACCGTTTAACTTATTTTTTGCTCTTTCATTTATTTAATCAGATAAATCTAGTAATATTTTATTTATGGAAAATATTTCACAATTTGTATTTTTTATTTTTAATATGTAATTTCAAACGATCATTAATAATCCCTTTTAATTATTACATTTACTTAAATTTCTGTACCTGCATGAAAGCAAATATTCATTCGGCACCAAATTAGTTTAAATAGCTACCAAGTCATCTACATCTAGTTTCACTATTTCTTTCATGGAAACGCTATTTAGATATACAGTTTGGCGAGATTCCCTCAGTATATTGATTGGAGTATTAAAATACCCTGGAATATAGAATAGAATCAGGATGTCCAATTTCATTGCTCTGGAATAGTGAGGGAAATATCAAGGAATGTGTGGAAGAATAATTAGAAGTCATGGAAAGTTTTGAGATGGTTATAAAACTGGATATTATTTGTAAAAGAAAGTACAGTATTTTTTTGCTCAATTTCTATTTGTACTTTTAATTTGTACATTATCGCAGCAAAATAAGAGAGGCAATATATTAGATAAAGGCTTGCTTTAATATTTTCTCTAAATTGTCTGAAATGCTCTACAAATCTTATCAGTACAACGTTTTTAAATGCTGTAGAAGAACGGGAAAACACCAGGGGAAAATGTTTCTTCTTCCACACCGACACTACACTGTGTATTCAGAGTTGTTGCATAAATATTAAAAATTTACACATATTAATGCACTCTTTTATAGTGTTGCCTAGTTATTGTTTTTTGTTTTCAGGCAAGAAGAGTAGAAGTAACAGCAGCCAAGATGTGAAATCAGTTGTGGACAAATCGAAGGTGCTGAATCAAGATCTTAATCATTCTTCCAGCAGTTCTGAAAAAATGTGGCCCTGCAATACATGTGACAAACAATTCCGTAACAATATTTCTCTTGTTCATCACATGCAATTGCATACAGGAGAACAGCCTTTTTCTTGTAGTAAATGTGATAAAGTGTTTGCTCACAAAAATTTGCTTGATTGCCATGAGCGAACGCACTTAGGTGAAAAACCATACAAATGTGATAAATGCAACAGAAGATTCTATGAGGAAACAACTTTAACTCGACACACGCTTACACATTCAGGCAAAAGACCCTTCAAGTGTAAATTTTGCCATATGAGTTTCATTCAGCATACTAATCTTGTTAGCCACCTTCAGACACATACTACAGAGAAACCATTCATATGCAATATATGTGAACAGAGATTTGCTCTGAAAGAAAATCTAGTTTCCCATATTAGAATCCACACAGGAGAGAAACCAAATGAATGTTCAGTTTGCAAGAAGACTTTTACCCAACACTCAGCTCTAAGTTGTCATCTGCAAACTCATAGTGAACAAAAATTCCCCTCGTAGAAGTTGATAACCAATAGGTTGCTGAAGCCTGCATAAGTGTGAAGGAATGAAGCAGGGTGTGAATTGGCTATTCTCTCGGACACATTCAAAATTCCAGGGTGGGGGGTGAGATGATCAAAGAACAAATAGTGTGAAAATTATTAATTTGGCACCTAATATTGATTAGTTGTATTCCTGGCAAGGAGAATTTAAATTTCTAGGGAGGAGAGGGGACAATTCTATGCTCACAGGGTAAAAGTTCTTAAGTCAATTTGACGATTTGGATTACTTACTGAAACTACAAGTTAAGTATCTTTATTTTATTTAAAGTAAACGACCGAATTCAGAGGTTGCCTTCCTCACATCAAAAATATGTTGCGAAATACAGCTTGATACCTTTCATCAAAAGCGGTTCAATAATCTAACCCTTGTTTTCTCTAAATTAAGATTTTTGACTTACAAACTTTTACCCTGTGACCACAGAATTTCCAACGTCCCTCCCTGGGATGAAGCCTTGCTCATTTTATTCTTCCTGAGTGTCTCAGCAAGTGACCATGGTGGTTTGCTGGTGTCTTCCACTGGATGGATGATTGAAGAATGAGTGTTTTTGCTTGGAATGGTGGTTCAGATAGGATTCTCTATAAAGGTCAACCATGCCACAAAAACACTCATACCTTAATGGTTGATAAAATGATGAGAACACAAGGATCTCGTAATTGCAGTCTTTGGCCGTGTGTTCTGGACCCTGTGTCAAACTCTTTCTCTGCCCTTCTTTTTTTAAAGATGGCAGGATTACTACATTCCACATGAGTGAAGAAGTGAGAGAATAGTGTTTTGCAATAATATAAAAATATTGGAAGTGTTTTTACCTCAACAAAATGCTTATACAAACTACTTGTTTTAACATCCATTATCAATTTATAATCAATTAAAAAAATCTTAATTTCTATGAATAAATAGCGAATGATAAAAGTATGAAGCAGTGTAAATCTACATTGATTGGGAAAAAATTGTGATTTTCTATAATGAACAATTGAGTGTGTATCTGAAGGTGAATTGCGTCAGCGAGTGTGGGCACTGTTTCCAAATGAGTCATTCCACTTTAAATTGCACACTCACAAAACATCATTATTTTTTAGCGACGAGAAACTTTATTTATGTGTTCTAGGGTTGAAAATAGGTGACAACAATTTTTCTGATCCCACACTTTTCAGAAATATTACCAATTACTTTTTCCATAAAATCATGTGCATGCTAATGATTACAAATTTTTTTGGGCAAACACCATTTACTTCAGAAAAATAAAATTACACCTAAATTAAACTTAAAAATATGTAGTTTTATGTGATAAGAATAAAAATTTTGTTAACTTATTATTTAAATATTTATTTTCCTGGGTTAGAGTTCCGATACTAGCTTTTCAGCTGGTCGAATTCAGTCGCTGCCTGGAGGAGAATGCTTTAGGCCGGCTGCTCTGATCAGTAGTTTTCCCCGGTTTCTCCGATCAACACCAGGCGAATGCCGGAACAGTACCTAACAAACGGAGCACAGACTGCAGGCGATGTTTCTTTCCTCATCCTTGTCATATCCTCACACATTTGCACTACACTACTGGACATGCCGGGAGACCGGTCGGGCGCTTAGAACTTCTCCCGGCTGAGACGGTGCCCCACTAGTGGGCAATACCTGGTTGAGGGAATCTCGCCTAGCCGACTAGGTCGGCACCGGATCTCGCCATCCAGCAGGGAAAGACGCCGCTACCTACCTACGAAAAATCATGCCCTACACTTACGGGACTTCTGTCCTCACGGGGACCGAACCTTTTGTGCGGAGGGAGGGGTGACTGTCATCGCTCGGCCGACGGAAAGCGGCGGTCGAACTTGCGAATTCCTGTAGATAGCAGGCGTCCGGAATGATCCCCGCGGAGATCGCGTCTCCGGCGCCCATAAGCGTGCTGACAACGGTGTTATTGTCGTGACCGCGCGCGTCCGAGTGCAAAATATCCGCAGATGTTTGTCGATCTCTTTCAGTCATTCGAATAGGCCTGTTCAAGCTCGTCTGAGCTATAGCTGTACCGCTCGCGAGAAAACCATCATGGCGAACCTATCTTTGATGAAGTCTCGGGGGTTTCCCCCTCCCTGCGGCAACTGAGATTTCCCCTCTTGGCGATAAGGAAGCGCGGAGGCGACTGCGATACGCAGCGATCGCACTGACAAATTGATCGCCATCGCTGCACTCATCGTCTAGGTCCTCCTTGGAGTGTCCAAAGAAATGAATTCATCAATGTGATGGTCCATTACTTTATCTTATTACTGAAACCGTTCAAGACACGTGTTTTCTGTTGATGGCTAGGAGAACCCCTACTGCAGAAACCTTCAGCTACCTTTCGACTGACACTTCTCACTTATCGCCAAACTCGCAGTGTTCAATTACCGCGCGACCCATGAGAGAAAGACAGAGGTACGTTGTGACAAAGGGCACAGGCAAGAGGAGAAATGTTGTAGGTTTGGAGGGAGAGGCCACGTACAGTTCACTATATCCTTACACATACAAGGTGCGTGAGAAAAGTAATGAGACTGGTAACACTGCGGGCGATCTGGCAACGTTGTGTCTAACGGCCTGTGCTAGACCGTTTTGTTTATCTCTTCCACATCCTCAGTCCGAGTTACAACTCCGTACAAATAACACATTTTTGACAGCGCCATCAGTGAAGTTGTGATTTGTTGTGTGTTAGAGAAATGGAGCATCGGAATTTAGAGCAACGTTGTGCAATAAAGTTTTGTGTTAAACATGGTGAATCCGCAAGTGTGACTTTTGAAAAGTTGAAACAGGCCTATGGGGAACATTGCTTATCAAAGGCACACGTTTTTCGCTGGCACAAATCATTTTTGGAAGGTCGAGAACACGTTGAAGATGACCCTCGCTCAGGGAGACCTTCAACTTCAAAAACTGACGAAAACGTTGAACGTGTGAGGGCTCTTGTGAGATCAGACCGCCGTTTAACAATAAGGATGATCAGTGAACAGTTAAATTTAAACACTTTCACGTACATCAAATTTTGGCAGACGATTTGAACATGCGAAAGATTTGTGCCAAAATGGTGCCGAAAAACCTCACAACTGAACAGAAGGACAATCGAAAAAGCGTGTGCGCTCATCTTCTTGAGAGGATTGCCAATGACCAAGAATTCTTCAATTGTGTGATCACAGGTGATGAATCGTGGATATTTGAGTACGATCCTGAAACGAAGCGGCAAAGCGAAGAGTGGCACACTCCGTCATCTCCTCGACCGAAGAAATGTCGAATGAGCAAATCGACGATCAAGACCATGCTGATTTGTTTTTTTGACAGTAAGGGAATCGTGCATAAATAATTTGTTCCACCAGGACAAACTGTCAACCAAGTGTTTTATAAAAGTGTCCTTGAAAGGCTCAGGAAAAGAGTGATTCGTGTGAGACCACACATTGCAGACAAGGGGATGCTTCATCATGACAATGCCCCGTGTCACACGGCCATTTCCATCAGTGAATTTTTTACCTCAAAACTCATTACTGTTGTTCCTCCACCCCCATATTCACCTGATTTGAGTCCTTGTGACTTTTTTCTTTTCCCTAAATTGAAACATGTCCTAAAAGGACGTCATTTTGGAACTCTGGAGAACATTCAAAAGACCGTGACCGACCAGTTAAAAGCCATTCCAGTTGAAGACTTCCAGCGCTGCTACAAAGAGTGGGAACAACGACTCCGCCGGTGTATAGCTGCCCAAGGGAACTACTTTGAAGAGGATCATATTGTTGTTTGAAAAAAATAAAAAATTTAGTTAGTATAAAATCAGTCTCATTACTTTTCTAACACACCTTGTATGTAAATCTGAGGACATTTGAACACTTCTAAGTTGACTACATAACAAATGAACGTACTCGTGTAACCAATCTGACTTCTATCCTCCTGTAACATAAATTTAATCACTCCCGTCCTCTGCTCTGCGAATCGCTTTGTGTCTTCGTATTTCTGTATAGTATGTTTCCACTGCCACGGCGTTCAGTGTGTGGTCTTTACCGGGGCAATAAATCACAGACGTGAATTGTAATTTATTGAGTATTTATTTGAAATATGCTCCAACACCTGAATACTATTTACAATAGTTACAATAAATAATATTGACCCGTTATCAGAAGGAATGTTCCTGGTCACCACTACCACTGGCCTGATAATTTGATATCTTGTTCGGTGTGATGCTCCAGTCGCCCTACGTGATCATACAAGCGAGTATGCCTCACCTCCCGTCTCGATGTAGCACGCCGGTTTCAGTTCCCTGCCTCAGTAGCCTATGTATTGAAATGCAGCGCTGCGCACAACCCACACGACTTCCTACCGACGCGCCCAAGAATCAGGAGTTTAGGTCCGGGCCCGCTTATATTACTTTCTGGGCCGGCTGACGGAACTGCGTCATCTCGCTGTTTCCGCCGACGCGTTTCCACAGCCAGTATGTCTACGGGGTTCACAAGTTTGCCCCAAGTGGTTTACGGGGTTCACAAGTTGCCACCCACGACACGACACCCCTTCCCTTCCGCACCCTAGGTTTGCCATTGTTCAGCCCAGCGCCCCTTCCCATCCGCGCTGTCGCAAACTACTTCCTCGTGCATTTCATGTGCATGAAATGCACGAGGCTGATATTTGGTCACGTTTGTACAAGGCGACTGACATGACGCCACAAGTGGTTGTGGTGTAGTATCCAATTTTTGGAGTGTCGGTCGCGCGCGTTCAGTTCTTCCAATTCGCAGGGCGGTTGAAATGTGAACGTACATATTTTATGTATGATCTTGGCTGTCCGGGTGACGCCGCTGGTGACATACCAGCCCTGAGGAAGACCACGACAAGATGGTCGAAACGTCGGCAACACAGCCTTCGACGCGGCGTCACCCGGACAGCCAAGATCATACACATGATTCGGACCGCGGAAGCCTACGACTTCACGTACATATTTTATATTTTTCGTTATGAATAGCACAGTCATCGTTCTCCACATCCTCCAGTGATAAGAGGAAGAAGAAACAGACGCCGCGGAAAGAAAAGCAAGAGAGTTCACTCTCGATTGCCGTTCGATCACCACCAACATTATCAAGATCGTCAGTGAGACGAAGATGACGGAGGTGGATTCCACCGTTCTTCGTAGCCTCAATTTCATCGATATAAACGGAGAGACACCACTCCATCTCGCCGCTCAGGCGGATCATCTCGAGACTAAAGTATCTCCTTGAAGCTGGTGTGGATATTTCAAAAAAAAAAAATAATTTCGGACTGACAGCGGAAGATGTTGCGCCCAATGAACACATCCATATGCATTGGCGGCAGCGAGACTCAATTAACATTACAAATAGATGGAGTCAATGTGAAGGTCCACGAGTGATATTGTTAAATTACAAAGTAACTAAAGGAATATATATATATATATATATATATATATATATATATATATATATATATATATATTCCATCAAATATTTTTTATTTACTTTTACGTCACCACCAGGCAGGGCTTCTACCCCCACTCCTCTAGTCGCCAAGTGTTTTTTCAGAGGTTTGTAGAAAATGGTAGGGCAGGGTGGAGGTCAGGTGAGAGAGCAGCTGACGTGATGTCACAAGATCGTCACAGCGACCGGGTGCTCGGCACGACTGTGACGTCACAAGATCGCCCACGACTACCTCCCACGGCGACCTTGTGACGTCACACCACTCGCCACTGCATGCTCTCTTCCGATGTAAACACTCCTCCGATGTTTACACCCTATCTTCCCGGGTCAAAACCCCGCCGGATGTTCCAGAACCAGCCATTTTAGACCGGAAGACTTCCACAACCGGCCATTTCCCTCAAGCCAACGATGCACGATGCGTATTTTAGCCGTAAATAAAACTTAGTTTTACGGGTGAAAGGGGCAGCGGTCATTATGTCCTTCTGTTATTAGTGCGACGTTACAATGGGTTACAAGCAACAATGACCTCTCATTCGTATGGAATACAAATTCAACTCAAAGGGCGCAAAAAATAGGTTTTAAATAGTTTTCAAAAGATTAATTTTAAAATGTAACAAATGCTCAGAGAAGAAACGAACAAATAATATACAAATTCGAACTTACGTAGTATCCCACTGCTTCCGAAGACCTAAAATTTCGTTCACGAAGCGCATGAAACAAGGAGTGGTCGTCTGATGCAAATTACCAAAAAAGTACTAGTATTTTCATAAAATACAAGTTGATCTTACTTAAAGATTGTTTCTGATTAATGCATTTCGTAAATAAACAAATTTATAATTGTGGTTGTAGGAAGACGCCGAAAAAAAAATATTTTTTCAATTTTAGAAAAATCAGGGTTTTCAACCAACTTGAGATTACACCATTTTCTTAAACGTCCTGCAGACTATCCACCAACAAAATTTCATCAAAAAAATGCAGACGTTTTTCAGAAAAAAGTGTTTAAACAAAATTTAAATTGTCTATTTTACGCAAAATAACATGATCAACGCACTCAAATTTTCGAAAAATTGTACAAGACTTTATTTCGAAATATATCTTTGATGAACAGATATTGCAAAGGGAAAAACCTCTATCTTCAATATTGTAGTTTTGGACGACGCCGAAAAAAATTTTGAACTTTTTGTATTTTCGAAAAATCAGAGTTTTCAACCAACATGAGACCTGTGCCATTAAACGTCCTTCGGCCGATCCAACAACAAAATTTTATAAAAATCGATGGCTCCATTTTTTTGAAAAGTTTTAAATATCCCAGTAATTTCATGAAAAGTACCCCCAAAATTCATATTGAAGCCTTTGGCCTCAAAAGTTTAGTTTTTAATACCTTTCGTTCAGGAGTTATTTAACAATAAAGATTCAAAAAATGCTGCCAAGTGTTTCCGGTTGCTTTTTGTTTCAATTCAAATTCAGAGGCCGCGACATCAGATCGATCAGGGAGTATCAGTTTGGGAGAAAATCGGCTGAACAGCTGCTAGCGTTGTTCATAGACGGAAAGACACATTTTACCGTCAATCGATTTTTCGGTATCAAGAACCCACAAAGCAGGGTTTCTTGCTATACCATGTGTTAGACGATTTTCTTCGAAATTTAACAACTGGATTTATCAACTATTTCTTTACCAGTGTCCTGTATCTGCTGAAAATTCGCCATTTTTTCGCGCAGTATTACGTAACTTTCTCTTCTTAAGAAGTTCCTTCTTAAGCGCAAAAAACTAAAAATGAAACATTTGAATTAGCTGTGACCAACATTTCAAAAATTATTTTCAGACAGTCTGGTTGTTTACACACTCCACCACCTGATGTTCACGCCAAAGATTAAGCCGTATGACAAATTTATGAGTCCAGAGACGTAAGTTGATGATTTTGCCTCTAGCGGTTGGAAGTCGCCTGATAGCCAACTAACTTCCGTCGTGTTCACAAAACTTTATGGTTTACTAGTGGAACCCGGCAGACATTGTTGTGTCCTTATCTCCCTTTTTCTCCTTCCCTCTCCCTTTCTCCCTCTGTTCCTGTCTCAGTATTTCTGACTGTCTCTGTGTCCCTCTCATTCACATTTAGTTGTAGATTCTGCACATCTCTGAGCAGGTGGGATAATATCAAGAAGCTCCGGACTAGCAAAAATGTAATAGGATGTTCAAGATCTACGTTCCTTTGAAGTCTTTGGCCTCAAAATTTTAGTTTTTAATGCCTTTCGTTCAGGATTTATTTAACGATAAAGATTCAAACAATGTTGCCAAGTGTTTCTGGTTGCTTTTGACATGAATATTTAGTTTTGTTCTACAGCACCATCTAGTGGAGTTACAAAAAATTAACAGCACATGAAAATGGGTGAAAAAAACACATCGATGTGCCAACTTTCATGGAGATCGATCACATGGTGTTGGAGTTAACCGTTCTTATATATACCAACACCCATTTGTGTGTGTGTATGTATACATGTGTGTGTATGTATAAACCTTCATTGCTGATCCAAATGATAATTCGGAACATTTTAAAATTTGCCTTGCTCCAAAAGTCAAAAGATGCATAGAAATCGTCAGTTCTCAATTGGTGACCACAAGAAAATAGAGAAAAAACACAGTAAAGTACCTAAAGAAAAAGATGAAATGGTTAGAAAATATTTTGGAAAGGGAAGCGGGAAAACAGATAAGGTAATATAGATGTAATGTTTAGGCAAAAAATAGAAGTAACAGCGAAAGGAATGGCGAATGAAAGATGGATCAATTTTAGAGGAACATCGGCCAACTGCTCCTCTTAGTTGCCTTTTAAAAAGAAGAATAAGCATTAAATATTCTACTCATATTTCACTAATCCACTTTGACAATCAGCAACGGTTTTCACTTTATGTCAATTAACATTTCCACATTGATACATCACCAACTAAGGAATCTTTAGAGGACATCAACTTAAAATAATATGAGTTTTTTTTACCTTAAAAGCCATGATTCGAAGTTTGGACTGAATGAGATGAAACCTCCCCTCTCTTCCTGAAGGAATGCTTATTAGAAATTGCCCCAACTTTACATTATATCTTGCATAACTCTTTGGATTCTGGAATCCTGCCAGCCAATTGGAAAACTGCAGATTTTGTACCTATCTTCAACTGACACCAGCAACTACAGATGGATTAGCACTCACAAGCTCAGTATGTAACATTCTGTAAGGAAATAATATGTAAATGTGTACTGAATCATGCTTTGGCGACTGGATGTATACCACCAAGCCAACAAGGTTTTGTTTCTAGAAGACAAAACACAAACTTCCTTATTTGTCTTCAGGACTGCACCGCGATCCTGGACAACGTTCCTACTGATATCATTTACCTCGACTTCTCTAAGGCTTTTGGTAAAGTTCCAACACGGAGAATGCTACACAAACTTCAACACTTGGGAATAAAACGAAAACTTCTACAAGTCTTTTTTAACTACCTAAGTTTTAGAATAATCCAACAGGTAAGGAATCCCAAGGTTTCACAGGTCTGACAAGAAAATGGTGTTTGGAAAATGACAGTAACTGTAAATTTCTCTTCACAGAGTAGTCGTTTGAGAGAACATACCTGTCAAATCTACAATGAGGCACTCTCTCGTGGTGTTTACAGACCTTGAGAAACTAACTTTTGTTGATTTTGCATAGAGGACACTCACCAAAACGATAACATACTTATTGTAGCAAGTTAATTAACTTGTAAGACCAACGCACTGTGACCACCATAACCACATCAAAATATCATGTTAGTAAACAGAACTATGCACGGATATTACTAAAATCATCTATGATATTAATTGGACCTTAACATGTTCAGAGACTTGAGCAACAGATTGTATGTGCAAACACATCTGGAGGCTCTCAGGAATGGAAAATTTCCACATTTTAACATGTCCCGACACTTTCTTACACAAACATTTTCTGTGTCTTAAGGCTAAATGTCCCGACACTAGTACAATTTGTAGCCACCACGTGGCAGCACCAAAATAAGTAAAATTTACTTTACCGATAACGTCTGAACCAATGGTTCGATTTTCGATCTGTAAACGGCATTTAACGCCTTTTTAAAATAGAATTTACGCTACGATGACCTTTTTCCAAAAATCTAACAAAAACGCGAATTTGAAATTAGTTCTCAAACTTCCGAGAACAAATTTAAAAATGTGGCCTTACAGCGCGATGGCGACATGCTTCCTGAATCCAACGCCGTGACAATCATGCAAATCGGACGAATAGGAGCGTCGTAAAGTGAAATTTACGAAAACACCTCGCCCCCCCCCTCACTTCCTCTTCTACGCCGTTGCGTCACCCACCCGCCCGTTGTGGGCCCTTCGTCAGCGCGGCGGCACGGCCAGGCCCGGCGGTAAAAGCGGTGCTACGTCTAAGATTAATTTTTAGCTCTGTAAATAATTCAGCAATTAAAAAATAACAGTATCCTTTTTCAGCTTTATGGGTACTGGCCTGCGATGACGCAGTTATGCTCGTATTAACAAATAACAGAGTTGACACCCTTATGATCATCATCTTCTCCTCTACTCCAAGGATAGGTTTATGACCTGCTCTGACTTCTACCAATTTCATTTCTATAACGATCTGCCTCTGTGTCTTCTATCTCGCGTTCTACTCGTAAACGCTTGCTTTAGAATGCGTGTCAGTCCCATGTATCGAAGTCATTCCTCCCTTCACTCCCTGAAGTCAGAAAGATAGTATTTTGCCATTGATTGCTTGAACAATTAATTTTCATCTTATTTCGCGTCGCGCTTCTGGCCTGAAGTCCTATGGCGAGAGAGACAACTCGCATAGTCGAGGCTTGCGAGCACAACAGCATGGGTGGACAAATGAGCATCAGCACGAAGATTTCATTTGTTATCGAATCCCGCCAAGCGATTTTCGCCGCTAACTTACATACCGCTAGTTCACGTGACAGTGCCTCCCGCGCTGGAGAATGGCTGGTCGGCAAACACATTCGTTAATTTGTTTTGGCCGTGTACAACGAATTCCGCTTGCTAGGTGCATTCCGAGAGCTGCACCCAGACTAACGCCCGCTCTCGGGCACTTAAACCGCAACACCTGCACTTCCCAACCGTTTGCTCCGCGTACAGACCGTGTAATTATATAACAATTCAATTATAACTGAACTAAAAATATAGGAATATTTTGTTTCTCTACGAAAATCTCAATGTGTGTTTGTGTGAGATAGTGTGTGTGTGTGTGTGTTATTTGCCTGTAATAGATCGAAAATGAAAACTGTAATAATTATTTACGAACTACGTAACGTAATTTCATCCTTTACTTTACGAGATCAAATCGTACAAAGAGAAATATCAAGATTGTAGCAAGGTAAACCAGGGAACTCTACAATATACCGATGACGCAGAAATCTTGGTGCCAGCGTGATTATCCCTTCTCCCTTGCGGTCGAGCACGCAGTATATTTTCTGGAACTTTTGGATTTTTTTCATCTAGATCTACCTCTGTTAAAGAGGTTATATTATTTTAAAAATATTTAAAATGACCAAGTGGCCACATGTCATACTTTTCAAGAAGTGCGTATAATGTTTTTCCGTTAATACCATCATTTTGGTCTTTGTATTTGAAATGTTTAAATAATATCCTTTGTGATTTTGATGAAATTAATAAACAGACTGTAAATTATCTTATATTTTAGGATCCAAATTATTTTTGTATGAAAGTTCATAAATATCACGCAATCACGTTTCGGTCGTTTAGGAATGTGCCGCACATTTTCCAACATGTTTTCTTCAGATGCAAAAAGACGAACAACAGTGAGAACTGTTGGGTAGCTATAAATAATCTAGTGACTACATGATATAGTGACCATAGGGTAAAGTGAATGAGAAACGAAATAAAAGAAAGTTTATAATTCTATCTAAGATGAAAAAGAATTCGTGCACACACACACAGGGAGTGACTGACAGACGGACGGACGGACTGACGGACGGACAGATTGACTAATGGACTGACAGACTAACACTTGATCGACTTGCTGGGTCGATCCCCCACTTGGTCGACTTGCTGGGTCGATCCCCCACTTGGTCGACTTGCTGCGTCGATCCCCCACTTGGTCGACTTGCTGCGTCGATCCCCCACTTGGTCGACTTGCTGCGTCGATCCCCCACTTGGTCGACTTGCTGCGTCGATCCCCCACTTGGTCGACTTGCTGCGTCGATCCCCCACTTGGTCGACTTGCTGCGTCGATCCCCCACTTGGTCGACTTGCTGCGTCGATCCCCCACTTGGTCGACTTGCTGCGTCGATCCCCCACTTGGTCGACTTGCTGCGTCGATCCCCCACTTGGTCGACTTGCTGCGTCGATCCCCCACTTGGTCGACTTGCTGCGTCGATCCCCCACTTGGTCGACTTGCTGCGTCGATCCCCCACTTGGTCGACTTGCTGCGTCGAACCCCCACTTGGTCGACTAGCTGCGTCGATCCCCCACTTGGTCGACTTGCTGCGTCGATCCCCCACTTGGTCGACTTGCTGGGTCGATCCCCCACTTGGTCGACTTGCTGCGTCGATCCCCCACTTGGTCGACTTGCTGGGTCGATCTTCCGCTTGGTCGACTTGCTGGGTCGATCCCCCACTTGGTCGACTTGCTGGGTCGATCCCCCACTTGGTCGACTTGCTGGGTCCATCCCCACTTGGTCGACTTGCTGGGTCGATCCCCCACTTGGTCGACTTGCTGGGTCGATCCCCCACCTGATCGACTTGCTGGGTCGATCTTCCACTTGATCGACTTGCTGGGTCGATCTTCCACTTGATCGACTTGCTGGGTCGATCTTCCACTTGATCGACTTGCTGGGTCGATCTTCCACTTGATCGACTTGCTGGGTCGATCCCCCACTTGGTCGACTTGCTGGGTCGACCCCCAACTTGGTCGACTTGCTGTGTCGATCCCCCACTTGGTAGACTTGCTGCGTCGATCCCCCACTTGGTCGACTTGCTGCGTCGATCCCCCACTTGGTCGACTTGCTGGGTCGATCCCCCACAAGGTCGACTTGCTGGGTCGATCCCCCACCTGATCGACTTGCTGGGTCGATCCCCACTTGATCGACTTGCTGGGTCGATCCCCCACTCGATCGACTTGCTGGGTCGATCCCCCACTTGATCGACTTGCTGGGTCGATCTTCCACTTGATCGACTTGCTGGGTCGATCCCCCACTTGATCGACTTGCTGGGTCGATCCCCACTTGATCGACTTGCTGGGTCGATCTCCCACTTCATCGACTTGCTGGGTCGATCCCTCACTTGATGGGTTGATCTCTCACTTGATCGATTGCTGGGTTGATCTACTTATGGATTATGGTTGGCTTAACAGGTATCATAGTTTGCTTACTAGGATCACGGTAGGCTCAACAAGGATCATTGTTGGTTCAAGAAGGATATTGGTTGGCTCAACAAGAATTTGGTTGGCTCAACAAGGATAATGATTGGCTTAACATGGATCGTAGTTGGCTCAACTAGGGTCATGGTTGGCTTAACAAGGATATTGGTTGGCTCAAAAAGGATATTGGATGGCTCAACAAGGATATTTATTGGCTCAACAAGGATATTTATTGGCTCTACAAGGATATTTATTGGCTCAACAAATATATTGGTTGGCTCAAGAAGAATCATGGTTGGCTGAACACTGATTTTGGTTGGCTCAACAAGGATCATGATTGGCTTAACAAGAATCCTGGTTGGCAAGAAGACTCCCATTTCCTGCAATTTAACATGCACTGCATTCACAAGACTAATCACCATTCATCAAACTCTCTAATGAATGAACCTTTTAGATTAGTGTGAGTGGAAATGCCTTTAAGAATCATTGTTCGATTTTAAATCGTAACTCTAAAGACAAATAGACGTTAAAAGAAATGTAGACACCAAAACCAAACTAAATAAAACAGTAGAAAAATTATCGTACATTTACTACTTATTGACATTCTGGACGTTATAAATGTTAACTCAAATTGTTGAATATTTCTTGCGCCAGTATAAATATTTTTGACGCCTCATCTTTCGCAAGGCGGCAATTTGACAATATTCTCTCTTGAATAGTGAGGAAAATTCAATTACATTGCACAAATAAATATATTTCCAAAACTTTAATGAACCACATATTTAAATATTACTGTCATCTGTTGTACATACGAGGTAGAACTAAAGAATTCGCCGAAGTATACAGTGTAAGTATTCAGCATATTGTCTTGTTTTGCAATTTGCCGCCTACGCAAGCAGTCGAGGAAATAGTATATCTGCTTTGACAACATTGTTTGAGGTTCAATATCACTTCATCTAATATAGAATGTTTCTTGTTCTGAGAAGACATGAACTCAATGATTGAGTGACATGTTTGCTTCTTGTTCGTAAAACAAGTGTATAGCATTTTCATTTTATTTTGGTTTGTGACTTTTGGTGGAACGGTATGGCTTCTGTTCGTAGTAAAGGCCAAACAATACACAGTTAAGCTAGAGAAAATATGCGTTGGAGCAACAACCTGCTCAATAGTTTTCACAATCGACAGACTGAATCAGACCTTCAGAGAGATTTTCTCCGTGAAATATAAAGAAGTTTCACAAAATCTTGGAAACACAGACATCAAAGTGAAGATTCGATGGATTATACAGTACGATATAAGTAATACTATAGTATACATACTTTGGTTTTTACTCCAAACGCGTGCCTATTATTATTAATTGTTATTATTATTATTATTATTATTATTATTATTATTATTATTATTATTATTATTATTATTATTATTATTATTATTATTATTATTATTATTATTATTATTGTTGTTCCGGCACTCGTACCGTGTGGACGTGTTCTCGTGTACCTCCCGTTGCTCAGGTTATAAGAGTTGTTTAGTGTTTTTGTGAAACCATAGTTCGCTTTTTCTATCATCACAAATATGAATATGTGCAACCTATGTGAAGAAGAAATATCAGAAGACGGTGTAAAGTGTATGGGATTTGTAGACTTGCATAAACTACTCCGACTCCTTCACAATGGATTGCAACACTAGTGACATAAGAAATCATCAAGTGAACTTTAAAGCGTGTGATAACATTGAACAGTGGCAAGAATTTGTCATAAAATCTGGTGAAATTCATCCTACTCAAGGTAAATTGTCTGTTTTTCATATCAACATTCGGTCATTAAAAAAGCACTGGAATGAGCTTTTGGTCATCTTAAACAATAGCTCCTTTGATATTATTTGTGTAACAGAAGCTAATCTAAAAAAACAAGATGTAGAACTCTACTTCATCGCAGGCTATAAAAGAAGCTACTCGCTATGAGAAATTAAATCAGGAGGGGGAATACTAGTATTTTATAAAAGCAATCTAATATTTGATAATGTAAACTATATTGCAGACCCATTTGAAGCCATAACTGGCACCATTAAAACCAAAAAAAACTTAATTATTACAGAAATAATTATAATCTACAAACCACCCAACACAAACAACATATCCTTCCTTAAAAAATTAAAAACTTTAGTGGAAGCCTTCAACGACCATCCTGCACTCATTATTGGCGACACCAATATCAATATAATAGAAAGAAACAAAACAGTAAATGAATATGAGCTACTTTAGTATAGTAATGGGTTTGTGAATGCTATAGAAGACTTCACAAGAGAGGAAATCAGAGAAGGAATAGTACGCAGCTCCATAATTGACCACATCTTTGTAAGATCGCAAGCTAAGGCAATTTGGTCTGCCACTCTTAAATACAAATTTTCTGATCATTACCCAATAGTCATTCAATACAACCACACAGAAGTAAACATCTTAAAAATGAGTAGAGACATCAAGATTACAACTGTTAAAATATATGATAACAAATCAATCAATTACATCATCAGGAACCATAATTGGAATGAAAGTGAAGATGCAAATGCAGATAAGTTCCTAGAGAATGTTGTGAACATCTTTAAAACAACATATAGGAATTATACCAAAACAATACAAAAAAGGCTTCATAATAACTCTGCAAATAGGAACATCAATAAAAAATGGGTGACAGATAAACTAATAAATATTCTAAAAGAAAGAGACAGATTATTCAAGAAATGGAAGTCTAACCCCAACAATGAAATGTATAAAAGAGCCTATAAACAATACAGGAACAAAGTTAACAATGAAATCAGAAATGCTAAGAAAGAATATCATGATCGGTACTTTAAAAACAAAGAAAATGATTGCCAAGGAATATGGAAGGAGGTGAACAACATGTTAAATAGGAAGACAGATAAAAGTATTGATGACAAATTGCTGATGGCATTTGGGAGCCGCTTCAGAACTGATATACTTGTAAATAAGTTTGCTGACCATTTCATTCAACAAGTAGAAAACATAACAGAAAGCAATGCAACGGTCAACTCTAGCAACAATAACGAAGTGATGGATTATCATGAACAAACAACTGATTGCAGCTTTTATTTACCTTATACAAGTGAAAAAGACTTGATCAAAATTATAAAGAAGAAAATTAGTATCAAAAAAGCTCCAGGAAATGATGGAATAAGAACAACAGATATTGTGAATAATGCAGATGTACTAAGTGGAATATTAAGCAATCTAATAAACAAGTGCATTAGAAATGGAATATTCCCAGAAGGATTAAAAAGCTCCATTATTAGGCCCATTCACAAAAGCGGAGATATGAGTGATCTCAATAACTATAGACCTATATCTATCCTCCCTGTGTTTGAAAAAATATTTGAGAAGTACATAATACAGAAACTCCATCAATATATGAACGATAATCATATAATACATACAAACCAATATGGATTCCAGAAAGGTAAGGGAACAGAAGAAGCTCTGATCCAAGTCACAGATTACATAAATAATAATCTTGATAAAGGAAAGGAAGTAATGGCAATATTCATTGACTACTCCAAGGCATTTGACACTGTTAGTCACACAATTCTATTGAAGAGACTGCAAGAAATAGGCAATGAAGATCGGTTTTTAAGATTGTTTAAAAGCTATCTAAAGAATAGAAAAATATTAGTCAAAATAAACAATATCTTAAGTCATCCCAAAACTATCAAACATGGAGTACCGCAAGGAAGTTGCTTAGGGCCAGTGCTACTTTTAATATATGCCAACAACATATTTAAAAACATAGAAAATTGCAAACTTTACATGTATGCAGATGATGCTGCTCTTTTGTACTCTAATAGCGACATAAACAAATGTAAAGACCAACTACAAACAGAATTTAACAACATTGTTAACTGGTCATATGAAAACAACTTGTATGCTAATCCTGTGAAAACCAAAGTAATTCATTTCAAAACTCGGAAAAAACGTAAAAACTTAAAATTAGAAAAATTAACTCTGCACGATTATCAATGCACAACCATTGGTTGTAGTGATAAATGTATCAAGATTGACTACGTAACACATTACTCATATCTAGGAGTTGTTTTGGATGAGTACCTGAGATATAACTTGCACACAAATTACCTGTTCAACAAAGTAAAAATGATAGCTGGCTGTATGTATTCAATTCAGACTTTTGTAAATGAGCAAATTTTGAAAATTATATATACCTCTCTAATTGAATCATTACTGAGATATGGTGTGCGAGCCTGGGGTGGTGCATGCCAAACATACTTAAGCAAATTGGAAAATATACAGGCTAAAGTATTAAAAATAATGGCCAAGAAGAGAAATCTCAGCCAGTGTGACCTGCCAGCTTGCTACAACACTCTAACACCAAAAGGATTCTACATGTACCTCAACATAATTCGGAACAATAATGATAATAAATTCAAAATTGATGCACCAAATGGGTACAAAACAAGAAATCCAAAGTACCAAATACCATTAACATACAACAGTTATGGAAAAAGAACTCTCTGAAGTATCTGATACCTAAACTATACAACCAGATACCCAAAGACATTAAATACCCCAAAACCAACCACAAAGACTTTAACAACAAAATTAAATCATGGCTGCAAATAAACAAACCTGCGGTGTGACAACCAACAACAGTGTATAGGATACTTTTGTCAATAAAAGAAAGAGACTAGATTGAAATTCATGAACAAAATTGAGTAACCATAGAATATTTTCTGTGAAATTAAGAATGTTTATAAGGTGTGTACCAAACTAATACGATATACTGTTATTGCAAAATGTGATGAGACTATGTATTAATTTGCATCATATACAAATAACTATGTTAAGTTCAATCATAAAATACAAATATAAAACATGTAAAATATTATTAATGATTGTATAATTGTAATAATTATATTAATTTATTGTTAAAATGTTTTATATGACAAAATTGTTTGCATATTATATGAATTGTACAGGAACCAGATGATAAGTCTCTGACTTATCTGGACCCTAAACTAAAGAAGTTAATAAAATTACAAATTACTATTACTATTATTATTATTTATAATAAATAATAATAATAATAATAAGCAATTATAAGCAATAAAAAATTGTTGTTATAATAATAATAATAATAATAATAATAATATGTATAATGGAGTCCTTATATTTCTTTCTTTTCAAACATTATATTTCTCTGCAAAGAAAGCAAATGACCAGAGGAAAGTCAGAAAACTCTACGGGGATTCCAGCCCAGACCAAGACAAGATAAAGAAAAGTTTATTCAAGAAAAAAGTGAAGAAATGGAAGAACATAACAACAAATGGAGATCGTAAGAAATTTCCAGATCATCTGAAATATGACCACGGACTGTAAACCAACAATGGCGAATGTTAAAACGAGAACGACAAAATAAATACAACAAAAGAAGAGATCACAAAAAGATGGGAAGAATACGAAGAAGTTATATGATAAGGGCTTACAAATAGAGTAGTGTATAAATATAGATGATTGCGAATAAGAACCTGAGATCGAAGAAATTAATTGGGCGACAAAACAACTGAAAAATGGGAAGTCCCCCGCTGTAGATAATATTCCAATCGAACTATTCAAAGATACAGGGGAAGAAATCTTGGCGAAACTAACACAATTATGCAATGTGATCTGGAAAATAAAACAGTGAACAACAGATTTGCAACGCACTATAATTATTCCATTACCAAAGAAAGGAGACAGCCGAGATTGTGCAAATAACAACACAATTGCATGAATACCGTGTGATTCAGTCAATCGGCAAAAGTCATCCCTCGGAAAAAGAAAAAAAAAAAAGATTTTAAAAATGTTGTTACTGTAAGGATATACTTTAAGATTTTCAAAAATAATTCACATTCAAAGAAACCTCATTTTCTATCTACTCTGGAATGTTGTGTAGATTGCATTATGTCACGTAAGCGTTAGAGTAAAGCACATCCTAAGATCATACTCACAGAAAAAGGATTTCCTTCGTTTTTAAACTTGTTTGAATGTTCCATATTATTTATATCATTGTGTCCGATATGTCACGAAAGACTCACGTCTAACTGGTTTTGCATGATGCAATTTTTACAGATAACTTTTTCTAGAAAATCCACTTTTTATAAAACAAAGAAAATGGAAGGGAAAACACGCTCCAAATGCAAGCAAACATCTAGGAGTTATCCAATTGCATCATTACCCTTTCTTCATTTACGTAGTCTGTATGAAATGACTCACCAGGAATTATTTATTCCCTTGAAAATTATACAAATATAACAAATTTATTTTATATCAAAATAACTTACCAAGTATGCTGGGATAAGTCATGATTCATACTATCTTATTTTGATGCTTGTTACGGCGTTGGAGTCAGGATACAGGTCGCCAGACCGCTATTTTATCACTTTTTTAAAATTTGAAGTCGTAGGGTTCCTCGGCCAGAGTCATGTGCATGATCTTGGCTGTCCGGGTAACGCCGCGTCGAAGATTGTTGCCGACGTATCGACCATCTTGTCGTGGTCTTACCATGTCCATACCATCTGATGTATGGGCATACCAGCCCTGAGGAAGACCATGACAAAATGGTCGAAACGTCGGCAAAACAGCCTTCGACGCGACGTAACCCGGACAGCCAAGATAATGCATTTTTTTAAATTTGTCCGAAAGTAAGAAAACATTTTTAAAATTAGCTTCGACTATTTTACTTGGGAAAAGAGATTCACCAGATGAACTCTTCAAAGCAGATGAACGTCGTTTTGAGATCAAAAATTGAGTTGTAGGATAAAAGAACTTGTGTGTATACTCCGCTCATTTTTTACAGTATTTGACAACGGAAGATCTTAGACCAAGGTGGAGTGATAATAGAAGACCTTAGAAGTAAAATATATCTAAAATAAGATGTGAGGAGATGGAATAATGCAGATATACACAATTAGTTCCTTTTTTAAAAAAATAGTTAAAATTCGGAATCAATATTTTGAGTAATGCATCAAAAAATTTTAAAATGGTATTCGAAGGAAGACGGATATATGTGTGAAAAAGGATAGTTATGTACTACTATTACAGACCGTTTACCTCAGTCTGTAATAGTTGTATAGAATCTCTAGTTTGATATCCGTGGAAAAATAGATTGAGATGCAAAGTGACAAACGCATAAACCGAGTGTGTGGCTTGCGTGTCCCGCAAGTACCGCCTCCTCCGTCGGGGCTGGCTGCACGACGCCGGGCCTGGCCGTGCCACAGCGCTGACAGAGGGCCCACAACGGGCGGGTGGGTGACGCAACCGCGCAGAAGAGGAATTGGGGGGGGGGGGGGGGGTGCGAGGTGTTTTCGTAAATTTCACTTTACAACGCTCCTATTCGTCCGATTTGCATGATTGTCACGGCGTTGGATTCAGGAAGCATGTCGCCATTGCGCTATAAGGCCACATTTTTAAATTTGTTCTCGGAAGTTTGAGAACTAATTTCAAATTCGCGTTTTTGCTAGATTTTTGGAAAAAGGTCATCGTAGCGTAAATTCTATTTTAAGAAAGCGTCAAATGCCGTTTACAAATCGAAAATCGGACCATTGATTCAGACGTTATCAGTAAAGTAAATTCCCCTGTGATAGTGCTGCGATCTATTGAATTTTCCTACAAGTATTTTTCGGTGCATTTAGCCTTAACACATCCAGGTTAATAAAATTAAGAACATTATGAGTTATATGATAACTGAAAACTTTGTATCTTCTTTTCTCATACATTTTTATTTAAATTGCATTAAAAATTAAATGGCATAACTGTGAACAATGACAAAAAAAGATATATCAAGATTACAGGCAGCGGAAATAAGATTCCTTAGAGTGGTAGCAGGATATAACCTTTTGGACAGACAAAGAAACACACAAATCCGAAACAAGCTAAATGTAGAAAGTCTTATAGAGAAAGTCACCAACTACACCTACTACTCATGGCAAGATCACATGTTGCGAATGAACAACGACAGAATTCCTAAACAAGTGGCAAATTATCAACCGAGAGGAAAAAGGAATGTAGGAAGTCCAAGAATGCGCTGGAGGGACCAAAATTAAGCGGCGTAACAGGCATTATGCCTAAATACTTGAAGATAAGAAGAAGAAGAAGAGAACTCATAAAAAGTAAACAATATTTTATAAAGCTGACATTTTATTTATGTCATTCGGAAATTGTACAATGGACCTCATAGCTTGTCACATGTTTTGTCTTGTTTCTTTTCCCTTGCACAAATGTACAACACAGTTGAATTCTATTTTCTGAAAACTGGTAAAATTCATGAAACAGAGCATGTACAGATATTTGTACATTACTTAGACGAAAAAGGGATTATGATTCCCATATTGAAAATAATTAATAACCTTGTTGAATACAACTGTCCCCTTAAAAATCAGAATATAAATAACGAATTATGTAAAAATCAATGCAATTATTTTTCTCAATACAAAATTCTCAAAACATACCAAATCTAGCGAATTTTTACACATTATTTATCCAATGTTGATTTCTTTACACAGTGTGTCACTACTAACTACTGCCCTGTGTGTTAAATTTCCACAGGATTGTCATAAAAACTTTATATACACTCAGTACTGTGAATCAGTTCATCCAGACTGATTTCCGTCTTCTTCATCCTCCTCCGCAGATCCAGAACCCGAGCCTGAACCAGAACCTGACCCTGACCCTGAACCTGACCCAGAAGCAGACTTTTCAGATTCCTCATCTGAGTCTTTCAATGCCTTTGCTTTGTCCAAGCGTTTTGCTCTTCTTGACTCAATATCAGATCCTTCTTCATCACTAGAGTATATGGGAGGACGATTGTCACCACCTGCAACATGATCCCAACAATGTTTATAGAATACTCGTACTGTTTCACCAAAATGCCCTAAACACAAGATTGTAGGGGCAGTAATTTTGAGATGGACCTCTGAACCAAGAATATATTTGAATAATTTTTAAATATTTTTGAAAATTATATTAGAATTAAACAAATAGTTTTTAGAAATTAAAATTGAAAATTAAAATAAATATTGTAAAGGACATAATTTAATTTCAAGAAAGAGCTGAGTCACTCTTTACCTCATATTTATCTCAACTTGTTCTATTATAAAATTTGATAAAAAGAAAATGCACCACCAAGTTCTTAGAGGGAGATGGAGAGACAGAGAGAAAGAGAAAAGAAATTCAATCGATCTCAAGTAGTTCTTAAATGCAATGATATCCATGGGGGGCACTGAGTAATCCTCGTTGGATCTCATCCAAGATCCCAAACAATTAGTTTCAAACGACAACAACAACAACAACAACAACTAATCAAAACACTGTTTATAGATTGTTATTACGAGTATTCAATATTGAGTTAAAATTGTGGAGCAAATGCACACATATATTTGTCAATAATCAGAAGTAAGTTTTCACACAGACATTTGTAATAAAAAATTGACCTGAAAAGTATTTAGCAGGTAAAGAAATTCCAGATCATTAGCCAGAGAGTTCTTCACAAATTATCACATAGCACAACACAGAATACAATAACATAAAGAGGATTTTCAACAAAGACTTTAAGAACCCCCAATGCCATGTTTGTTACAGCAGAGTATCATTCTTTATTGTGTTTTTCTGTGTTGTATTCATGAACGTAAAGATGAATAATTAAACCATATACCAATAAATGCATTACAGATACATACGACATGAAAACTTGAGAGAATGATCATCACAATCATAAAAGAAGACTCTTAGTACAACACACAGTAATTGATATATGATAGTACAATGGAAATGCAACACTTGTGATATACTCTGCAATGTTCACTGATTTCTCATGTTTGAGAACATGAAGAATTAGATAGGACTATACTTAGAATTAATTTTGTAAGGAACGTCCCTTATTATAAGGAAGCTATACGTACCCTTAGCACCAGATCCACCTTTCTTGTATTTGTTTTTAATAGCAGCCAAAGAGATAGCCCCTTCATCTTCAGATCCTTCCTCTTCTCGATTATCAGGCTCCAGATAACTGGTACTCAATCCCCTGTTGGCTCCTCGTTCCCTTACACGCTTTTGTTTGCTCTCACGACGCATTGATGCACGAAGACGCTCTTCTTCTTTCTGTAATGCGTCGGAAAATTTCTGTTTAGTTTAGCTTCATTTGATTTCTTCATGCAGTAATTCATACAAATTACATTACAATGGTTGAAAAATATTTAATATAAACAGCGGTACTGAAAGGTTAACCTGTGACATTGACAAGACTGAAAGAAAAGAAAATGAAGGAGGATGAGTACTATTAAAAATGGACAGATTATAATTAACTACGATAATTGCCATGAGTCACCCATCAAAAATGAAAGGACAGAATCACACTCCGATATTAATTTATGAACAGCAGAACACATCTTAATTTCGTCAACACAAAATTTGCTTTTTGCTTTTTGCCTTCTGAAAATTTTCTTTATCATCAATAACAGGTTTTCAAACCGCTGACCTCTAGAGATCTGCAAAGCAATTTTAGGGAGACCCTCAAGGGGCCACAGAAAAAAATTTGAACTCTTTGCAATTGAGGCTGTTTGACATAATACATGTAATAATTGAATTGAATTCCTCTTAAATTTATTAGTCATTTTGACACTGCATTCTTGAAAACCAACAGTATGTGAATCTAAGGTTAGATCCACTGATTTCAAAAAAATCGCTGAGTTTTGTTTCTTCAGGGTTATCCTCCCCTGTTGCTTACATGTTTTATTACATCCTTTTTTTACTTACTTATTTTCACAAAATAATTTTGCACCATGACACACATTCTTTGTAATATATCAGTACTTTTGGTTTATTTTACTAAAAGATAGGGCCTTTACAATGCAGTTCCTGACACAAGAAATTATGTTATAGATGTACATTAGGGAGGCTGTAATAACTTTTCTACAAGAGATGAAAACTATCTCAAATAATGAACTGGTGGTGTTACAACAGCACACACTGCATTATTTGCAACAGTTAGGCAATATTATGTACTACATTAACTTATATAAGTGTTTCTCACGAGCAAAAGCCACTGTGTTACATTACTTTCTCTTTAATATGAAAACATAATATGGCGAGAAAGAGTAAAGGAATGGGAGAGTTTATTGTTGATGTGTTTTAATAATTAAACACCTTACTGTAAGTGAACTGAAGTTTGAAATTTCATTTAGATTTTGTAGCAAAACACATTTTTGAAATCAAACAATTTTTTCAATTCAAAATAATGTCACAAGTTTTTTTATATAATTTAAAGTAAAAGTTACACTTTAATGTAAGTTTTACTTTATTTAAGTTAAATATTATCCAAATCAATTTTTTCCGAACGAAAATATATTTAAAAACAAACAAACAAAACATTATGACAATTTCGTTCATTATTAGAATGATTGACACATGATTTATAAATTTTTCTTTCTATACCGCTTTCCTGGAATTATCTTGACAATTATATAACAGATATACTGCTTTTTTTAAGAAAATTTCCCAAGTTTATCCCAATGTACATAATATTGTTAAAATTTATCTTGGCTAGTAAATCATTAAATCCATATACTACCTGATAAAAAGATTTCTACTTGGTCGCAATTTCTTTTTAGTTTTTTGTTTTATTTAATAGTTTAGTTCTTTAATTTTTAGTAATTTTAGGGAAGAACTCATTTTGAAGAAAACTACAGATAATGATCACTTTATGTTCAATTCTGATTTTCATGCAACATTACCAATTGATTCCTGATTTTTCTAATAACATCAATAATTTCAATTGTTGGAGACTGAAAAGATATATAAGAACTTACATGCTTTCAGTAACAAAAGAAACGAAAAAGGAAAAACAACAACAACAACTATAACAACAACACCAACCATCCTGACTTGTGGAGATTCATTTGAGAATTTCCAAAACACAAATTTTATTTAATAGGACTATTACATGAATGAAATTACATCCAACAGGGTTCCAAAATGCACCAGATATTGAAACGAACTGAAAGAATGTTAAAATCAAAGACGCAATGTTATAGTACATGTACATGTACTGTACATGTTATAGTACAGTAGCTGTGTTATTGCACATCAACACAGCGATCGATACATATCGCCTACTACGATAGATGAATCGCAGTTTATAGATGGCCCGTAGGGAGGGGCAGTAAGAAAAAACAGATATAAAAAGAGATAAATTTTTCAGATACACTATCCGATTGGGGCACTTAATAGGTATAGTTAAACACAATTGGTTTTAATTTAGTGAGCGGAATAGTTGTCGATATTCTTCATTCACAGCAAAATATTTTTTTTTTTAAAGTACAAAGGGCAAATTACAATTATGAAGAAATTCCCAATTCACAAGAGTGCAAGTAAAATCCACGAATTGAACCAGGTTTGTATCTACAAATTCAGATATAACAACACAATAGGAAAACTTATTTTACTAACAAAACTGTTTACAGAAGAGGTAACTCAAATACCTCACCTTTATCATGATGTGCCTGTTCTGCTCGGGATCAGCTCCCACCTGAGACAGAACTTTGATGCCAGAAGTCTTCTGAGATCTGTCCGCCAAAGATAGGGTCATCTTCCTGTGAGTAAATGACTCTGTAGAATGTGGTCGGAAAGTAAGTTTTGTTCTGAACACAGCTTGACCCTGCAAACCTGTGCCCTGCCTGATAAAAAGATGATTGTGGTCACCCTGAAAGAAAAACCAACAAAAAACTATTGGCCAGCAGAAGCAAAAATGCTGAATAAAACCACACAAAATTGTAGCAAGCATACTGCTCAAGAACAACAAATCTAATACTCCTGTATACCGATGCAACAAATTAAAAACTTCAATGCAAAAGATCTTCATGAATACGGCAACAACATAATATATATGGATACATGGTACAACAATTTTTTGTACACCAAGATTATAAAAAAGTTGCAGTTCAATAGCACAATACGTTAGTACCAAAAATTTAATGGCGGGTGGCTCTTTTCATGAAGCCTTGCTGACGCATGACAGCTATGTTGTAAGCTGTGACAATTAAGTATTGGATTTTAGTCAGAATAAAAATCAAATATTTGCAATTTTTCAGTAAAAATTGCAACCAATTTAATGTTTTGTTTACTCCCCGAGTTCATGGGGAATATAACAAATCCATAGACACTTCTCATATTGTTGGGGCCTGCATAGATTTCTTTCAATTTCTGCAAGAATTCAAATAAGTAATATAGATAAAGTCACCTCTTTCACTGATGGCAATATGAATATAAAGATACAGATATTTTAATTTTTAAATTATAATAATTTCATACAAAATTAAATTCCTTTTGAGTATATTGTTAAAATCATTATTTTTTTACTCAGGATGAGGAAAGATTATAAATGTAACAACATATTTTATATCATATACCAATTCTCTGCAATAAAAATTCATTATCTTAGTGAAAATATTTTTAACTATTACAACACAAACAACAAATTCAGACCGTTTTTTTTCTTCCTTTAAAATGGGAACCAAAGTTTTCTTCACTTTTATTGGGCCTACCTTCATGTTCATTTTAAACTCGTTTATCAACTATCAATGGAATGTGTTACTTTGTTAACTTAAATATCATAAAGAAGAAACTTCAATGAATTTAATGCATCTGCATTTGTGATCATTCAAAAATTACTAACGAAAGACAGCTCAACCTGTATCAACGTTTTTAATGGCAAAAATAAAAAGCATCAAAATATGCCTTTTTTTTATGTCAAAGAGTCCTCTCTTAATAATAATTTTCCCAAAACATGCTACAAAATGCTAAGTCTTAATTTTATCAAGTTAAAAAATGCTATGGCCATTATGCAAATGTGATTTTTTTAAATTTAAAATGCTAAATTCTACTATCACTACATACACCTTAATATGATCGCAAGTAAATCTTATTACTTTAAAACTTTTTTCATTACAGGTCCTACTTACTGGCAACAGTGATCACAGTTATGTAATCATTGTGATAAGAATTTATAAATTTGTAATTTCAATGTACGCAATTACAAAAACTATGAATTACAAATGCACCCAGACATAAAAAAAAGTAATAAATCTCAAGATATTATGAAACAGACATATTCAAACCTGCATCATGACATACCTGCAATGGTTGCTTATACACATCAAATATTTCAGAGCCAAGGTGCAGAGAATAGCTTCCATCTGACCACTTCACAAAACGAGCATTGCTCTCTTTGACAACATCTCCCTGGTTGTTGAACACCTCTCTCCATCGAATTGTATTCTCAACTTTCAGTTTCAACCTACACAGAGAAAGAAAACAAGTGATGTTTAAACAAATGATGGGTCGATTGGGCCTAATAAATTTTCTTTGAGTAACAGATAGTGTGTGGACGTGATTTCATTGATGCAGTGCAAATGCAAAATAAAAACAAAAGTCAAGATAATTGGAAACAACAACAAAAACATGGGCAGAGATCTGACATTCTTCATGTCTAGGAAATCATACTACAAATTATTGATTCTTTACCTCTCTTTATAAATCTTAGCAGTGAAGAAATTAATTAAAAAAAGATATGCAAGACTCTTGGATGGTAGAAATGAAACTTCTTAGTTAGGAAAAGTTGATTTTATGCTTCTTTTCCCTGGTTAGTTAATTTTTTAAAATTAGGTTTTAGGATCATGAAATGATAATCAAAATTAGAAGTGTATATGAATTATACCAGAAGGAAAGTAAAGAATATCTGTCAAAGAAAGAAAAGGAGTTAGAAAAATGGGAAGGTGAGTGAAATAAATGTGAAATATAGAAATGATGCTATGAGGCTCTTCTAGGAAGCTAGGAAGTTCCATTAACAATGACGAGTTGAAAACAAATGTGTACTACACAAAACAATCTACCTACCATTCATATATTTATTTTTAAATATAATAAGAAAGCATCTACAAGTAGCACTGATTGCCTTATGGTGCGTTTTACATGGGACACTTTTTTCAAAGAAAATTGTCCCACGCCAATATGCAAGTGAAGGTTCTGGTGAAAATATTTCTGAAGTTGCAGGGCACTAGTTTGCTTGACAACTAAATTCATTTACTTGTATAAACAGACATTCTGTAGAGCTCCATGCAGTAGCATAGTCATTGTCAAGTGTGGCAACAGCGAGGGCAACTTCATGATCTACTACAGATGAATTTGTCCTATTTGGGGCTAAAGAAGTACAACTTTAAAAAACAACTCATTCCATTTGCAACAATTTTGCAAAAGAAAGAAAAATTGCTTCCACACACAGTTTGATATAAATGACTTATCAAATTTACCTGAGCATAAGAAGACATCTTGTCCTTGTAACTTAAAATTAGTTCCTGAAAATTGACTTCAATAAAAGATGACCCAGTTTTACAAATGGACAATTTTTTTCCAACAAATAAAATGAAAAAACTGCTCTCGTGGTTCGCTCTCGAAGTTGCTTGCCTTTCACCACTGAAGTTCCGGGTTCGATTCCCTTAGAATCCCTGTAGAACCTCACGTAAAATTTGTTACCACAAAACGAGTTTGCATGGTTCACAGGGGCTAGTCCAACCCCTGTGAAGTGTCCTAAACCTTATCCCAATCCTTACTGCTTCCCAATTCCGGCTGCTGAGTAGTGACACAGGGGTGCGTAGTATGATGCACATATGCAGAGATGCTACTTGGCAGTCCTCTTGACAATTGACTGTGATGAGATGTGACGTGACGGATATGTTGAAATATTAATGGAAGATTACTCCGGAAGCACAAAGCACTCAATGCCCCGCAACGCTTGGAGACATGTTGCGTCAATTAAAGACGCAACAAATTAAAAAAGAACAACAACTAACCACCTCTATATTTCTTATATATAATACAAATATAAAGAATGTAGATGTCCCTTGAAAGACTAACCAAGAAGTAAGGACATCAGAAAAAGCCTCAAAACAAAAACATACAACAGAAGAGGTAAAGGAGGGTAGATAAGAGTAGGGAAGATATAAGTCCCCTACATCAAATGAATTAAGGAAGAAACACTACCAAAGGCAATAAGATATAAACTATCTGTGGCCTGAAACAGCAAAAATGTGGAACAAAACCACACAAAATGTTTTTCTGAAACGTAGCATTCATACAGCACAAAAACAAAATAAAATATTAATATTTAACACAAGGGTATCCTTTTTCCTTTTTTGTCAATCAATAAACAAGTTTTCAAAAAATTTTTGTCCATATAAAGCTGAAACATGACATTTTATGTATTATTTATCAATTATGTGTGAACAAATAATAATTTAAGCGTTTATGTCTAAAAATGAAAAAATTACAAACAATTTTTGATGATATTGTTTAGAGTAAAAAATAAAATTATGCAGTAATCAGAGATGAAATTTCGGAAGAACAAGTATAAGTAAAAAACGTGTAGTAAGTACAAAATATGTATCGTCACATTTATTTGCAAACTTTGTTGCAACCTTTAACATATTACAACCTTTGCAATGCAAAAAAGGGAATATTGGTAAATCAACAAATGGGGTGGTTTTGATAGCCAATGTCTCAAAAGGATAGTGTAAAAGGCAGCAAAACAATTTGAATATATTAATATTTTTCAAAAGAAATACATCTTACATCAAATTATGCACATATACTCAAGATATACGAACAAATTTTTCAGAAGTTGATATAATATTGGAAAAAAATGTAATATGTTTTCATATTACCTAGCACGACCTTCTTCATCTAAGGTTTCTTCTTCATCTATTTCATCTTCATACGTCTCAGTGTCAAAGGGTCGAGTCTCCACAGACAAGAAGTTTGGCAGTTTTACAAAATGGATTTCACGTCCAAGATCAGATGTAATTTTAGGGATTTCCACATCAATTCTTGTCTCTGGAATTGGCTCTTCATTCTCCTTTTCTGCTTCCTCCTAAGAAAATATAGAAAAATATGTCAACTGGTTGTTCACAATCTAAAGCACATAAAGTATAGAAATAAAACCACAGTGATATAAAGGGAGACAAACATGGCCAAGAAATTACGGACTTAGCCTCTGATGGCAACTTCAATTATACACACTTACACAAGTGTAATTAAAGAAACATAAAATACAAATCATGAAAATTTTAATGCCAAATTTTGATTCCTATTATTTTTTTACAGACATGTAACAAAATTAACAATAAACAAGGATATTACAATGATTCCAACTTCAACATTCAACTTTTACACTCAAAAAGTGAGAAGCAGTGACATTTAAAGCTAATATCAAAGTGGTCATGAGAGTGGATAAATTCAAACTATATAACAACATGAATCAAGCAACTACTATTTTACCATTTTCATAATGGAAATTACTGCAACCACAATAAGAAGTTGCTGATTAACAGTTGTGAATTCCTAATCAATGAAAGACAAGCAGCAAATTTCAAATTTATGAATGTAACGTACATACTATACATTTTGTGGCCCCTATACATTTCCCCTACAAATTAGTATTTTTATTTAAATTAAAAAATAGCTTTTTATGCCCCAAGTCATTATATGGGTATACTAATGATCAAAGCAGCATCAAAAAGCCTGTGAGCATTTGGCACAAGGGCTATTTGTCACTTGATATGATTAGAACCAGTAAACATCGTGGTGCATACAAGATTTTATTTTTTTACTAATTTTAATGATTCAGATTTACTGAATTACTAATTAACTAGATGTTAAAGTGACTTGGGTTATAATTTTGATTTTTGATTGTCATATCTTTTCACATTTCCATCCTATAATTCTCTTCATTCAAGAACATGTAGTGCAATTCTAATGTTTTCATAATTACTTTTGAAACCACAATCTTCTCGATCCAGGTAAGTTTTGCAGTGTACATCACGCTCAGTAGCAAAGGCCATAACACGTAATAATGTATCATTAAAAAAAATCATGATTTTTCTCTCCCCTCGATTAGAAGTAGGATCTTAGGCTTGTGTACTTACATTCTCTCCCTCTTGAGCCTCTGCTCTTTCAGCTCCATCCATTTCCACATCGTCATCATCTCTGCGCTCTGCTACTACATCACTCTCAGCTCCACTTTCACGATCCTCAGTACTGGCAGTTCTCTTAGCTTTTGCTGCTTTCTCTTCCTCGTCAGAACTGATGTCACTTGCATCTCCAAAGAGAGCCTCCGCTGTCGCTGTAATTTTCAAACATTAATGAATTATATTCTTCTAGATAGTTTCCAGTTTTTAAAGCATGCTTCCAAACAAAAAATCTCCAAAATGACATCTCCATTAAATCAAGATTTGAGACTTTCATCTATTAGTTGTTGATTTTTAAAGATTCAGTAAATCGTATACCTCTATCTAAACACTAAAATTTAAGAATTATTATGTAACCTTATGTTAAGTGTAGCTTATAGTATATTCAAAATGATAAAGTAATTTGTGAGAGTAGACCTTCCAAAAACAACCTCTTTGCAGCTATGTATGTATTGTTGCAAAACTATGTATTATTACAACACAGACAGCACCATGAATTATTTCACACTGTTAAATGTTGCTTTAGTAGAAGGTATCTGAGATTTGGAAAAGACATTTGTTGATCAAGAGAAGAATAAAGTCTGGTGACTTTTTTAAGTTCTCCAAACATTAATTTATTACATTTGGATATTGCATTTTGCAAGAATGGACTTTCATTTAATGTACAATAATGGCAAAGAACTTTGAATGTTATAACTTATAATAGCTATTATATGGTGAGGTAATCAAATACCATCATCATTGTATTACAGTTAGGATTTACACAGTATTTTCCTTAAATTAAAATATAAAACGTTTTGAGGATAATTTCTTGAGTTCTTAACAAAAAATTAATTATCAAAATTAGCTTATATAGACTGCAAATCTATGATCTCAAATTAAAATTAACTTCAGAAATGAGCATCTTATTAAATGTTCTTTGGTTCTTAACAGAAATGCTACGAACTTGTCAAGCTAACAATTTGTGAGCATCTAAAAATTAAAAATCAATATGACAAGAACAACAACACTAACACCAATAAAAAGTGAAATACAGGATAATTGCTTTCCTATTTGCAGCATTACTAATATCTGTTTGCTCATAGATTTATTAATTAATCCTACTATCCAGGAGAGGACAATTTTTTAAACATAGAAATGGAATTTATTAATAAAATAACGAGAATGTGCTTAAACAATAGTACAAATATTAATAAGAAACATGATCTAGGTATTTCTGAATATTGCCTAGAAAATTCAAAGAATAATTTATCTTACTTTTCATTTAATAACATGTTTATTGCTTAGGATCATATGACATGTACTTCTCCTTCACATTGACATGCCTGCAAATTAAGTTTGCTATATTGATCTCACCAGAGGGTCCTTCTCCTCCACTCTCATCTTCACTTCCTGCTTTCTCAGGTCTCTCCTCAGCATCACTGTCATCACTTGCTACCTTCGCAGCTCCACGCTTCTTTGGTTTATGTTTCAATTCAGCATCTGAACCACTATCATCACTTATTATAGCTCGCTTTCGTTTCCTGCAATGCAAAGTCTTACTTTCAAAGTTCCATATACAAGAGACATTTGTAGAAAAAACAACTAGTGTAGTTCAATATACTATGAAGTTCAATATACTATGAAGTACACTACAACATACTGCTTTTTCTCAAATTATATTCTTTAGTTATCTTTTGATAACACTCTTAATGAATATCAGAATGAGGGCACTACTGTACAACCAAACTTTGGAGAAAAATAATGAAATATATTTACATTCTCTTTCAAACATATCCTGATTTAATTTAATATAATACTTATAAAACATTTTTCATATTCTTTTCATCTTTTGTTTACACTTAGAATTATCAAAACACAGGACAGTCACAATAATTAACACAATAACTACATGAAACTTCAAATATATTGCAAAACAAGTGATACCGTAGTTATAAATATTATAAGCAATACATTATATTCTTCTTTTTTTTTTTTTGTCCTAGAATTCTGATAACCTTATCTTCACAACACTGTAAAAAATTAACTCGTTTTCTTAATACGCTGGTTGCACACACAAAAATTACATTTGTCACACTTTAATGAAGATAAGCTAAATTATCAATGTCTGTGAAGCTATCACCCGTTTCACCCAATTCAGTGATACGTTTTCAAAAGTCTGTCATGTTTAGCAACAGTATATTTTCATTACTTAAATAATTCAACAACTTTAATAATTTGGATAATTATTGCATAATTTTCATTAGTTTAAATTGTCATGAAATTGTTACAGTTATATTTCAGCTTATTTGTTAATTTTTTGTATTAATTTTATCATCATGATTTCCTAACATATTTTCACTGGACAAAACACAATTGTAACATTCAAAATAATTAATATTTCTATACAATATTAAATATTTTCAACCAATTACATTTAATTCAAACCATAAATGCAGTAAAACAATAAAGAAGAATAACATGCAAAAGATGGTCAAAAAATATCAAAAACTATTGAGTTGTATCTGAAGTTGAGTTACAGTAAATGCCTTTTAATATTTGAATTAAATTCTATGCATTACATCTATTCAAATCAAGCATTATTTTTTTACACCAGTAGTAAATTATTTTTTAACTTACTTGTCATCATCGCTCTCAGCATCACTTTCAGCTTTTTTATCACCTTCATCCCCACTACTTTCTGCTTTTCTCTTCACAGATTTCCGTTCTACATCACTTTCATCACCTGTTAAATATATCCAAAATCTATGTAAATAAAACTAGGAACACGAAGAAGAAAAAGTAAAAACGAAAGAATCATGTCTTCAAGGGCATGGAAAACAATCCAGTTATATATACCCACGATTGCCAAAAAGAGAAAAATCTTATGAACATATCATTTGTTTAATGTTCCCTTCTCTCATCCATGAAAAATAATTTTTAAACAATGATACTGTTGGCTGAATACCAGTCTACATTAGAACATTTGCAAATCATATTTTTCATGAAATAATGGATATGTAGTCTTGCATAGGTATCTTATGTGTGTACGTACAACAAACGATAACAAACAAAACAGTCATGAAATATCTGTTAATGTTACCAGTCTACTAGTATAATTCATAAGAGGAAATAACAAGTAGCATTTCTGCTTGTCCTAAAATCCATAAATTGTAAATACACTTATTTGACCCAAAGCTTCAAGTGGATCAAATTAACATTAAAAGAAAATTTTGTCAGATCAACTTGAAAAGTAATATACTATCAGATATTGTAAGTCAGTAAAACATGGTATTTGTAAATATATTTTTGTCACAACAAAGGTAGTTGCATTTAATATTTTTAATAATTTCACTAATTCACCAGTCATATTTTTGAACTAGGAATTTAAAATATTCATATTCAACACATTAAAGTAAATCAAAGCCTCTAGATCTAACTAGCTTATTTACAGCAATACAGGTTATATTTCATGGCAATAGAAATCTTACCCGACTGGTCAGATTGATCTTTCTTATCACTTTTAGCTGAGCGTTTGTCTTCATCATCTGACCCCCTCGGTGAATGATCAGATTCTCTGTCTGATCCCTTCTCGGATTCTTTATCCGATCCCTTTTCAGAACCTTTGTCAGATTCTCTATCTGATCCCTTCTCAGAACCTTTGTCAGAGTGTTCAGAACCTGAGTGACTCTTTTCATCATCACTTTTATGTCCATCACCTGATGCTGCCTTTTCCTGACTTGGAGATCTTGAGCGAGAACCTGATCTTGATCGTGACCTTGATCTAGATCGTGAATGATTGCTTTCTGGAGACTCAGACCGATGTGAACCAGATCTGCGAGATGGTCCAGTTGCATCTGAACGGGGAGAAGCTTGCGGACTACCTGAAGCATGAGGACTGCCAGAAGCTTGAGGACTACCAGAAGCTTGTGGACTGCCAGAAGCTTGAGAATGAGGACTTTGTGGATGTGAACGTGAACTTTGAGATTTGTGGGATTGAGGACTGCCTGGATGGGAAGACGGGCTTCCTGCCCGAGATCCACCACTGTCTGCACGAGATTCTGGGCTTCCTTCTCGCGAACCAGCACTTTGGGAGTGGTCGCTTTGGTTTCCATCAGGAGAGCGAGGGGCGGAGATGGAGCGTCGGCTGGTACGGCTGGTGCGGCTAGTTCGACTACTACGACTAGCCACCGATCGCGATCGCGCCGAACGCCGGCTGCTGCTGTTGGAGACGGCTGACTGTGGCGAGCCGGGCGCGCTTCCAGAACCGCTTCTGGATCGCTGCGATCTCGATCCTGCTGCGGACGCGGCTGCAGATCCCTCTCCGTCCGAAGGCGATCCCGACGAGTAACCTTCGTTGGTTTGCGAGCGCGCTGGGGTAACAGATGCGCTACGAGCTGATTTGGCTCCGCCGTCACTGTCACTGCCGGAGTTTCCGTCGTCCCCCAAGCTACGCCCTGGTGTTGGAGCACTACCCTGAGCGCTCACAGGACTGCCGCTCCTGCTGCTACTGCGACTAGAACCGCTTCCCTGGTCGCCGCTGTCCGAGTCAGAACCGGAATCTTTGGCTAAAACACAAAAGTTAAATATAAGTAACACATAACCTCAAACTTAAGATTGCCAGGGTTGACATATGCTTACCATTCGATTCCGCATCACTTGAATCCTCATAGTCAGTTCGAGAAGGCATTTTCTATGCCTTCTGATTATTCATTCACTAGCAAATTAAAATGTATTACTCGATACCATTCACACGATAACATACGAATACAACTTGGCAGCACACCGCACGCTACATACCAACACCAATACGAAAGAGCAAGTTTACCAACATATATCAAGGCTTAGATTGTTTTTCAAATTTGACATTATTTCACACTAGAATACGTTTGAAGAATAGTATATTCAGACAATTGCAAAATTTGGCTTCATTAGGGATTGTTGCGAAAAATAGGATTAACGTCACGACTAAAATACATATGCAAGGAAATAGTAATTTTGTACGTTCCTTCAGTTGGCATTCATAATTTTTCATACTAACTCGCTTTTGTTATTCACTTGGGTTTAAATTGTGGCGCGATTATGGAAAACAAATTATTGCAAAGGTATTAAAAAAATATTCCTAATGAGAATAATGTTCATTATAGGTTTTTATGATCTGCAATGCCATTATAAAAAGTTGTATAATAAACTAAATCAGGAGTTTCTTGAGAACTGTTATTTTAATGGTTAATCACTGGATTTCTTTTTGAAGTTTTATTTAGGTATTTTCATTGATTACCAAAGTGTGATGATACAATTGAGGCTCGGAACTATTGACAAAAATGTTTGACCAAAAGTTACTCAAATATTGAATCTTTGTCCATATATATATATATATATATATATATATATATATATATATATATATATATATATATATATATATTTATATTTATATTTATTTCTAAAGTAAAGTAACTTAAGTTTCCGTTGACTTGATTTATATTCAGTAGTACCTATATTAACACGGCAACAGCCTCCCCATAATACAGTGACACAAATTGTTACAGTTTATACTAATAATAAGAATAATTTTAAAAGATTGCACTTTTACTGTTTGAGGTAAATGAAATATTAATCCATTTTGTAAATTTTCAATTATTTTAAATGAACTTCAATATGTAAACTTATAATTCTTTTCAATGCTATGGCAAACTTTGAAAGTAGAAATCATGTCTCAGAGCAATTTTTTTTTTTTTATTGTAGGAATGAATTGCAGTGGGTAATAAAAATACATTTCCCATTTTAAGACAGCACCATACTGTCAGTTCTGTTTTACCTATTTCTGTCTACCAGTTCTGTTTTAGCTATTTAAATCAAGATGTGTATGGAACTACTGACAGATGCCTATTAAAACAGTATTAACAATAAGTGTCCATTACAACTCCATTTCTATATATAATTAAAGTAAATAATTTTGATATATGATTTATATTATTTGATAAACAGGTGTCCCGCCAACTAGGGGCCACCGTCATAACTATTAAATGGTTCATGATATCAAAGTGCAGTTTTTGTTCAACAATGCAGAATCTTGAGGCAAACAATGTGGTGTACAGATATTGTTTGAAATATTTCTAGTTTTTGAGAAATTTAATCATTTTTTATTTTTTAAATGGAACCATATTTTTTCTCACTGGCATGATTATAACAAGATGAATGCAATGATGTAACATGTGGTAATGTTTTGATAGTATTTTGAGTTTAAAATTATTCTTTCTGACATGTGATTTTAATGTAAACATACAAGATTTCCTGTAGTAGCTCTTGCAACACGTACTTTTGGGGATGGTGGTCTTCATGGCTGGCCGCTAAGGCTACCTTCCCCAAAAGCAACAGTTGCCAGAGCTTCTTCAGAAAATATAATATATTTAATTTAAATTCACAAGTCAGAATGTATAATTTTGTACTCAAAATACTATCAAAACATTAACATGTTTGCATTCCTCTTTTTATGCTCTACCTATTGCCAGTGAGAAAAAAATGGTTTCATTTAAAAATCAAAGATGATTAGATTTCTCACCTACAATTTTACACCTCTCCAACCTCCTTTCCCATAATCTTTAATAAACATTTCTGAATAAACTATCCTAGGGTAGGTTTCTTAAGGTTTCTACTGTTTATTATTTATAGGAAAGGAAAAAAATGGTTGGATGATGATAATGATGATGATGATTATTACAAACTTTATCAGGAACAATGGAATTGAGAAAGTATGTTTTGGGAAAAAAATAATAGTAATTTTGGGAATTTCTCCCCCCCAAAATTTGGGGAAAATATCCAGAAATCACTGCTTCCTCCCAGAAAATCATGGTTGCACTACTGCCCATGGGAATATTTTCTTGAAACTCTTTAAACCCAGTGTGATATGAGCTCATTGTAGACTGACTTTCATAAAGCAATTTCAAATAGTTCAGAAACATGGTATTAACAAACTGGAAACAGTAGCTTCCTGTTCAAAAATAAATCTCTAACTGGACACATGCACCATTCATCCATATACTCATCGTATTCTCTGTAGCTGGATTAGAGGTCATCATTTTACATATTTCTTGTTTTCTAATTTTAGTGTAGTTAGTTTTAGTGTATATAAGTTTTTTACAAAAAACATTCACGACTCACTAATGTTCTGTGTTTAGCTGTCAAGTAAATTTGAGGATATTTTAACTTATCAATGAATTTGTTTTTATATCCTTTTCCAACATTTTAGTACATTTTAGAAGTTAGTTAACTTAACTGGTACAGTAATTCAAGAGGGGACTCTAAGGGAAATCATCATGAAGGGGGCCTAATATTAGAAAATCAAAGAAAATTAGTTACCTGAAAAATTGTAGAAAACTTGAAAAAGTATTGCTGTAGGCACATGAGTAAAATTTATCCACTTTATTACCATGGAATTATTACTGACAAGACATAAAATTGTGATGAGCATAATTTGTACTGTAGGCACATGAGTAATATTTATATACTTTTATTACCATGGAATTATCATTGACAAGACATTGTAAAATTGTGATGACTAATGATATGCATATGCATTTCAAATCCGTAATAAAGAGTTACTTGACTTCATTCTATACTTTGTGCCAAATTTCTTTGGGCATGACACTGACTTCAACTGATCCCCTGAGCCACCGAAGTCACTGCAGTGCCTCTGACGGGGAGATATTAATATTCCAGAACCCACTGTGGCAGAATTTTCGACACTAGCTCTAAAGCTAGTTCGAATTCAGCTGTTGTCAAGAGAATTTTAGAGTCTACTCTGAACGGTAGTTCTCCGTGGTTACTCCGATCAACACCAGGCGAACGTCGGCGCAGTACCTTAACAAAAGGACCAAGGACCGCGCGCGATCATTCCTTCCTCTTCCATGTCCTATCCTCACCTCTTACTTTCACACACTTGCACTAACAAGCTCTCCACTACCACACATGCCGGGAGTTCCGACTGGGGCGGAGATATGAGATAATTGGTTGGGGAAAGCCCTGCCAGCCGACGGGTAGGTCGGAATCGGATCCCGCCATTCAGCAACGCCACTTCCCTCCTCCAGGTATCAGCCCCACCGGAGCACCGTCTACCGCCCTCCACTGATCTCCCGATGGGTAGTATTATGCATGCATGTGTGTGTGTGTGTGTGTGTGTGAATGTAAGGGGAGAGGATGGGGATAAGAACGGAGAAGGAAAGAAATCGTGGGCTCCGTTGCACCTTTTTTTTGTTATTTAAGGTCGCATCAACTTCTAGTTCATTAGCGACCACTATTGCATTTAATGGTATGGTAACTGTGAAGATGACATCATATGGTGATGATATGTGGTGAAAAAACACAAATACAACCGCGCCCGAGGCGAGACTCTAACCCGCGATCCTTTTCGGTCCGAGATCGCTACGGCACTACTGTCTTAACGATCTCCGCCATCCAGACCGGCCGTTTCTCTTTTGGTAAGATACTGCTCCGGCATTCGCCGGGTATTGATCAGCGAAACCACAAAATATTCCAATCAGGCAAGTTGACCGCTAAAATCTCCATCAGACAACAGTTGTAGTCCATTGATTTATTAATGATTCCGGAAGCGAGCGTCAATGGCTAAGATATTTAGTCCCGTAAAGTGTAGTGCACTTTTGAGCCAACCGTCGACTAGTGGTTTATTCCCCAATCGGTATCTCCAATCAGCGGGATACCGCCCAAATCAGAACAAGCTCAAATCTCCCGTACGATCTCTGGGTATGTGTGGTTGTGTAGTGCACGTACGTGTGTGTAAGTAAGGAGTAGGACAGGACAAGGAATGGGAAAGAAAGATCGCGCGCGGTCCGTGTTTTGTTGTGGAGAATAAGCTCCGACATTACCTGGAGGTGATAGAAGAATCCCCGGAAAACTACCGATCAGAGCAGCCGACCGGTAAAATTCTCCTCGACGTAGCTATCTAGCCAGTGTCGAAAATTCTGCCGCGTCGGGACTCGAACCTAGGACCTCCCGGTCAGAGGAACTGCAGACACATCAGTCAATACCCTGAACTACCTCTCCCGATGCTGTATTCGACCTATCTATCTAGTGTCTAAAATCCGCTACTGCCAGATAAAAAGCCAATCGAAAGGCATTCAGATCGCTTTTGCATCGCCGCGTGCTCCGTGGGACAAAGGCACGATCCCAAAGGACAGAGAAAGGCACAGGTGGGCAATCTTCCTCACAAAGGCAGTGACAAATTGGGTCCAGCGGCATAAATGTTTTAATGTCAAAAACCGTTTAAAATCAGTACGAAATTATTATATCCTACGTTACGGGGTAACCACCATATTATCCGGTTAAACCCGACAGAGGAGAGACTGGATTCTTGGCTTTCAAGTATTTCTAGCTTCTAGTGTATGCAGCACAGAGTACAGAACAGCAGTGCATCGCAGACATAGAAATATTGGCCTGACTGCCATACTTATTTCGTGAACCATCCCTGATTAATTTTGTGAACCACCGGCTTTTGAAGCCACGAGCATCCACTGGAAACGCCTATTAAGAGGGATTCCGTCATTGGGATTCAGTTTCCACGAGTCGGCTTCACTGTAACGCGGGCAGAACTTCCTCACGGAAAATTAAGCCTGAGAAAGCAGAGGTATCGGTATTGTGGTGTCGTGGAATTAAAAGTACATTCAGTTTTATTTACAAAATGTACGAATGTATCGAACTACCATGTATATACTTTCCGGTATTTTACGACCACCAGCCGCGATCGTATCATCCTATGGATACGCCATAGGATATGTCCATGAAATTCCCCACCTCGAGTGCACGCTCGTACCGCGCCACTCGTGACCTTCGTCCCCCTCGCAACGCACCAGCCTGGGCGTGAATTTTGCGCAAAGCGCGAGGTTTACAAGATAAATAATAATAATAATAATAATAATAATAATAATAATAAAATAAACAACCACCAGCGTGAGCGAGTCGGCGGCTTATCCCCACGTGAACGTCGTGTTGGAGGGAGGTTCACTGTCACGTGACACGCGCTGCAGTACAAGCTCGTCCACCTGACTCTAAAACTATCTGCTACCCCCAACGCCGTGGCTGCTACCTACAGTTCTCAGGTATAAGAAGCTTCCGCGTCCTCTTCCCAAGCAGGGCAGCCAACGTGACGCTTCAGTATCTCCTGAGGCTCCTCACGTGGGTTTCTACCATTGCTCGCCGGCAGGGTGCTGACTCAGAGCGACTCTATGCCTTTTATTGTAACAATCACATACCTTCAAAGTGAGGGGGGGTCACCAGGGAACCTCAGTATAAAAAATATTTATATACAAGAATGGATGTTAGTTTGTCCAAGTTCAATAAACTCCCACACCATTTGACCGATCTCCACGAAACTTGGCATATCTTCATGTTTTTTCACGAAAAAAAAATTATGCTGTCCACCTCGGAGCAGCATAGCTCCCACGTGACCGCAGTCACCCAAGAACACAAAGTCCTCCACAGGCTCATCAACACGTGACTTGCCTCGCGAGCCCTGCTCGCCGCTGCACCGTCGTGGCGCCAAATTTGTGCATTCGCACGAGGTTCTCCCACTATCTCCAGAACCCACCCACTGACTGTGCACTCCCTTATATACTCGAGGCTCACGTGAACTACTACGTCACGCCGCCCCCGCTGCGCCCTATTACTGGCCATGAGGGCTCGGGTCTCCGTTTCTTAAGACAGGAGGACCCCAAAGCCTCGTGTCTCCCTTTGTCGCGTGCTGGCTATTAGGAAAAACCCTTCTCTCCCTCCTGTGGCGAGGCGCTTTCCTGTTACTAGTCCCTTACCATGCGTCCCAAAATAGCTGCCCCAAGTTCGTTTGCTAATACGTTACAATAGGACAAGGTAGAGGAAGAGGTGGTCGCGCGCAGTTATTGGTCGTTTGTTAGGCTACTGCCCTGTCATTCGCCTGATGTTGACCGGAAAAACCACGGAAAACTACAGAGAAGCTCAGAGCGGCCGGTCGCTAGAAACCTCCTCCAGACGGCGGCTGAATTCGACCCAGCTATCTAGCTAGTATCTAAAACCCTGCGATTATTGGATACAGAACCCTCGAACCCTCCGATTAGAGGCATTGATGTCAGATGCACAGAGTGACATCAGTGACCTGAGCTACCTAAACTCCTGCCTGTATTGTGCTTCCGAGCAGCAACCCAGCTCGGCGAGGGCTAACCTTGGACACGCCTAGGTTCGAGAGCAGATTGATCCTTATTTTGGAAAGATTGACATTTTTTCAATCCTCTTTTCCATTATTTTTAAAATATAAAAAATAAGGAGAACGCATTTTCAGAGCAATAATATCTTGAGATATAATATCTTCAAAATTGTTATTTTATATCATAAAAATCAAAATAGTGTGCAATCGTATTAACAGAGCTCATCTTCATGAACAAATATTATTATATTATTACAAAATTATATTAAATAGTATCAAATGAGTAAATTTTAAATTCCAAGAATTTATTTTAGTAGAAAAACATTATTTTTGCGTGATTTTGACGCTTATGATCATTCGCGACCAATGAAATTTCATCTTTTTCGATTTATTGCTTTCGTTTCATCGCCGCGATATGCCAAGACGTCTAATCACAACCCAGTCCTCGTACGGAAAAGTCCTCGTACGGAAAAGTCCTCGTACCGAACGGTCCTCGTACCGAACGGTCCTCGTACCGAACGGTCCTCGTACCGAACGGTCCTCGTACCGAACGGTCCTCGTACCGAACGGTCCTCGTACCGAACGGTCCTCGTACCGAACGGTCCTCGTACCGAACGGTCCTCGTACCGAACGGTCCTCGTACCGAACGGTCCTCGTACCGAACGGTCCTCGTACCGAACGGTCCTCGTACCGAACGGTCCTCGTACCGAACGGTCCTCGTACCGAACGGTCCTCGTACCGAACGGTCCTCGTACCGAACGGTCCTCGTACCGAACGGTCCTCGTACCGAACGGTCCTCGTACCGAACGGTCCTCGTACCGAACGGTCCTCGTACCGAACGGTCCTCGTACCGAACGGTCCTCGTACCGAACGGTCCTCGTACCGAACGGTCCTCGTACCGAACGGTCCTCGTACCGAACGGTCCTCGTACCGAACGGTCCTCGTACCGAACGGTCCTCGTACCGAACGGTCCTCGTGCCGAACGGTCCTCGTGCCGAACGGTCCTCGTGCCGAACGGTCCTCGTACCGAACGGTCCTCGTACCGAACGGTCCTCGTACCGAACGGTCCTCGTACCGAACGGTCCTCGTACCGAACGGTCCTCGTATCGAACGGTCCTCGTACCGAACGGTCCTCGTACCGAACGGTCCTCGTACCGAACGGTCCTCGTACCGAACGGTCCTCGTGCCGAACGGTCCTCGTGCCGAACGGTCCTCGTGCCGAACGGTCCTCGTGCCGAACGGTCCTCGTGCCGAACGGTCCTCGTGCCGAACGGTCCTCGTGCCGAACGGTCCTCGAATCGAACGGTCCTCGTGCCGAACGGTCCTCGTGCCGAACGGTCCTCGTGCCGAACGGTCCTCGTGCCGAACGGTCCTCGTGCCGAACGGTCCTCGAATCGAACGGTCCTCGAATCGAACGGTCCTCGAATCGAACGGTCCTCGAATCGAACGGTCCTCGTATCGAACGGTCCTAGTATCGAACGGTCCTCGTATCGAAAAGTACTCGTATCGAAAAGCACTCGTATCGTATAGTACTCGTATCGAAAAGTACTCTCTTGAATTTAGAAATCATGAATAATTTTTTAGTTGTGTAGTGAGTAATTTCGGATGCTAATGACGACCATCAATAGATTTCGCCCAAAATTATAAGAGTAACTAAAAATTAATACGTTGGACACAAAACTCAGTTTGTCTGTATTTAAGACTCCCTTCTGCAGAGAATCGAATAGTAGTACAGTTTGTTTGTGGTATGAAAGAACTGAGTGAATTAATGTTTTGAAGAAAGATCGTGCTACCTTTTGGCAGAGGTAAAGACATGGACCTTTATGCTGCATTGATGAGCATATAATTCTGTTATTTAAAAAGTGCTGTAGAGGAAAAAATTATGATGGCATAGCATTTGTTTCCCTTTGTAATGCCATTGCTTGTGAATGTGACGCCCTGAACTGCGTGTGGGCCAACCCAACACACGCACGAACACGGAGAATAAATTGGTTGTGAACGGTCTGTGCTCCACTTCTCAAAATGATAATAAGCCCTAGTTGCTCGCCTCAATTTCTCAGCAGAAAATATCGACCCATGCATATTTGAATCAATACTCATCTTTCGATTCTGATAGACTGAGAGCGAGCGAAGTCACGCATAATAGGCAGATAATCCACCTCATTGCAAAAACATGCTTTTTGTGCGATGTTGGATTATTTCGGATAGCGTGCAAAGGGGCCATGACATTTTCCCTCCTAGAAGGTGGGTCGATTGCTCTTGATTCTCAGAACGTCGCTGCTGCGCCGCCGCTGGAGCTAGGGCCAGGGTAGCTTATGAGTAGTGAGCGAGTTTTGATGGCGTGCGGCCTTCTTCTTTGAAGAAGCTTTAAAACTCGCCGCTGAGGGTAATTACTACGGGCAGATTTTGATGACCTAACAAATTGCCCAAAATGATCCACAAAATGCTCTTAAAATGTTTTTAAAATTTCTTAAAAGCAAAGAAAAATGACGTAAAAAATTGTACAATGAACAACTCAAGCTGTTACTTATGTAATCGAGGCTTCATTCTTTCATTCAAGTGAACTCTGGTTGCAAACGTTTGGTTTAGACTGTTCTTTACCAGGAAATCTCTGTCTTTAGTTATCCCGAAATCGGCTGAGCCAAAAATGGCGATGATAGGCGTCACAGAAATATTACATTACATTCTGACAGCTGACATTACAATTTCTGAGCAAAGAAGTCGAATAGGATACTCAGGAATTGTGGAGATCACTTGTTGCATTTCGTAAATATTATTTGAAGCAAGTACCATTTAAACGATATTAAAATCGATGAAATCAGCGAAAATGCAATAAAAATGACGGAAAAGGGTAAAAAAAGACTTATTATTCGTATTAGACGAAAAATGCAAAAAATGACACAAAATGGATAATTTCCTTTTATCAAAACATAAAATTAATTCATATACTATAATGCATTGTTCTTAAGTGAAAAGGAAGAAAGAAAGAAAGACATTTCATTAAAACCCGCCACCTAGCTATGAGATATTTCGGTGGCAATTGCCGTGGTGCTGAGAGAAAAGCGGAACTCTAAGCGACAGACGTTATCGAAACCTGGAGAGCGAATCTCTTTATCTCAATTTTCTCATGCTTATCTCTAGGGACCGGATTTTTATGCAAATACATATTTTTACTGGAATAAGGTACATGTTATCAATATTTTTTAGAGTTACAAGGCATCCTGAATGAATTAGAACTATTTTTATTTTAGATATTTTGGCATAATAACATATTTCTACATATTTTTCTATAAGTCCATACTGCTTATACATTTCGTTTCATTTTAATATATTTATACGTAGAAATAGAACATTGCATAAGCGAGTTTGCAATATGTGTACTAGAATACATTTCTTACAAAACAATGTAATGATTTTGCGCTTTATGCCCATCAAACATTTGCTATGTATTGTCAAACTTTACCCTCCATTCTTAGAAACTGAGCACTCAGAATCAATAATAAGGGGATCTTTAGAAGACAGAAGTGTTTTCAAACAATTACTCGTTTATTTTTCAATGAGTTCATACGTAACTCGATCGAAAACCAATTTTTTTACAAGTAATTATCTATCACCTTGCCTTTTTTTTTGGGGGGGGGTCATTTTACCCCCTTTCCAAACATACACAATAACATCTAGGTGGGGAAGACAATTACTTCTTTAGAGGAGAATTTCTTTTAGCCACTCCAAATCCATGTAAAGATCTGATCGGTGACGATATGTTTTCGGAAAATGCTAGTATAGAGCAATTTTAAGCTCTATAATGAATTTTTATTTTACATATGTTCCATTTTTCTCACATATTTAGGGGGAAAAAGGTACATATGCGTACATATTTTGCTTTTTTTATTACAATAAATTCCTTTCCTTACTTATCACGTTATATTTTGTCTTCTTCTCTAATTCCTTTCACCTCCTTTCCTCCAAGCGTGTATGCACTTCTGTATTTAAAAATAATTATACAATATTGTTTTGTCATATGCGTTTATTTCTGCATAAAGCTATTTCAGCCGCATTGCGGATATATGTGCTAAAAAAACAAAATATCCTAATCACAATTTGTTTTTAAATATAATTTATAATTTTAGTGAAAACATTGAATTAGTGAACAATTGAATAAAATATAAATATAAATTACGAAAATAAACCAGTAATTTTGAAGGAACAATACATGAAATAGGAAAAGTACAAGGTGAAATAACTACTAAAGAAGATAAATGAAAAATTGATAAAATAAGAAAGTTAATTTTGAAATTGAATTTAATAGACATCGTTCGATGCATTACAGCTGAATATATATATATATATATATATATATATATATATATATATATATATATAATGACCTATATGTTGATGCGATCTTAAATTTAAAAAAAACAACATACCAAAGCTCAATGCGTCATTGGCATTGCCGGTATTCCAGAGCAGTATCAGGGACATGTAGGCAACCCTCTCAGTCAATAAGCATGGGCGTCCAGCGGGTTGCCTACACATTGATCCTTCTAAATTTTGTGGATACCAGCCAAATCTCAGGATATACCCCAGCCCGAAGCATATCAATGTACACTTTTAGAGAAGTTTTTAGAAAATGTTGTGGAAGTGCTTTCGAATACGCAACATTTTTTACTTACACTGGGGAAACTATTTAGATTTTGAGAAACTTCTAGAAATATTGAGAAACGTAAGAGGCGATGTAAATCTTCTACTAATGCATGAAACCATGAAATGTTTCTAGAATATATAAATAGAAACGGGAGAAGCTAAAATGGTACAACTGTATATTTTTTGTAAATTCGAAAATTTCAATTCAAAGGCACACGGTCCATAGGAATCGGTGTATTGTGGCTCTACACTCAAAAGTTCAAGAAAAAATGAAGCTGCTTTTAAGAAAATATTTTTTAGATATTGTTGGAAAATTGTCTTTGCCGATTTCTGAATAACTAAAGATAGATTTTTTTGGTAAAGAACAGACAAAACCAAACGTTTGCAAGTTTAGTTCACTTGAACGAAAGGAAGAAACCTCTATTACATCAGTAACAACATATTCAGCATTTAGAGTTGTTTATCTGAACTGGTTTTGATAACATTTTTTACGTCATTTTCCCCTGGTTGTTGGGCATTTTAAACACATTTCAAGAGCATTTTATTGATTTTCGGCGATGTTTTAGGTAATCAAAATCCACCTCTAGTAATTACCCTCAGCGGCGAGTTTTGAAGCTTCTTCAAAGAGGAAGGCCGCATGCCATGTAGGGCGTGGCGCGCGCGTGGCGAGGGGAGGGGCGGGGCGGGGCGGGTCTAGAACCCTAGCACTCCCGGTCAAATTGGCTGCAGAGGCATTGACAATTCTGAAAACGAGCCATCCAAACAGTTAGCTGTAGACGTTCCCGAGATACCGAGGTACCGAGATACCGGCTTAGTAGCTGTAGACGTTCCCGAGATACCGAGCATTTTGAGGTATACAGATTTTCCTTTTCGTAGTACTAATCGCACACAAGTCATTGAACATGGGTATTGAAAGATTGAGGTGAAGAGAAAAAAATCAACAATTCCTAATGTAGAGATTTTCGAGTCATCGATGTTCTCCTGCTTTCGCGCAATTCGGAGCCAATTCCATTCGCATCGACACGTTTGCACGCCATGCAAAGTGAAAGGGTAGGGTAATGCGTGGGCTAGGAGCCCTTGTACCTCCCGGTTAGAGACGTTGGAGACGCAGTAACCGTTATGTCCGTGAGCCAACTCAGCAGGTCATCGTCGGCGATGGTGTAACGGTTAGCGTTTCGGACAGTTGTACCCAAGTTGGCGGGTTCAAACCCGATCGAAGCCGTGGATTTTTTCAGGGCGAAAAAATCCTTCGTTCGCCCTCCTTCGGAGGGGAAGTAAAGCCGGCTGTCCCATGTTAGTAGATTTACTTGCATAAAAAAGATCCTCAAGCCTAAATGACGCCTCTGCGCTAAATTCAAATCGCCTGTTTCTCGCCCAAGAAATACCTCCTTTCTCTGCTAGTTGGTGAAAGAAGCGTAGCGAAATTTACGTGGTCAGACGGAAGAGCAGGCCTAATGGCCTGAGTCTCGCCACGTAAAATAAGGCATTAATTCAATTCAGGTCAATGATTTTGAAGGTAACGAATTCTTTGAGTCATAGAGTTTTTTACCGTAATATTATACAGGTCAGTTTGCCTTCGTGTCATTTCCCCTTCGCTTTTCAACGGGGATGTTGAAAGGCTACGGTGAAAAAAATAAAAAAAATTGTACTGTGGAAATTTTCGGGCCATCGAGATTCTCGCACTGCGCCAACCCGCGCAATGTGCGGCCAATTCCCTAAGCACTGTTAGTTTCGTGTGCGAGGTTCGGATCCGTGCGAGGCAAGGAATTGGAACCCTAGTACTACCTGATTAGAGACACTGTAGATGCAATAAGAATGGTGTACGTGAGCTATCCTATTATGTTAATATTCGCGAGATACGAAGGGTTTTTGAGTTTTAGAGGTTTTACTTTCATGTACAGGTCACTGAACATTGGCGCTGAGCCGAAGGTCAAAAGAAATAAACAAAATTCGTATTGTAGAAGTTTTAGGGTAATCGAGATTCTCACATTGTGCCAACCCGCGCAATGCGTGGCAAATTCCATACGGAACGGAACGTTCTCGTGCGTGGGAGGGGGGTGGGGCAGGGTGTTGCGGGCAGGGTAGTGGCGGGCAGAGTAGGGGCGGGGCGAGGTGGGGTGGGGTGGGGTGGTGTGGTGTGGGGTGGTGCGGGATGGAGTGGGGCGAGGTGGGAAAGGGCTGGGTTGGGAGGGGTGGGGTGGGGGGTGGGGGGTGGGGCGGGGCGGGTTGAGGAACGGGATTGGAACCCCAGTACTTTCCGATTAGAGACACTGAGATGCAATAAGAATGGTGTCCGTGAGCCATCTCATCATGCCGACGTTTTCGAGATAGCAAGAGTTTTGAGTTAAACACGTTTTCCATTCGTAATAATATATAGACACATCAACAAGAGCGTTGAAAGGCGAAGGTGAAGAGAAATGAACAAACTTCGTATTATGGAAAATTTCGGATCATCGACGTCCTCGCATTGTGCCAACCTTGACCAATTCACCAGGCACTATCTTGTTCGCGTGCGTGAGAGTCTGATAAGAACCCTAGTACCTCCCGGTTAGAGACGCTGCAGATGCAGTAACAACGGTGCCCGTGAGCCATCCCAACTGGTCGACGTTCTCGAAGTACCGAGATTTTCATTTCGTAATATTACACTATACAGGTCAATCAACATGAGTGTTGAAAGGAAATTGCGAAGACCAAATTCGTATTGTGGAGACTTTCGGACCATCGATGTTCTCGCATTGCGCCACCAATGTGCAGTCAATTCCCCACGCACTGCCGCGATCGCGGGGTGAGGCGCGGTGGGGGGGGGGGGGGCGGCGCCGCGGCGCGCCGCGGCGCGTCGTGCACGTGGTCCCGCACGGCGCATGCGCACTCCGCCGCACCCCCGTGGGGCGGGGAGGGGGCGGGGGAGCGGGCGACTGCGTGGCGCCGGCGCCCGCGGTCTCGGCCTACCAGTCCCGCGTGCGCGCTCCGCGATGCCCAGTGGCTTACGGTAGCGCTCTCTCCTCTTCGGGACTCGACTCGGCGACACTCCGACTCCGGGACGTACAGCGCGTTCCGACTCCGCGAATCGACCACCGGGTACGGCGGAAACTCGCGATCGCGAAGTGAGGACTCGTTCTCGAATCGAGTTGGAGCCGTAAAACGCCGCAGTCGTGTTCGTCGCGACGAGTCTCTGGAAGTGAAATTCCAAACCGACGCGAAGGTGTGAAAGAAAATCGAGTGAAACAGCAAAAAAATCGACTGCGCGACCAGTGCTAAGTGCCGCGTGCCACTCGCCACCCCCACCACACCCGCCGCGTGCGGTCTTCTCCAGCGCGGGGAAGTGAAGCCGTCGGTCCCTCGCGCAAGCAGCGGCAGGAGCCCGTAAACGCGATGGGGTGCAACACGAGCAAGGAGGCGGTGGCGAGCGTGGGCGAGCAGGCGGCGGCGGCGGCCGCGGCGGCGGGCGGCGCCGCCAAGGAGGCCGCCAAGAAGGTGGCGGAGGAGATGGGGCGGGCGGCGGAGGGCGCCGCCGCCAAGGCCGGCGCCGCCGTCAAGGGCGTCACGGGGCAGGCGGCCGGCGCCGCGGACCAGGCCGCGCAGGAGGCCGAGGAATGTGAGTACCCCGCTCTTGTCGTCTTTTGCTCGAATACGGTCAATACACTTGTGGGTTAAGGTTTTGATGAAAGTGGGTTAAGTGGTCTAGCAGTCGTAGGACAGAGGTGTAATCCATAGTATTGGTTCGTATTATTGGGCCATAGTATTGGTCGAATTCGGGTCAATAAGTTGATGGCTTAAAGTTCTGATGTGAGTTAAGTGTACGTCAGGTCTAGCAGTCGAAGACTGGAGGAATGAGAGTACCAAGCACTTGAATGTGAGTACCATCTTTTGAGTTCGGATTCGTATTCAGGTCAATCACTTGATGGTTTTAGATTTTGATGAATGTTATTTAAAGGTACAACTGATCTATTGAGTCGATTGCCTAATGTTGCGGGGCTGCAAAAGTGAGAATAAGAATGTGTATATATGTGTAAGAATAAGTAAGAACGTGCAAACTACACGACTGCAACACGAGCAAGTAAAAGGCACGTAATATTTGTCGAATTCGGGTCAATAAGCTGATGGGTTAAGGTTTTGATGAAAGTGAGTTGAGTGAGACTGTTCTAGCAGTCGAAGGCCGGAGGAGGCGGAGGAATGTGAGTACTAAGTTTTTGGTATAATTCGGGTCAATGAGATGAAGGGTTAAAATTTGGGTGATTGTGAGTTAAGTGCACGACTGGTCTAGCAGTTTAAGACCTAAAGTTCTGGGGCTTCTTAATTGAGAATAAGTATGTGCAAACTACATGATTGCAACACAAGCAAGTAAGGGGCCCATAGTATTGGTCGAATTCGGGTCAATACGCTGATGGGTGAAAGATTTGATGAAAGTGAGTTAAATGTACGACTGCTGTAGCAGTCGAGGGTCTGAGGAGCTGGAAAAATGTGAGTACGTGTGGGAATACGATACGTAAGAATATCGATGTGCAAGCTACGTAATTCAATAAGTAAAGAGCACATAGCATTGAGCTAAGGCGAAAGCTCTAATTCTTCTCATTCTTTTTCCTCTTCTTCTTCTTCTTCTTCTTCTTCTTCTCCTACTCCCTCTTCTTCTTCGTATTCTCATTCTCCTCATTCTTTTTCTGCTTATACGTCTTCTGTCTCTTCTCCTACGTCCTCTTCTTTGGATACTTCCCCCTTCTGCTACTTCTTCCTCCTCTTCGTCTGTTACCTCTTCTTCTGCTACTTCTTCATTCTCTCTGCTACTTCTTCCTCCTCTCTTTCTAATACTTTTCTCTCTCTTTCTGCTATTTTCTTTTCTTCTCATTTTTCTTTCTCTATTTTCTTCCTCTGCTCTTCCTTCTCCTCCTCCTCCTTCTCATCTATCTTATTTTTCTTCAACTTCGTCTCCTCCTCCCCTTCATTCTCGGAGTTCCAACTAACTTAATGTGACATAACAATTACAGGGGATGCTGCAACACGAAAGCGTACTATAATGCAGAGATGTCAAACATGCTGTTTAATAAAACAATTGCCAGATGGCAGACTCGTGGCGTTTAGGTAGTATTAATAACTTATTCTCCTAATGTATGTTCACTTTAGAGAATAAAATGATAATTTGATACATTTATCATTGCTTAGCAATATAATCATATACTCTTTTATTTATGAAAAAAAAAACGCAAAAAATCATATAACAATAAACTCTAACGAGGTTAGTGTTGTATGATTATTTACCATTTAACAATGACTTTGTTAAAAAGTTGTTATATCTTTATTCATGTTGGAAAATTAGTTCAATTAAAGAAAGGACTTTCCTCTAATATCAGTTTTCAAGGAATAGCAGCTTTTTACAGGTTTTGAGAATTTATTCAAAAGCTCCGGTGAGATCTGAAAAAAAGATTAGAGTTGCAGCATTTGCCTACATTTGTTCTTACTTTTAAACAGGTTACAGAGGTTACACCTCTTGTAGTTTTTATTATACTTTTAACAATCGAAATATAAGTTATATTTGTGACATTTCAGTATAATGAGTAAAATTTAATTTATGATAGAAATCAACAACTTATTATCAATTTTATTATTAATTCAAAAATAACTCGTAATATATTTTTTAAATAAAATGAATTATAATTGGCGGATTAATGAGTGTTTCCAAATAAATGAATACTGACCGACAGAGATGAGTATGGGAAATATCTACGTTAATCGCTTTGACAAATCCATTTCTTATTGATCAATTGACTTCAGTTGCGTAATCATTGCAGATTTATTAATTTTGTCTGGCATTGTTTTACTTTCTCATTCGAATGGATCGAAGCCAGATTATTTTTTAAAGATATTAAAAGATTTTTCTGCCCACTTGAATATAATGAGCAAGTGATGTCGATTTGAATTCTGAGTTGAGCTCTAGTTATCCATAAATTAGTAAAATTAGGGATTACATTTTCATAACTTATGTCACATTTTGAAAAGTGTTTTATACAATTTCCAAAAAGGTTTGGCAGCTCTGACAAGATTTCTCTCAGGCTTTGCGTAAAGTGAAGAAGATTCACTTGAACACCTGAGACAAACTCATCTTGGGATTTTCCTGTTTCCCTGCCTTTCATTCCAGTCTTGCTACATCATTATTCATAATCATATCACAATTACTTCCCCAGCAAGATTCTGGGTTCATACCATGAATATATCACTTCAATTTCTTGCGTCAGATGTTTAAAGGCTCTATCCCCTAAATCTTCCAGAGTTCTAAGCCATGCACCGTCAGATCTTTGTGCGCTGTGAGACAATACAGCTCGAGGCGGCTCGGTTGCTATTGGAACCGTCTCAAAATTTAGTCGATTGAATTATTAGTGTTTAGGGGAGCGTCAAATAATCTGGCTATGTCTGGTGTGAGTAGTGTATGTTGCTCCCCGGCAGGTGGCGGTGTTCCTTCCCCACTGGAAATGAAATCCGGCACTGACTCACTCGTCAACTTGCGAAGTTTTCTTTCGCTAGATATCTAGCACAGTGGGGGAGTGCTCCAGCCGTAGGGAGGACAAAAACATCGATTTTTAAAACCGATATTTTTGAGAAGAAATATTGATATTACAACATTTAAGTTTTGCTTTCGATGTTTTCTACAGATCGATATCTTTGTGCGGAAACATCGATATTTTAAAAAAAAATCTCATAATATAAATAAAATATCCAGTATCTATTTTATTTGTGGATTACTCGAAATCAAGAGCGATTAACAACTTTCACTATTGTAGATCCCGACGCGGCACGAAACCGTTCTCTACTTGCAACCTTTTCCCTGTGTTGTTACCGTTTTTGATTATTTTGTACGTGGTAATACGTATCGTTAAACTGAAATTTGAACCTTGATTACGTAGAACATTGATTACAAAATTAAGACGACAGTAAAATTTAAGGCAGAACATACTTTCAACTAATATACTGACGTGTTACGTATCGCTTTAGAATCAGGGAACTTTACTTCGAAAGATCTCATCATTTTTATCGACATCGAAAATATTTTGGCGATGTATCGAAGTATCGATATATCAATGTCTTGCAAAACTTTGCCATCACAATCCAGCCGGCACAAGTTTTGATAGTGTAGTCCGGCATGTGTGATAGTGTAGCCCGTGTAAAGGCCCATTCACAATGCAAACATTAACATAAGCATGACGTTAACATGAAAGTTAGGACAACGTCTATATGCGGACTCATTCACAATGCGTTCGCATAAGCATAACACGTAAGACGTTAACTTAAAAGCTTCTGTGCTTATGCTTAAGTGAGACGTAAGAAATGAACCAATCACAGAACGGAATCTCAAAATCGAGAATCGAAATAGGAGCGAGTCGATAGAAGAACTAACGCCATATGGGCCATGGACACAGTCAATACCTTGAAATCGATTCTTACATCCATCCAATAGTAAACCAGAATGTCTCACAGCCAATAGAAACTCTTAGTTTGCTTACGTTTATGTGAGGCATTGTGAATACTTCAGTTTATCTCTTATGTTAATGTTTATGTCTACGCGCTATGCTTATGTTTACGTTTGCGTTGTGAATGGGCCTTAAGAGTGTTAGCGATGAGGAAGGGACGCGAATGAACGAAAAAGGAAAAATCGCGCAGTTCGTGTCCCGATTGTTTACATGCTTTCCCTGGCATTGATCAGAGAAACAACCAAACTTTACCGATTAGCGCAATCGACCGCAAGGGCTCTCCTCCAGACCGTGACGAAATTCGTTCTAGGGAGGGCCCTGTGTAGGGAGTAATGGCACACAGCATCGCTGGAACTCGAAAGCTAGAATAAATCGATAAGTCGACAGTCGCCGAATAGTCTACTGACATTCTGGCGGCGGCGATGGTGTGACGGTGTGACGGTTGCGATGGTGTGACGGTTAGCGTACCGGACTGTTATACCCAAGCTCGCGGGTTCAAACCCGATCGAAGCCGTGGATTTTTAGGGCGATAAAATCCTTCGTACGCCTTCCTTCGGAGGGGAAGTAAAGCCGGCTGTCCCAAGTTCGTAGATTTACTTGCCTGTAAAAGATCCTCAAGCCTAAATGACGCCTCTGAGCTAAATTCAAATCTCGCCCAAGAAATACCTCCTTTCTCTGCTCTTGATGAAAGGAGCGTAGCGAAATTTGCGTGGTCAGACGGAAGAGCGGGCCTGATGGCCCGAGTCTAGCCACGTAAAACAAGGCAAATTCAATTCAATTCAATTCAATTCAATTCTGCTGCTGAGTCGTCGCAGCCGTAGAAATCTTGGAAAAAGACGGCGGATGAGGTAGAGCGTAGTTAACATTCTGAGCTGTCTACAAGCGGGTGTTAGGGTGGGATGTAGCCGTTCCTTCATTCTTCAACACGCTCTGTTAGGTTGTAAGCGTCTGGTGCACGTTGCAGTTGTAGATACTTGAGAGGAAAGTTAGAAGAGATCGATTACTGAATGCAAAAATATAATGTAAAAATATAGTGTATGAAAGTAAAATACAGTGTGAGAAAAGAAAGAAGAAGGTACAAAACTGCTCTTCATTGTGTTAGTTCTAGGAACGAACGAAATAGCGCGAAAATAATATTCTTTTAACCTCTTTTTCTTCCCCCTTTCTCTCTTACTCTGACCCTCTCCTTTCTCCATAATCCTCTCTCCATTTTCCTCTTTCTCTCACTCTCTCCCCTCTAGCTCTTCCCCTCTCTCTCTCTCTCTCTCTCCTTCATCCCAAATCGAGCGCTGTTTTGACATCCGTGTTCTTGCAATAGTGTCGGAGACTTAACCGGTTGAAATACATGGGTGGTAAGTAGAGGGCATCTCATGGACACAACTGCTAGCAATAGGGACCAGATTGGAGGGAGGGAAGGAAGTATAGTGTGCAATCCGTGTCCCGTTGCGTAGTTGCTACTCCACCATCCGCCCAGGGTTGATCGATGGAAAGTACGCGAACGATTAATCACAGCAGCTGGCAGACGTTATAGCAGACAGGAGTGCGGTACAACCTAGTTTTTGTAGTTGGAGTAAAAAAAACTGTCTCAAATGAGACCCGAATCTAGAACCTCCCGGTCAGCGAAGCTTCAATTAAGGACTCGCCACTCTGTCCATACTCTAACGGATTCTTTCTTTGAAAATTAATTTCTGAAACATCCAAGTCAATCAATTAGTACTTAGAGGGACGTTAACTAACTGAAATAAACCTTTCTTTCTATAGAACACAGCAATTCCATTTTCATCGGAGTGGCTGGAACGATTACGAAATTAATATATCAATCTCATCCACCAAGTTGTAATGGGCTATCTCCCAACGACAAAATAAAGTGAGACGTGGTGGCAATCACCAAATTGGAGGTGCCATCTTGTCCTTTCCAGTTACTTTCCCTGCCCTGAAACGAATTCTCGTTATCCCAGAATCACTGATGAATGAAAGTCATAAAATCACATTACACGTTGCTATATTTCATGAAATGAAGTAGAAGGCAAGTTTATCGTTTAATTCAAAATAAAAAAATCATGATTATTGGGAGGTGAGAGGAATTCGTAGAGGACACTTGTTAAACGTACATTAATTGTTTTTGGCGTTATAAATCACTTATGCCTTGATTGATTGATCACTGTTGAGAAATTTATTTAATTGCAATGAACGTGTATTGCAACGGATTAATTACTACGGCGTAACGTTTGACTAGCACTCTCAAACGAATGGTTTTATTATCTTCTTTGCACATGTGATAAAATACATTCTTCATAACACAGGTTTCCTATGTTGAAAAATGTATATATTTAATTTTGTTGAGTAATTTGTAAGGGCTTTTGTACTGACACATCATTGGGAAATGCCCCACCCGAAGACGCGATTGAATCTGGGAATTGACTTTCGGAAGCAAGCGCTCTAGCCACCTTACTAACCTCATTGTATTAAAAGACCTGTTCAATACTTGTAGTAAATCGCCTGCTCATCAACATTTTTTTCTATGGTCGTATAAAAGTGACACATATTACGTTTTGCTACGCATGAGTAAAGGTAGAATTTTCTTAAAGCATCTGAACAACGTCACGTCATCGTGATATAAAGTTATTTTACGTCACCGGTAAAAATTTTGAGTAAAAGTTTACGAGACGAGTGGTTGACTGACGTATAATTTTCAGCCAGACATCAGACCGATAGCTTGAATCGCGCAATCCTACGGGAAAAATAAAATCACTTTTACCACGTTCGTCATATTATTTCTTTAGACAATCGCACTGAACGTCATTTTATTTTTATTCAAGTACACAAATCAATGATGCAGTAGGAGGTCAGTAAGAGCTATTGCGGTCAGACGAATGTATTTTATTTTCTTTGTTGTATTCACAGATTTATCTAAATAATTGAGCATCGCCGTACATATAACACGAGTGCTAAAAAATGAACTTTTAGCAAGCTACATACGCCTTAAAAGAACGTCTTTAACTTGTTGCTGTCTAAAAAATACTTCTTTGCCCAACAATGGCGAAAAAAGATCTTTTATGCTCGCCATTTTTTGATAACTAAGAAGAGCATAAATGAAACAATGATTCGTAATGATGCATTTTTACCGTAGCATTGCTACCGTAGAACATTTGTTTATATTTCGCGAGCGAAATAATTTTGTGAAAAAACAATCATTTTATAAGCACAAGCAGTTAATATTAAAAGAACTTGTGGCTACAGTGAGGACCTACGTTTCCCGGTTAACGACTTTTGATTAAACCCCGAGAGCGTAAAATGCGCTAAGAAGTTCTTTAAATGTTGTACGTTTTAAGGTAGATGGGTGAAGTGGGTTTGTCAAAAACTCGCCTGATTACCACAACCAATTAAGTTTATTCATTCGCGCATTAACGAGTCAACAGCGATGATACAGCCTTTGACCAACGCAAATACTATAACCCTTGAGTCTTTCAAAAAACATTTCAAAGTATTTGACTGCAAAATAAATTTGTGACTTATCTCGATTTTCTATGCAGTCGCACCTACTAATAAAGTATTTCTACTTACATACGCAAGATTCTTAACCATACGCTACATCACATAGGTCCAGCGGCTGACGTCGACCTAGGTCTCTGTCTAGTGTCGAAAATCCTAGCATCGTTGGGTCTCATCTTGTACGATTTCTGGTCAGAGGCACGGCAGTGACTTCAGTTGATGCTCTAATCCATCTCAGCAGGTCCATTCACCCAAAAAGTGTAATAGATAAAAAGGCCAGAATGTTTTCATATTGTAGACTTCTTCCTATGAAGATAAAACGTACTTCCTTCGGGGTTTTTAAAATTCGCTTTTACATGCAAAGAACACGAGTGTCGTGTGTTGCGGGTTGTATACTCGCACTAAGCCGAGCATTCAAAATCAAAGTTTCATTGAGGGGTCCAGAGGTTTAAGTGTATATTCGGCCAAGTTTGATTTAGGAGTAGGAGTGTAAATTAAACATTACATTTTATTTCATGAACACAGGGTATTCCAAAAGCGCAAACAGTTCCCGCATTCTACAAAAATATTTTCATTACCAAGGTCCAGCAACAAGAGTTTTTCTGACGTTTTCCGGTGCATCGTTACAATACTTTCTTTCCTTACGAAGCAAGGGCGACGAAGTAAAAAACATCTCGCGCCGAGCGCCGGCCGCGAACGAAGGCCGTGGAAGGAGGGGAGTCTGTAGGTCTGTGGGGCAGCGCGCATTCGATTCGGAGCAGCGGCGGCGGCGGCGGCGGCGCCAGGCACCGCGCAACCAGCGCTGCCGCGTCCCGCACGCGGCCTCCACCCCCGCCCCCGCCACCGCCCCCGCCCCCGCCCCACCCCTCAACCCCCGCGGCCACGCGCACGGCGCCCAGTCACCTTGCGGCCACAGCGCGGAGCTCTAGGCGAACCGCCTTTCCGTTTACTTTCGAGTATCTATTTTACGGGAAGAAAAACGTTATGAAATGCTGTAGAGAAAAGAGAAGATTTGTCGACAGATCAACAAAGTTGTCTGGGTATCTGGCTCTGAAGGGAGTGAGTTCTGTCAAAACGTGTCTGTTAGTCTGATAGCCAGTCCGTCTGATAGCCAGTCCCTCTGATAGCCAGTCCCTCTGATAGCCAGTCCCTCTGATAGCCAGTCCCTCTGATAGCCAGTCCGTCTGATAGCCAGTCCCTCTGATAGCCAGTCCCTCTGATAGCCAGTCCCTCTGATAGCCAGTCCCTCTGATAGCCAGTCCCTCTGATAGCCAGTCCCTCTGATAGCCAGTCCCTCTGATAGCCAGTCCCTCTGATAGCCAGTCTCTCTGATACCCAGTCCCTCTGATAGCCAGTCCCTCTGATAGCCAGTCCCTCTGATAGCCAGTCCCTCTGATAGCCAGTCCCTCTGATAGCCAGTCCCTCTGATAGCCAGTCCCTCTGATAGCCAGTCCCTCTGATAGCCAGTCCCTCTGATAGCCAGTCCCTCTGATAGCCAGTCCCTCTGATAGCCAGTCCCTCTGATAGCCAGTCCCTCTGATAGCCAGTCCCTCTGATAGCCAGTCCCTCTGATAGCCAGTCCCTCTGATAGCCAGTCCCTCTGATAGCCAGTCCCTCTGATAGCCAGTCCCTCTGATAGCCAGTCCCTCTGATAGCCAGTCCCTCTGATAGTCAGTCCCTCTGATAGCCAGTCCCTCTGATAGCCAGTCCCTCTGATAGCCAGTCCCTCTGATAGTCGACCTTCACGTCCCTAACCAGGTATATTTCACAATCGGGGCACCGCCCCAGCCGGGACAAGATCGTCCCGACAGTACTGACAGGTCTCTCGACGTGTGGGATTGTTTAGTGAATATAAGTGTGTGTGTGTGTGTGTGTACGTTTGTAAATTGTGATGATAGGTCAAGGAAGAGGCACGATCCGTAGACCCGTTTGTTAGTATACTGCTCTGGCATTCGCCTGGTGTTGATCGGAGAAAGCACGGAAACTACCGATCAGAGCGGACGGCTACTAGAATTCTCCTCTAGACCGAGACTAAATCTAAGTATCTATTTATTGTTGAAAATACTGCCACAGTCCAGTCTCGAACCCTAAGACCTCTAGATCAGAGACATTGCAGTGTGCAATGACCTCAGTTGATGCTCTAAGCCACCTCAGCCCGTTCAATTGCACTATGCATCGAAATGCGCGACACTGCAGTGTAAAAGGTGCTTGTATAAGGCTAAAAATGTATGGATTTTGCGAATACCAAGAAACTTCCATTTCTTTTTCTTTCGTCTCTTGTTGTCTGGCTCCACGCAGACGTTATCCGGGAGAAGAAAACATCAATTCGCGAAGCAAATCGCTGAGTCATGGAGCTGGCATATAAAAATTGAGATGTTCCGATGACTCAGGGTATACTCCATTTGCGAACTAGAAAATCAATCGGATTGTATACATGTCTTCGATTCAGCAGAATAAGATGCAGAATTTTAAGAAAAATACCTTCCATCCAAGTTGTTGTTTATCAATGAAGAGAACGGGGCGTGTGTTATTGCATTTGGTTCTATATTTGGAAGAACATCGTATTATTAGTTTATTGTAAATGAAAAATAACCGATGAGAACTTTCAGACTGCAAAAATCAATGATAAATTATTAAACAAATTTTAGAAACTTTTTTAAAAAAAATGACGCCAAATATTTCAGAAAAAAATACACAAATAAAAAAACCAAAACCAAAAGGGACAGTGCAAAAGTTATCTACAAAAGATGGCCGCACGAGTATTTTTAGACGAAAATTCCTTAGTTAATATCAGCACCTTGAAACTAACGCATCATTATTTTGAGAGTCTACACCACAAATTAAAATTTCTCTGTCACTCAGTGATATACAAAGACAAGTGAAAAACAGCTCGTCGCTTGTACACGAATTTCTCCCAAAATACAGCATCAGACAATTACCTCCTGGCTAAAAACTTGCGTATTTATCATTCAGGAGCTCAGGAGAAGATTGTCTTCTCAATTACTTCTATTTCTCTTTCTCCCTTCTCTTGTTTGGACGCCTCTCGTTCTCGCTCCACTTGTTTATTGAAGCAAGAGGAAATCGAGAAGACAACTTAATTGAAAGACGCTTTTCCTCAGCGCGTTCTAAAATATCGCCCTAGTCTCTTGTGACCTCCAAACTCCGGTATGTTCCCGGAGAGAAAATTTCAAGCCGATGAGCTTACACGACAAGTATTGTGCGGGAATAGAAGGTTTTAGCAAATCGAACATTACACGTCTACAAAACGTTGACATTCAAGTTAACTTTGCCACTCATAAGCCTTTTAAGAACTAATGGTGCTACAACAGAACATATTTTCTCGCATTATTTCAAAATTCGCAATTTTCCAAAATTCAGAGTTCAACAAAAATGAGACCTGCAGCATTCTTTTAAGCGTTCCTTGTTTTATCGGTGAAAAAAAAATAATGAAAAATATTGAGGAGGTTTTTGAAAAAAAAGTTTTCTTAATATTACATTAATTTCAAGCGGAAATAACGCAAAAACTACTCATATTAGCAAAATAGTACGTAACCTTATTTCAATATGTCTTTTAACAATAAATGTCGCTTAGGAATTTAGCTTTAATATTGTAGTTCTAGGAAGGCCCTGAAAACAATTTTGAATTTTTGCACTTTTCGAAAAAATCTGGGACTTCAACGAAAAGGAGACATGCGCCATTCCCTTAAGCGTCCTTTATGCTAGAACTACGTTTAATAAAAAAAATGTAGATTGTTTGACAAACGCTTGAAGATGTTTTTGAGGCTTCATGTAAGGTATCCTAAAAAATCATAGTATTTCTTTCAAACTCTGAGGGCCTCGAGTTCATTTAAACCCATTGGGGAACATCAATTTGAATGTGCTAATTTAATTGCATTATTGTAATAATGGTCTGGTGACAATTGTAACTTCTCAGTAGAGGATGAAAAATATTTAATTTTACATTATGTCTAGATTTGTGTTTGAATACACAAGCACTAATTATTTTACTATCTGAATATTTAATATGACAAAAATGGTATAAAATTTACTACTATTATTACTGTTTACTACTATTACTGTTTACTTTTACAGTTGCAATTGAGGTTAGGTAAGATTAGGTAATCACACAGTATGAGACGTCATCCAGAAGAGTTCCTGCACTTCTTCTCTACAAACGACTTAGGGTTTGTGCGAATGCGTTCAAGCACTGCGGTATATGCCTGGAATTGATAAAAAAACATGGGAACGAAGAACCGACTTCAAAAATTCTCATTCAGTCTGTGTTGAGTTGAGTTTCAGACATTCCCCTCAAACGAGAAATCATATGTCATCGCAATAGGAAGATTATTCATTGCAAACAATATACGATTGATGAACTGGAATTATTCAGAGACGGACGTTAAGGCTGAAGATTCCAGAAAAAATCGAAGATCCTGAATGTTTCAGGGTTACCTCCCAAGACATGCTCTAATCTTTAGGAACAGTTTACTGAGAGTGATCACACTAACGTTTAATTTCTAATATTTTTGTTATTTAAGGTCGCATCAACTTCTAGGTCATTAGCGACCACTATTGCGTGCATCGGAATGGTAACTGTGAGGATGACACGATATGATGATGACAGGGGGTGAAAGGACGAACACAATACAATCATGCCCAGGTGGGACTCGAATCCACGATCCATAAGTCCGAGATCGCTACTTCACTAATTTTGTAATTTTTAAAAACTTGAAAATAGAAAATTCCAATTAAGTATACAATGAATTAAAAGAAACGTGTCATTCGAAATTTGCACAATTCCAATAATTTTTTCTATACGACATATAAGAGAGAATAAACACAAAAAATGTTTGTGCTAATGAAAAACTGAAGAGTAATATGAGCATAGCCTGGAATCTAACAAGTCAATTTTCCAAAATCCTGACGAGTATTCACTCAAATTGTGAATCATTGCATATTCAGATTATTAATTTCGCGTACACGATAAGTTGACAGAAAAATATGCAGCTTCCAGGAATTCATGAAAACAAAACAAAACAAAACAAAACAAAACAATTAACAGTTCCAGTTTTGACTGAAAAATACAAATATTAAATTATGTTTTTCCGCCTATTCTCTTCCTGAATAAATTCCCATACTCAGTGTGTTACTGCTTAAGACACAGCTATCATGTGACAGCAAGAGAGACATCATCTGCCTTCAAATTTTTACTATTAACATGTTGCCTAATGGAGCAGCAACTTCTTTTATGTTTTTGATACGTAAAAGACTCTTTTACTCTTTACATACTGTATTAGGTTATTGCAGCATTCGCAAAGCCCGTTGTTTTAAACTATTTAATTGATCGAAGTGTTATGCGAGAGTAGTTTACTTGTGGTTCTTAAGAATGTGCGTTCTACATTTCGAAAAATCATTTTGTGTAACTTTGTTCATCAGCATTTTTGCAATTGCAGGCCACTAGTTCCGAGATATTTTTCATCCAACTGAATAGTAGGATTTTTCCCCCAAGTACGGAGTGATTCAGCAATTCGCTACGTGACGCCGCTGTTCCCTGGGCTCGAGGAAAGCGAGGGCGTAGAGCTGAACGCCACCCCCTTGCGAACCCCTTTCTACTTCGGGGGGAAGCAATGACGCAGGGGGCGGCTGAGTCGTCTTTTGTTCGTCGCAAGAAGCGAGCGTACGCATCATTTTAAACACGCCACGAAGCTTTCTTTCTCTTCGAACCCTCTTTCGATATTCTACTGTCATCGAGGGTGCGTCGTTTAGGTCAATGCGATGATCGATCGAACAAATGATCCAGAAGAAAACTTGGATGGTTTGCAGAAAAATCCGGATATCTTTTTTTCATTTTTGCTTCATTAACAAATAAGCGAAAATACATTTTTGACTTAAAACGGAATTTTTGCTAACATAAAATTTTTAGCACGCCGCTTCAATATAATATTAAACTAAAACCTGTAATATGGTCTTCTATATATATTTATAGACAATCAAATTATTTTGAGTAAGAAATTGTGAAAAATCTCATAAAATATTTATTATTAATTGATTTATCTTTATTTTAATTTGACTGTATATAAACACATAGAGGACCATATTTGCATAATATTATTTAATATTAAGACAGTCATAGAATAAGACATTAAAACCTGTATTATTTAAATGAGTTTCAGTTATAGGGTTGTAATTAAATTAATATCAGAAACACGTTTTTTATTATAAAATATGCATTTATTATTTTATTATTAAATAAGTAGAACAATATTGTTTCATTAAATGTGTGAATTTGATTTTTAACTCTTTTTTAAATGCGGTATTTGTAATATAGCTACATCATCCCAAACTTTCTCGAATTATTGGTAAAAACTACGCAGATTTATAATACTGCGAGAACCCGCAAAATATTTTCAACCAGCAATTTTTTTTCAGGTTGGGATTCTAACTTAGGTTCTTAAGTTAAGCATGCCATTCACGTTACCTTTTCGCCTCCCAGGTAATCACAACATTGTCAATGCTTTAAAAACATACGCTTTGCTTGTATAATTTTCAAAATTTTAGAATTTTCATTGTCATTATTTAAAGAACTGGTTTTAAAGAACAGGTTTAATTAAATATAAATCTCCGTCTTGTAGGAAGATGCCGAAAAAATTCAAATCTTTGCAAGTTAGAAATAACTGAATAAGTTTACAATTCAGAGAGTTCAACGAAAAAGAGACCTGCACCATTTTTGTGCGTAATTTGCTCTCTATCCGAGAAACAATGATCCAAAAATTTGGAGCTATTTTTGAGAGAATATTGAAAATGAGGTTGAGACTGTTTATAAAGTACCCTAAAAAAATCGTAAATTTAAAATTCGTATTCTCTTGGCTATTCGCAGGGCCTCCAATTTCACCAGGTTGTTCGGACACTGTCAATTTTGGAGAAAATTTTCGGTTTAGGCACTTGTGACGTCATGCAGACAAACGGGTAGAATTTTGCTGTAAACCAAGGTTTTGGTATCAAGGGCCTACAAAACGTGAATTCTGTCTACACAACAAGTTAGAGAACATATAAGAGCAAGATTTATTAACTTTTTCGATATCAGTGCCCGCCAATAAGTGGTTTTCTGACAAAAATAAACGTCACTTTTCGTTGCAACATCACAATTCTCTCTCTCACTGTATACAGTCAAAGTATCTGAGAAAATAGAAGTTAAGGATCTCTAATCACTATTTTACAAGTGCATTTATCTTTTTAAATACCGCGAGCCATGGTTTTTATTTTCATAACTACGATTGTAGTAATCAGCTAGGTTCGAAGGTTGGCAGATTTACACTATGCAAGTGTGCTATACGAACACTCTATTGCGTTAGGGTAGTGGTCAGTTCGCTGTTTAACTTTCGTTTGGAATGATTGATTGAATGATTGATTGAATGATTGATTGGGCTTTTAGGGAGCTTTCGCGGCTGTGATCACATGCACTCGGGAATGGATAATGAAAGGGAGTGGGAAATGTAGTAACCTTGAAAGTCTATTTACTATTATGGACTGTAGCCACCAATATTACTCTAAAATTAAAGATTCTTCATCATTCAAATCTTCTGTTAGTTTTGTAACAATATTTTTCGTATGTTCTCAAGCACTTTAGATATCCAGGTTTTAGATATAAGTGTTATTCATTACAATCCGTTCTAAATTACCTCTCTCAAACAATTGAACCATATTTTTAAGTTAGGACGTTACAGAAGGTAATAATGGGGAACGTCCCTGGTTGGGAGTTGAGAGTTACATGGTTGGAAGTTACCTTCATGGCCACGATTTTGTAGTTTTTGAAATTAGAAGTAAATGGTAAACGTGATTATTTTTTAATAAGTCAAGACACATAGCTGTATCGCATAGAATATTAAAAAGGAAATCTGAGAAACTTCATATTTTTCGAAGTCTTATTTGAGTTTTTCACACATTTTACTCGTAATATAATTGAAGTTAAAGCTGAATATTGACAATTAAACACACCTTACACTATGTGTATGAATACCCAACACATAGTGCGTACTAGATCAGACATATGAGTAACGAAAAATCAATGCATATTGAATTGACTTACATAATAAACCCTTATTTACATCTTTAGTAAAGTGTAGATACATTTACAATGATTTATTCCCAGGAAAACATAAATGAAAAGCACTTTGTATTGAATAACAGGAAATAAATTGGCTGAATGAATAGACAACTTCCGAAATCAATACATGGCTTTGAAGGCTTTCAGATCAATTCTTTTGATATTGCAAAGTGAAGACTCTCCCACATCACAATTTACTGATTTTTGTGTTTGACATAGAATTGGGAATATGTGTTAAGCGCTTTTCGAGTCGGGAATTCTACGTAGAAACACATGGAAAACCATGAGCGTACCCCTGCACGAAAATGTGCTGTTATTTTTTATGGGCATTCTTTTGGCAGGAAATTGTAGAAATAAAGTAAACACAGTTAATACAAACTCTTGCAATATTTTTAAAAAGATTTGTTGTATGTTATTACCGCTATAAAAACAATAGTATTTCCACATTTTAAAATATTCACAAACGATTGTTTATAAGGAAAAGTTTTAGAAGAGTACTTTTTCCCTCTATTGCTATTAAGACAATTTTTAATTACGTTCTCGGTAATAATAAAAACAAGTGCTTTGGTATCGGAATCAATCCTCCAAGCTTCTTGGTCGGCGATAAAAAATATTATGTGTATCTCGATCCTTGATATAAAGGTACTGAGAAGACTGAACTTTAACTCTTTCCTCTTTACCCCTTTCCTCTTGGGAACATTATGATTGTTTATTATTTTTTATTTCATCAAATACGAATTAACAGGATTCTCCTGGATAAATTCCACTTTACATTGTGCAGATAAGTGGTCAGCACGATTCTTCGCATTGTTTAAAAATATTAATAATATTAGCTCATAAATGGAAACGTTTATTACTTGTAAATTAATTTTATTTTTTGATAAAACGCGATTCAGGATTAATTAGACTTAAGTTTTTGAAATTAGTTTAGAAAAATGTGTCCATAAGATTATATTTGCACTAAATAATAGGGAATACTTTTTATCCTCGTTAACAAAATGTAAAGTTTTCAGGATGCTTAAAAAGTAATAGTTCTCAATACAACGAATTTATACTACTGTATTTTACTTACTAATAACGAAATATATCAATTCAATATTCCAAATAATTCTCCCATAAATCAGTTTTCATTTGTCATAACTTTGATAAATGTTTCGTCCTGCACACGTGAAACAGATGGCAGGAAGGTACACCAATACGTCAACAAATTGCGCTGGTTATTATAAAATAACTCCTAACAAATTAAATTGTTTTTAAGAAAACTGAAAATAAATCTGGACAATTTTTTGCCAAACTTACTGGCTGTTTTATGTAAATCATTATAGGATTTGATTTTTAATGTATCTGCAGAATACTAGTAACTTGTTTCATACTCGTATGTCCCATATTCATTTCCTTTCAGAATCATGTCCCATTTTCAGAGTTCTGCAAACGTTTTAAGGCGGCGTTTTTAATTACCTTGAATATGAAGTAAAATATATTTAAGTTCATAAATATACAAATGAAATTAGCATTAAATAATCCACAATTATAAGATTCATTCATTAAATTCACAATTTTGTCAGGTTTTACTCATGATACTGGTAGTTTTTTTTATCCAATATGTGGACAGTAAATAAGTGAAAATCACTAATCCAAAAACCGTGTTTCCTGATAAAACAAGTTGAAGTTTGTTCTGGTAAATATGTATTCCAAGTACGTCTTGTTAGATGGGATATACAATTGGCTTTCTTTCATACACACACACACACACACACACTAATATGCAACATTGCTTTTAAGAAACAAACAACAAAATGCGAGTTTAAAATTGGATTTATTCTATACATTCACATTGGTATATTTCTTAGTAAAAATTGAAATAATATGTAATTTGGCCTACTCCTAATTTAGCCTCCTACTACTAGTAAACTCCACAACTCCAGGGATTTCACTAATCAAAAGAATAAAAAAAGTCATGTTAGTCATGTAAAAAACTGAAATTCACCAAAATGATCGTCATTTCATTTGAATATTGAAGATATTACATATTGCATTCGGTGACAAAATATTCATACAATTTTTAAATACAATTCATTACTTGCCATTCATTTAAAAAGTATTCACAAATGAACATTTCTTAAGACGCAATATTAAAGTTTACCTAAACCTAAGAGTATGGGTAAATTTTTGCCTGTACTATTGGAAAGACATCTCTCTGAAGACAAGCACCGGAAATAAAGAAAATGCCCTCGAATGCTGGGCCTTTTGAAAGCACTCAAGTCGCTCTCAGTTCCCTAAACAAACCGACTTCTTTTGTTTGCCGCCCAAGCAGAGACCGTTTTGTCAATCAGTGTTGGGAAATGCATGGAGAGTATTTTTTCATCAAATGGAATTTTCCCCGCAAAAGGTTCTTGGTAGGTTAAATTCCCTTAAAAGTGAAAGGTTTATAGCCATTACCTATAATATACCTAGAAATGTTATGCGTGTTATTACTGCCGATGCCAAAAGTTAAAAATCGAGGCGGATTTTTAATTTGGACGAGGCAGTAATAACTCTGTAACATTTCGGGGCATGTTCAGCGTTTTCTCGGTCACGATAAAATCTCAATTTTTTTGAGAAAATATACGACATTACTGCGATATGAAACACATGAATTCTGTTGTTGCGGCACGATAATCGATATTGTTGGGTGTTGCTTGCGATATATCTATTTCAACAATACACTTGTATACCGTGGCTCGAGGAAGATGGACGCTGAAAATTCGTCTGTACCTCAAGAAATTTTGGATGCAGCTGCAGATGCCACGCTAGATTTAATCTCTGAAGAATCTAAAGCACGATACGAGAAGGCATAAGAAGAATTTAAAACTTGGCAATTACAAAATCACGTAGCCGTGATTACAGAAGATGTAATGCTTGCGTACTTTAAGAACTTGCCAAAATAATTTACACTTGTTCCATTTGTAAAGACAAACCTTTGTTTTACGTTCTAAATTAATAATGAACATCCGCAAAAATAATGTGTTTATTTGATTACTATTTGTCTTGTAAATTACCATGTGATGTTTTTGTAATAATGTTGACTTGCAATGAGTTGGTTGTTGTTTATTAAGGTTACTAAGGATGTTAAAACCCGTTGCTAAGGAATTTAAATTTCTTAACCTACAGGTAGGTACAAGTGCACTAACAAACTTATAAGGTTGCATGTTAACAAGGGTTAAAGACGTTAAATGACCGATAAAACAAATTATTTATCGTCGCGTCAATAATAGTGGTCAGTTAACGACTATTTCGGCTGAACATAAATTACAACATTAAAAAGTACATAGCAGGATAACTTCTACAAAATGATACTGTCTTTTTAAGTCCTCTTTGTAACGGTAACGTAAAATTATAACAATTACGTTTCAAACTATATACTCTATATATACATTTAAGCCATTATTGCAAAACGCTCTGATCCAAACGGACTATCACAGTCTACATAATTTACCAACATGTCCCAAGGAACTTTTTATTTGGAAAATTGTTCTTGATTGTAGCATATTATGACGTCACGGTGCACGTCACCCCGTTTGTGCGTGCGTTGGCGAGAACGAGAGCGGGGTGGCAAGGCGGGGCAGCATAGCTGGTATATAAATATTACTGATATATAAATATTAATATTTTTGCTTTATTGGCCGAATAAATATTTAGTGTTTTGTGGGTGCGTTCAACTACTTTGTTCACTAGTTTGTTTAATGATGTTATAAAAGGGAGAATGTCAGGTTCACGTTCCATCCGGCGACGACTAACACGCCAGCGTTACGCCTTCCCCCTTCCTGTGTCTCTCCCCAGGGGGTTACCCCCACAGCAGGGACAAGCCGTTAACTCTCGACTGGTTTTCCTATCTGTTCGGTAGTGTTGTGCACGAACACGTAAGATGCGTGTGTGTGTAAGGGAAACGCATGGGTACGGACGTAGAAAAGATCACGCGCAGTCCGTAGATAGTTTGTTTGGATACCAGCTCCAGCTTTGACCTAGCATTGGTAGGAGAGACCATGAAACTGCATTACTTATCAGCACAAGAAACGATTAGATATTCACCTCCTGCCAGAACCTGAATTCAATCCCGCTACAAAGCTAGTGGCAAATATGCGAAACGGTCGGGTCTCGAACAATACGACATTCCATTACTTCTAGGCTGTCCGGGTGACGCCGCGTCGTTGGCAGATAGGCCGACGTTTCGCCTGTCATGTCGCAGGCTTCTTCAGGGTAGTGACCTTGACATTCAGAGCACTGGGCAGAAATCACTCACTAGTAGACCTCACTACCCTGAAGAAGCCTGCGACATGACAGGCGAAACGTCGGCCTATCTGCCAACGACGCGGCGTCATCCGGACAGCCTAGAAGTAATGGACTCGAGCCGCGGAAGCCTGCGTGTACAATACGACATTCCAGTCGGCGACGCGACAGAGACGTTTTCTCAGAAGAAAGCGCAGAGGAAATTTCCCTCAATCTGGTCACTTTAGAGATTCCTGTCGATTTCCCTGTTCGTTGCGGAAGAACAAGGCTCCCTGATGACCTTTATCTCGAGGGGAATCCCCGGGGACGCATCGGCCGTTATCAGATTAGCCGCTGGTAAGCGGGCGAATCCGACGCAAGTTCGGACCCGTTCCCTCGTCTCGCCCCTTCGGGAATGTTGGCCTACGGCGGCAGGTCGTTTTACACACAGTCGCCTCCTGGGTGAATTCAGGTGGGCAGAACTGGAACGCAATGAAATCGTGTTTTCTTGTGCGGGAATTAATTTGATTCTTTTGTTGAGCTCGGCGGAAAACATGTGGAATTCTGTTATGAATGATGGCATTAAAGAAGTGGAGCAGAAATAGCCATGGCATTGAAATCATATCATAAAGACAATCAGGAGCCAAGGTGTTTCATTTGAGATTACGCCCGAGTTGTGACTATAGGTGCTCGTGTTTGCCTGAATAGTTAAACCTGTTACAGTCAGGAGGAGACGGTGTTACTCTCCTTTCTTGCTGGTATGTAAGATCCGGAGCTGACCTTCAAGTCAGCATGCCGCGATTTCCCCAGCAATATGTTTCTCCCAGTGTGGCTCCTTCGCAGCCAGAACAAGATCTAACCAGCCCCCTGAGTGTGAAAGTGTAGCGCTTGCAGGTGTAAGTGTGTGTTTGTAAGAAGAGACGAAGGAAAAAGGTTAGGGGAAAAATATCGTACACGTTTGTTAGATATAGCACTGTGTACTGTTTGAGTACTGTGTGCGCATTTGTCTACACCTTATCGAGAAAGCACGGAAAACTTCCGAATAGAGCATTATGCTAACTCTAGAATTCTTCTCACGACAGCGTCCGACTTCGATATTGTTAAGTAGCTAGTGTAGACAATCCTCCACTGTGAGATTTCGAAGCCTCGGCCCTCCCGGTCAGGGACGTTGCGGGGACAACAGTTGTTGCAGTGTGTCCAAAGAGCCCGAGTTTTCCTTCCCTCGTCCAACTTTTGCGCGCGGATCCCAGCGCTTTGCGCACACTGTGCACGAGGGTGGGGAGCGAGGGCGCGGCTGAGCCGCGAGAGGGCGGGGATGGGAGGGTGGAGGCGGGGTACGGGGAGGGGGACGGTCATGCGATTTAGCGGAGACCAACGGTGGGCGACGTAGAGCTGACAAGTTCGACCCGAACACGCCACGCCACGGCACCCCACGCCACGCCTGGCCACGGAGAGGTACAAGACCGGCCGAGACTCTAAGAGCGCGGGTAGGGCCCTCTGAACTCTGCCCTTTGCCCCTTAAACATTAACTGGCTTGGGTGGCTCAGCGCAAGAGCTGTTGTCGCTGCAGCACCACTAACCAAAAGAGCCTGGGGTTTCGAGTCCCCACGAAGACGCGATTTCGAAGCTGCGTGCATAATTAGATTCAGTACAGCTGCTGTCTAGAGAAGAATGCCAGAGATCGGTAGCCAGGTAGATGTTCTGTGGGTTTTAGAGTTTCTTCGATTAATACTAAGCGAATGACGGAGTAGATTCATAACAAACGGACCATTAGTCGTGCGGTCTTTCCTTCCTCATTCTTGTCCCCTCCTGTCTGCTGAAACATGCACGTTTACTAGAAGTCACTACCATACATCCCGGAGACGAGTTGGTGACTTAAAGAGTTAATCGTGGCTGGGTTGTGCCACGCTGGGATACCCTGACACACATTGATGTGGCTGTGGGTTGTGCACACACTACCTGTTGCAGCGTACACCACCACACACGCCGGGAGACGAGATGGGAACAATAGCTTTTTGTGGCAGGGCTGCTCTACGCTGGTAGAGATACCTGGATGAACACACCGCAAGTCGTGCTGCCGTAGATCGGCGCCAGATCTCACGTTCTATCAGGAGAAGAAGGTTCCCCCATTTCCCCGTATAGAACGTGCAGTAAACGTTCGAGACTAATGATCATTACAGTTGTTGCCTCCAGAAACACATAATAATCTCTCTCTTAGCCATTAAGCGACCTGTTTATTAGGCAGAGTAGGGACTTCGATCTCATTTATACACCCTAGCAGGGAATTGGAACTTCCTGTTCAAGCGTCTAGTTTCCCGGTGAGGTTTGCATCTTTACTGCCGACGAAGGCGCAGAGATGAGTCTGTTCAAGGGTTCCATGTCCTCAATTGTGACCACCTCAGGTAGCTGACAGTTGGGTTTTGGATTCAGGAGTGCAGTCTACTTCACTCAGAGCATATTGAGGTGGTCACAATCGAGGTGCACGACTGCGGAACGAACCAAGAAGGCTGGTAATCTTTCAACTGACGAAGCGAACGCCACCCAAGGCATTGCGTTTTGTATTATATGTTAATATAAAATATTTCAAGTAATATAATAAATAAATACAAAATACTAGGTGGACTGGCCTGTCGTGGCTGATTCTTCGTCAGCGTGCTCGCTTTCCACTACGCGGCCCCGGGTTCGATTCCCGGTCAGGCAAGATTATAGTGTGTGTTTTCCTTGAAATGTCTCAGTATATGTTCCTACGTGACGATGAGAAAATTCACTTCTCACGTTGAGAAGACCGGAATACGGCGTGGGGATGTCTACGCGCTAACCACACGTACCTCCTTAACACATGGCCGCAAGACAGGGACATAGCCGGTAGGCCTGAGCCCGTTCACGGGCTGTCGCGCCAAGTACATACATACATACAGGTGGACTGGTTCCATCATTACGCACTTTATAAATTATGTTAAATGTGAAAATCGCCTCATACTAACATCTAACTTCGACTGTATCTGAGAACTGTTCAATGTTTAATTAAAAAAATAAACTTTCATAGCAGTAATAAAAAATCAACGCACGAAAATACTTTTTAAAGTTGGTAACGCTGGAGACGACACACTAAGCTAGAGCTATTATGTCTGTAGTGGCATAAACTATTCGAGTTAGTCTCTTAGTATTCATTTTTCTCCGTATTCTTCATTTTGCATCCACCCTCCACCACAAAACTCTAAGCATCCGTTTTATACGTCTCCCTTCTAGGCGCCATTCAAATAATTAAGTCAGCTCTAATCCCATTCCGTTAAGAAACTAGGGACATGTTTATTGCACTTTTTCTGTTCCGAATATTCCTTAAGTCCACCTTTCACGGAAGTTATCATTCTCATAATGCTCCTTTATATAACATAAGTACTCGGTTCACTTCTACTTATTGTTGCTGTTTATTGGCTGCTATTTCGGAAGTCAACTTATTGTGTACACATTGAAGTATTTGTACTTTAGTAAAATTGTAAGTTCTGTTTATATCTGCTAGTTGTCACATCGCATCCTTGATGGTTTTAATATAAAACTAATATCCATTCGCCTATTAGAAAAAAATAGTTTCTTTTCATATGTTGGTGCGAAAATACTTCAATGCAGCATTTGGAAAAAATAGCTCCAATAAATATTGAGAAATTCTGCTTTTACAAACGATCATGTAAATGCCTTTCATAAAGTTAGTTTACTGTTATTTTACAGCATAAAATAAACCTTGTGAGAAACATCACATCTCAACATCTTGTTTACCGCTGACATTTCACTGAGCTTATTAGCCTAAAAAATGAAGAGTTTAAGATAAGCCAAAAACAAACAACTTCCCGTGCCCTCATTCTTTAAATATTCCTCGGAGATAGCTGCTCCATAAATCTTTTCTTTCCGTTGCCTTCTCTCTCGTTTCTCTCATAGTTTCTCTCCCCCCTCTCTCTCCACTCTTCTCTCCCCCTCTTCTCTTTCCCCTCACCTTGTATGTTTTTCTTCTCCCCACAGATTCCTTTGAAAATTCCCAGCACTCAAAGCGTCTCCTTTACCCTTGACCTGGTTTGCTTACACTTGAACTCTGCAATTTACCCGAAGTGAAAGTCAAGTCAACACAGCAACTTCCGATTACTGCTCGCTAATGGTCGGCCTAAAAAAATGCTCCTTAGAAAACTCCGTTCGAAGGTGAACAGGTTGGAATCTTACTAAATCTTGCTACGGACCTGGGTATTTGTTGTATTGTGGCATGGTGGCATGACTTCCAAAATGCATTGCCTTACAAATGTATCGCTTTTGAAATCTCATTCCTATATTCGTGGCCGGGCTGGGTGGCTCAGGGCCTTGAGACATTTACGACCCCCCCAAGTTCACGTTATATATGGTATGGGCTATAGGCTCGAATTAGGTGTAAGAATTGGATGTTGGTTGCTTTAGAATAATGTACATTCCTAACAAAGCATGCTGTCCTGACTGTCTCAAGGCTCGACAGCCCGCTATGGGGCTGCGGCCAACCTCTCAACCATGGTATAAGGGGTTCATAAGGTTAGCACGAAGACGTCCCTTCACCGTATATTCTGGTATTCTGAACCTTAGAGTAGGCTTTCTTATCGTCACACTGCAATAGATACTGGGACATTTGTATGGAAAGAGCACAGTTATTATTTTGCCTCAGTCAGGAATCAAACCCGGGGTTGCGCCGTGGAACGCGCTAACCAACGAGCCTCCGAGGGCAACACAGCATGCATAACATGCACAGCATGCATGCATCACCCTTAACCCTCGAGCGGGCGCGCTTTATTTAGTCACACCAGTGGACGCGCGTTGCACGTTGTGCAACACTGCAATTTTTCAACTTCACGTGCACACGTAGGAAATATCTGATTTTATAACTATAGTGTGATATTGTTTAACTCATTTAGAATAATTGTATTTTATAACATTAAGAAGTATTTTTTTTTTATTTCTACGAGTAATACGTTTTTTAAAATCATGTTCGTAATAACAAATTATAAACTCATCCGACATCAAAATATGCTTTATACAGTATCAGAAGATAAGATTTAGATAAACACACTTTTCGTGCTGATTGCAAAAGAATTGTCTTTACATTTGACACCGAGTGTTGTTTTCTTCACCCGGGCGGCATATCACGCATTTGCCGCGTTTTCTGATTGATTCTTTCTCTGCTATGGTTTCATCTTTGCTATACCGGTTCAGAAATACGAATATAGAAAGGATGTAAAGAAAATTTTAATCTTCTAACTATACAAGTTTCAAACAACGAAAATGCCAAATTTCGCAAAAATTTTCTGCGACCTCTTACGCATGTTGACTTTCAAGAGAACGAGTGCATTCACACCTTCAATATCCAATAATCTGAAGAAAACAGACCTTGGACACCTGGTAATCCTTAATACGGAATACCAACGGCGGTAGCCTACGCTTCAATCTCACTGCCTTCTTCTAATACAGGACTCTCGAGCTACGATTCTCAAATTGCATGTACTATGGCCGCTATAGGCGGCAGCGATGGTGTAACGGTTAGCGTACCGGACCGTTGTACCCAAGTTGACGGGTTCAAACCCGTTCGAAGCCGTGAGGGCGAAAAAATCCTTCGTACGCCTTCTTTCGAAGGGGAAGTAAAGCCGGCTGTCCCATGTTAGTAGATTTACTTGCATGTAAAAGATCCTCAAGCCTAAATGACGCCTCTGAGCTAAATTGAAATCGCCTGTTTCTCTCCCAAGAAATATCTCCTTTCTCTGCTAGTTGGTGAAAGCGTAGCGAAATTTGCGTGGTCAGACGGAAGAGCAGGCCTCATGGCCCGAGTCTCGCCACGTAAAATAAGGCATTCGTTCAATTCAATTCAATTATGGGGTTACAAATCAACGTCGCTGCGATGGGCATGGAGACTGGTAGGTACCGAGGTGACTGTAGCTGATGTCAACAGTTTCAACCGTGGAGTATGGACGTGTGTAGGCACCGAAAGGTGCAAAATCGTAACCCAGAAAATACATATGCCCATACTGGATGAGGTGGCTCAGGGTATCAGTGGATGTTGACGCCTGACTTGGAGTGCCTGACTTGGAAGTCCTACTGTTCGAATCGCGGTGGCAGGATTTCGTCGAATAAACTTTATATTACACACAACAGCACTGGACCGCATTGCGATACACACCATTACACGGCACTCTACTGTCCTGCACTGCACTGCACACAGTGAACACAGCGCGGACCAGCGCAATCCAGACCAGTGCAGTCCAGTTTAGTCCAGTGCTCTGCACTGTACTTCAATTCACTTCGACACACTTCACAACAACTCACGGAAAAAGACAAGCTGACTCACCTCTCTATGTCCGAAAAGTCGTAAAAGTTCCGTAATGAAATTTTACAAATTTATGGTAGTATCTTGTGACTTGCAGAAGCTAACAAGATTCTGAATTCTACAACAGAGTACAAGAAACTGAGAAGAACTTTTTAGGTCAATTCAAGGAGTAACAAAAAGAGGAGTTAAATGGCGAAACGATTTCGATGAACATTGGAATTTGAAAAATCGAAAAAAGTATAAACGAATGGAAATAAATTGAAAATGGAAAATGAATGTATTTTAAAACAATTCCTCTACAACTCATCCAGAGGAAAAATAATTTTTGCAAGACTGCAAAAAAATTGATCGATCAACGTGTCGACACATGCCCAACTGGTGTAATGACCGAGGGAGAAGAAATAATATCGCAACATTCTGATCAAACACAAAACGACAAACGATTAGTGTAACGGTTAGTTGTAGTGACTAATGCTAAATTCCCATAATCCCACAATTCTTGTTTCTCAATTGTTCGATTAGAGTTGCCAACCCCGATGATGCAAATGATCTTGGCTGTCCGGGTGCCGCCGTGTCAAAATCTGCAGCACTACAGCCTTCGACGTGGCGTCACCCGGACAGCCAAGATCATTTGCATAACTCTAGCTGCGGAAGGCTACGATTTCAATTACGATGTTGTTAACAGCACAATCATCCGCCAAGTCAGCAAAAAATCTATTTATCCTGAACACATGTTGTGAATAGTGCACGATACAAGGCATGTGATTTCCCTCACAAATCTTGATAGTGTAGCGTTTTCCAATATAACTGTAACGTAACTTTCAGTTTGAGCATGTGCAGAGGCTCAAAAGTATTGTCTACGATACGGTGCTTCTTATGTGAAAAACTCTTTATTAATAAGTATTTTACCACGAATATTTCGAAAGGCGCAAAAAGTATTTAGTTCTTCCTCCTTACTCTGAGATAAATTAACGCAAATCAGAGCTGTGTTTGTACTATTCATTTATGCAGTTTGTTCCTTCACAATGGACAGAAGAAAGAGTGCGTGCTTTCTTAGAAGAGATCAGGGTTCTTACAAACGATAAAACTAACTAGCGTAAAGTCGTATGCTTCCGCAGCCAGAATCTTGTGAGTGCCGTTGGCTGACCGCGTGACGCCGTATAGAAGGCCGTGATCGCGACCCGCTTCTACGCGGCGACTCACGATTAGCCGAGAGCGCTAACAGACGTACACGCTAAGGATAAGTTGGCTGTGGTTTACTATACAATGAAAATAACGTTAATGTAAGATGTTTAAATTTGTGATTACAAATGGTTATGGCAACAACTGATTATGCCTACAGCAAGTATTGAAGAATGTGGGAGAATGACCTATATTTTTATCAGTTTGTCCGGCTTCCCTAAATCGATTAAGCAAATGTTAAGATCTACCCTTGCTTTGCGTCTCGTCACAGATGTAACTTCACTATCTATGAACATTTTCTTGAACCCTGTATGATGTTAGTGAGGGATTTAGTTAGGTCGTCAGACGTACCATCAAATAATCTGACACATTTTTTCTGTGCGAATGGGTTACTTCACGTAGGGCACGATGACTACTGAGTCAAAATATACAGCTCATTTTCCAATGCAATTATTTTCTGACACACATGAGTGACTATGTAAAATTTTGTCAAAATCGCTGATTGCGTCTTGTAGTAATCATAAATCAAGCTGGCATACTAAAAGTGCGTGTGTATGTAGTAAACGTGCACATTGTGTTTAGATTAAAATAACTTCTTCCAGGGCTCAAGAAAACATGCACAGGTTGGACTTCTTGTTCAAATGTCACATGCTGTTTTTAATTATTTTTGACATTCTGCAAACCAACAGAATGTGTCATCTTGAATAGTTAGAAACACCATATTATATATAGTTCGAAAAAATGTCCATTTATATCTCTTGGAAGGTAAACTTATTAAATGCTATCAACAAATGAAAAGATAAATGATCATTGTTGCCAAATTAACGGTTTACATTATTTAATTTCAATCTGTGAATAACCTTATCTGTTGCAATGTTATGTTTTAACGTTCAAAATTCTATATTGGTGGGGGTGGGGTGGGGGAAGCTCCCTGCTGTCCTTTTAAGGAAGATGTAATTGACGTCGCAAATTGATCGTCTATTTGAGAAAGTTCAGGAACGAAAGCAACGCAGCGTGACAGAGCGAGCGATGAGTAGCGAGGGGCCGTAATTGCCAGCGACGCGACACACGAAGCACGCAAGTTTCTCGTTAGGCGCAACACGGCGGATATTGAATGAACCAGCGCTCTCCGGACACACGCCTCCGCCTCACCAAGGCCTCCTGACCACCAACATGACGTCATACACGAGGTGAATTGAATTGAATTGAATTAATGCCTTATTTTACGTGGCGAGACTCAGGCCATTAGGCCTGCTCTTCCGTCTGACCACGCAAATTTCGCTACGCTCCTTTCACCAACTAGCGGAGAAAGGAGGTATATCTTGGGCGAGAAACAAGCGATTTGAATTTAGCTCAGATGCGTCATTTAGGCTTGAGGATGTTTCACATGCAAGTAAATCTACTAACATGGGACAGCCGGCTTTACTTCCCCTCCGAAGGAAGGCGTACGAAGGATTTTTTCGCCCTGAAAAATCCAGGGCTTCGATCGGGTTTGAACCCGCCAACTTGGGTACAACAGTCCGGTACGCTAACCGTTACACCATCGCCGCGCGAAAAGGTGTGATGCATTCTCGAAAGATAAACCTAAGGTTTGGGGCTAAGTGGGGAATTTGATAAATTTGCCTTACCTCAGCAAGGTCTCCTTTTCAGCAACATGACGTCACACACGGTGTGACGTCATGATGTAGACCTTGGGTATCGCGTCAACTGAAGAGGTGTTCAAAATTTACTGTTACCTGAGGAAGTTTGCTAAATTTGCCTTACTACAACAAGGCCTCATGTCCAGCAACACGACTCACAAATAAGGTTTTATGCATTCTCAAAATATAGACATAAGGTTTGTGGCCAACTGGGCGAGTTTGCGAACATTACCTTACCACAGCAAGGCCTATTGACCAGCGAAATGACGTCACTAATAAGGTGTGATGCACTCTGAAAAGATGTTGACAAAATGTTTAGCCGATTAGGGGAAATTTACTAAGTTTACATTTTTAAAAGCCCGCCCTTCCCCTTCCTTACATTGCCTTCCACAGAAGAGCCGTTTCCGTTTTGAAATTTTCTCTCTCGATCTAAGTCTTTAATTTATTAGCCCAAAGAAGACGAATTTATTAGCATTTACGTTACGTCTGCAGCATTGTTGACTGCGAGATACCGGGGTTCGAGTTCCGATGCGGGCGCATTATCGTCACTAGCAAAATAGCTGGATGGAATTCAGCCGCTGGCTGCAGAACAATTCTAGCGGCCGGCTGCTCTGGTCAGTAGTTTTCCGTGGTTTCTCTAATCAATACCAGGCGAATGCCGGAATAGTATCTTAACCATAGGATCGAGCCGCGCGCGATATTTCCTTCCTAATTCTTGCCCCTCACCTCTACTTAAATACATGTACACTTACATGCACTATCCTACCACTCATGTCGGTGGATCAGTAGGGAGTTTATAGCTGTTCTCGAATGGGGCAGTGCCTCGATTTCGAATCCGAGTTCGAATCCTGGGGGAGATATTAGGAGGTGGAACATCCGTTAGCCGACGTGAAGTCGGCGACGGATATCAGCAATGGAGGGACACCGTCACGTCCTGGTATATAACATGCACTAAACGTACAGGTCTAACAACCATAAAAAGTTTATGGTCCCGGAAACAAACATTCCTGAATATCCCGCGCGAATGGGTGTTTTCTGTAGGTGACGTAAGGGGCTCGCACTTTGAATTCTAGGAAGAAATTCGGTTGGAAAATAAAAATTTCATAATGTCGCCCAGGAAACAAGATGATGGATCAGAATATGTGTGAAATAGTTTACAAAGAGATGGCTTCAACCCAATACAGCAGAGGGCATCCTTTCACGAGAATTCTGGAATTCTGACTTATGAAGTATTGTGTGCTGATCCAGAAAAATACCAATAGTAAATGATTTTGTGTGTTTCAAAAAGAATGAATTATGAACCTAAAATTGGCAATCATTTAGAACTTTTCTACTAAAAATATAATTAACAATTGTTTTATGAAGTAAAGTATATATTTGAACATTAGTGAATTATTTAACAAATATAAAAGAGAAAATGATCTAGAATTTTATTATGAAAACCTATTTATCCAATTCCTGTTTTTAAGCATATTTCATAAATACACCTATTTAGCCATAAATGGCGTAGTCAACAGACGCAGAGATCATTACGACAACGTAATTGTCTTTAAATGAAACTTACCCAGGCGCGACAAGGTGTAGTGCAAGAATCATTGCTGCTCAAACCTGTGAGATGCCGCTTGTTTTTTTTTGTCTGCGGTTTTCAAGTAGCGAGCCGATATTAGGCTTACACGAAAGATATCGTGCAGTGGACTTCGAATCGTGCATTGTCAGTTAACTGCTTTGGGTGCTGAATAAAAGAAGAGGAACTGGTCGAGTATGTTTTATATGTTTTGGTTTTATAATTGTTTCTTGACACACATTACTATACTTTTAAGTAAACCTTTGTATAGTTAGTTGTTAATTATCTCGAACGTCTCATTACATATGTGATTCTTATACGCCGATTAATATAGATACTGTGATTTATATATCAATGTTTTGCTCACTATGCCAGAGATAAGAAAAACTTATTTAACCTATTTTATTTAAACCTTTTCAGCTTAGTTAAAATAAAGAAAGATACCTGCTTATAATCTTAAGTAAAATGTGTTTAAATTTGCGGGGTTGTGCAACTCTCATGATCCTCTCTTATACTTCACATAAAGAAATATATTTTACTTAATAGTCAATAAGATATATGGCACAAAGAATATTTCTCATCCATGAACTGTTTTATGTAATCACTGTATGAAACTGCTAAACTCATGGTCATACCAACTACAGTCATTTAGCACAGAAAATTACTTTAAATGAAGCGTTTTCTCAGTAAACAAGGTAATGAAATGGACTCGTTCAATTGTAATTAAGCATGACATAAATGTGCATGTATGAACAATGACACATTTCTGGAAATACAGAGCTTGCGTGCGTGGAAATACAAATGAGGCTTTCAGGATACGCCGTGCAATACTAACAGAAAGATGGATTACTTAAATAATAGAATGAAATAGGAAAAGACAAAATGGCGGTTTCGAGAAAGGGGATTGTTGTAAGTGCTCCCAACCACGCGGTTACCAGGGTTGTGAGGTTCGAATTCCGAGAAAGATTGTTGTGTATTGAAAAAGGTTGTGGAGTTGATTTTATTTTATTTTTATTTGGAGAATGGGGTTTAGTGTAACTTATCATTGTATTAGAAAGGAGCCTATCTGGTAGTATTCTGCTATCAGCAGGATTTCTATCAGGTTGGAGCGGCGGGTGAGGTGGTGTTTTGGTAGTGAAAACATTGGTCGCTCGGGCGAATGCCAGGCTGCACGTAGGGCGCAGCCAAAATTATTTTATTCATTTCAAATTTTATTTTCAACTTCCGACTTTGCGTTCAAAATGCTCTCAAACATATTTGTAAAATAATTGCATCTGTTAAACTTTTGGTATTATGTTCTTATAAGTTGCTCTTAAATTATGTGTAAATTATTACTAAAAACTTAGCTTGTACATGTTTTGTACACTACATTTTACATTTGAATAATATTTACTTTTTCCGTCTCATTTGTATATTTTATGTGGTTAGGTGGAAGAACGGGGCTGATTACCTGATCCTTACCATATCAATAAAATAATAATAATAATAATAATTATTATTATTATTACTATTATTACTATTATTATTATTATTATCATCATGATCATCATGTGAGAAGTAATGGGGAGCATTTCCAGTTTCTTTCGTATCACATCTTAACACCCACACAAGTCCCTTTGTCTTACCGGTGTGCTATTAGATCTTGGGGACATTGTGGAACTGACATGCGTTGATGCGCAGACGGGCAGTTCACATCTCAGCAAATGTTCTATCTAATGTTTTTGTAGTGCGATTCTAATCGGATTGTAAGTCAGTGCTTCATCAGGACAAGGCAAATAACAGTAGCGCCGGTGTTCAAGACAATAATCAATATTAATTGAAATTACACTGACTGTTTCTCTTTGAAACTCAATTCATCAGTATATCATGCACAAATAGTCATTAATCAGCCGGTCTTGCATCAGCCTACATGACACCCACTTCGCCAGGGCAATCAAAGCAATTAGCAACAAAAACGTTAGTGTGACTTCCCTACAATCTTAAATGAAAGCAAACGGTCCAGCTGTTTATCAGTGCGTGAAAGTGAAAGATCAAGACCCAATATTCGTAAGAGATGTTGAAAGGTATCACAAACTCTAATGACGCGTGATATTCATCAGGGCGTTACAAGACTTATATCATGAATTCATTCAATACTAACATGTCTAGTGACCCAAACAATGAAGTGTGTTTCAATGATTAGAGAGTCAAAGCTTTGAAACTTTTTCCAATAAATCTTTTACAAAAGAAAACCAACGTTCAAACCCTTAAATCCATGACCAAATATAACTTTTCTGTCGAAATAAAACAAAAAAATATAAATTAAAAACTTAGTTGGTAATGATAGGTGACTACCGTGTAGTGGTCAGAAATATCGACATCCAATGACAGTTCCGTATTTTCGGTGATTCAAAGAACAAAAATTATCAGTATTAATAAAAAACTTACTTGTTGAAATCTCGAAAAATAACTTTCTTTCGTAATTAAAATTAAAACGTGATCTTGCAAATGTCTTAAGTCTTCTAAAAGATGGCATACCAATATCTATACTTGCTGAAGATTATTTTGGTACTTATTCGAAAGAAAACATTCTACAAATAAGCCACGATAAAAAAATCTACGGACCCTTGTAGTCCGCGCATTGCCTTGATTTTGGTCACCCAAAAGGCAACTGAAGCACAAAAGTAGCTTGTGCTGGTAACCACCCTATTAAGCTACCCAATTAACCACCCAATTCAACTAAAGGCAAAAGACAACATCTCTATCTGTATAATTCAAATGTGCGCTAGAAAATGTCAGGATCAGTCAAATAAAAACGAGACCAACTATGTAACGAGCATGTCACGAAAGTTGGTAACCCTGATAGGTGAGTGTATAGAAGTACCCTGTATTGGACACCAGGAAGGAACAGCGCAAACATTCACCGCTCTGCCGTGTGTGTGCTAGACGTGCTCGAAGTGAGATCAGCGAGTCTGATCGCGTTCGATATTATTAAGGGGGTCGGAAAAGTGGTGCGCACGGGGTGCCAGGAGGCCAAACGCATGCCGGAATGGTGAACACACTATGCCACGTGCGAGTATGATTGAATAGAATAATCGATTTTGCCAATGTTGAAAGTCATTGGAAGATGACAGTCGGTTAGAACAGGCGCATCGTGGCATGATCCCTTCTGCCATTGCTGCGGTGGATGTTGACGTCAGAAGTAACCGACGCGTCAGCGGCTTACGGAAGACATTCGACTCATGTTGAGCAGTAGTCACATTATCTCCGACAGAGCTGAAGATCCGCAAAATCTGTGCGTAGTGGGTTCTTAATATCTTCAATATTTTGGTTGTAGGAAGACTCCTAAAAATTTTTGAATTTTTGAAAATTTCAAAAAATTAGCGTTTTCAGCGAACATGAGACCTGCACAATTCTCTTAAACGTCCTTCACTTTACCCAAAACAAAATTAATTAAAATCGATGGAGCCAATTTTTTGAAAATTTCGAAAACGTCCCTGGGGCTTCATGTAAAGAATACTTCAAAATTAAAATCTCTCTTTCAAATTCAAGGGGCTGCAACATCAGCCAGAACAATTTGGGAATATCTATTTTGGAGAAAATCGGCTGAACGGTTTAGCCAGTTGCGTTGTTCTCAGACGGAAAGACGGACGAACGTTTCGCCGCCATTCGAGTTATCGGTATCAAGTACCTACAAAACATGGATTCTGGCTACTCTACCACGCTCTGCTAGCCGAAGTTTTTGGCGGCGGCGATGGTGTAACGGTTAGCGTACTGGACTGTTGTACCCAAGTTGGCAGGTTCAAACCCGATCGAAGACGTGGATTTTTAAGGGCGAAAAAATCCTTCGTACGCCTTCCTTCGGAGGGGAAGTAAAGCCGGCTGTCCCATGTTCGTAGATTTACTTGCATGTAAAAGATCCTCAAGCCTAAATGACGCCTCTGAGCTAAATTCAAATCACCTGTTTCTCGCCCAAGAAATACCTTCTTTCTCTGCTAGATGAAAGGAGCGTAGCGAAATTTGCGTGGTCAGACGGAAGAGCGGGCCTGATAGCCCGAGTCTCGCCACGTAAAATAAGGCAAATTCAATTCAATTCAATTCACTCTAAGCGTTTGAGGATTTTTTCTCAATTTAGCAGCTAGATATATCCACGCCTTTGTTACCAGGACCCTGTTAAGAGAGTTTTTCTGCCAATAGTTCGCCATTTTTTCGCGCAACATTACATAACTTTCTCTCTACTTTATAGCGAGGAAGTAAGAATATTTGCCGAAGAGAATTCCGGTAAACATTGCTGACTTTTGTAGAGAGCGAGAGCCACTCCCGGGGTATCGCGCATCCCACTGCCCCACAATGTTATAAAATATCGATTGCGAAGTGTGTCATTCATTTTTCTTATCTGTCGATACTTCCGTGCTCAGTTGTACGTACATGACATGCAAGCGTTTCCTCGAACCCCCCAGTATTGACGTACACCACAGTAAGCAGTGTAATTTTCTAATGGCTACTTTTCTTCGCCTAATTTCATTTCGTGAATATTGTTCAAGCCTCTGTTTAACGCGGTGTCTAAATATTTGTACACTAAGAAATGTACTTAAAGGTGTTATATTTGCATTTCATCGTTACATTCTCATGCTTACCTTCATTTACGATCCAAAACTGGCTAGTATTACTGGTCATGGAAACTAAATACAAAATAAAGAGTTAAAATGCCAACATTTGTATGTTGTATCTCTCTTAATACGTGCCATAATCCCAATAAAACGAAGCATAATTGATAGAAAGGCATTTCTGATTGTTCGATTAACTCAGTAGTTAGTTATTATAATACTCGCATTTTCAAACAAAATCACATACTTTCGTCTACATAATGCAGTGAATACCCATAAAAAATCGTTAAGAGAAAAATAAACATGTTTTTATTGTTATATTATAGTGTTTATAGATTTTGTATAAAAGTGAAATTATAAATTTCTATGGAATATAAACAAGTGATATACAGACAAGTGAAGATTTTCGAAGTGCCTTATTGCACATATAATGAAACGAAGTTTTATTTCGGATGGTCACTACATCATGTTTTATCCATTCCATTTCACCTGTCTAAGAAGTCAAGAACTTCTATAGAGACAACCCTACAGGTGAAATTAGCGCAATGTTTGTCGGTTCGTGGTTGAACAAAACCTAAACCTTTATGCTCGTATCTATGAAAGATGATTCAGTTTTGTTAAATCGCTGAATTGATTTATTGATTATTTCGTTGATTGATTAATTAGTGATTCCGGGTGCGACAACCGCTAAGGTCATTAGTCCCTTAAGAGTAGTGCATGCTTTTGCCGCGGAAGGTGGTGTTTTTCCCTCGCAGGCTGACTAGATCGGCGCAATAGGCTCGCGGAGATTTTTCCCAACCAGGTATCTCCCACCTGCGGAGCACCGCCCCAGACGGGGCAAGCTCTAAGCTCCCGTCCGGTCTTCCGGCAAGTGCGATAGTGTAGTGCTTACAAGTGCAAGTGTGTGTAAGTAAAGGTTGAGGATAGGACCAGGAAGAGGAAGGTGAGATCGTGCGCGTTCCGTGGCTCGTTTGTTAGTATATTATAATTTATTAAAGCCCACATTGTAGGCTTCCAGAATTCCAGTCAGTCGCCAGTCAGCCGCCGTCCCGGACACTTCGCCCGAGACCTCGCCACTGAAGATGCCCACCGCAGTCGTGGGCGAAACGTTTGGTATCTCAAAGCCAATTGGACCACGGCCCATCAGCCCGGAAGACATGAAGAATAAAGCCCACATTGTTCCGGCTGTCGTCCAGTGTTGATTGGAGAAACCACGGAAAACTACCAATCACAGCAGCCGTTCGCTAGTATTGTCCACCAGACAGCAGCTGCACTCGACCTAGCTCCCTAGCTAGTGGCAAAAATCCTGCCATTGTCGGGATTCTAACCCTGGGATCTCCGGGGCCTGGTGATTATTTCCAGGCGCGTAACTATTATGATCATAATCCTCGTAAATGTAGTGCATGTTTTTATCATTGGTCATCGCCGAACATCTGTGCTTCCAGGGGGTTTCAGGGTGGCTGCTGATTAATACCAAATGTGCAAAGCCGGACGGGTAAAACCGAACATCTGTCAGCACTTTTGAGGTGCAGATTTCACGAAACGTCCTGGCCGGTAACTATTATGATCATAATCCTCGTAAATGTAGTGCATGTTTTTATCATTGGTCATCGCCGAACATCTGTGCTTCCAGGGGGTTTCAGGGTGGCTGTTGATTAATACCAAATGTGCAAAGCCGGACGGGTAAAACCGAACATCTGTCAGCACTTTCGAGGTGCAGATTTCACGAAACGCCCTGGCCGGTAACTATTATGATCATAATCCTCGTAAATGTAGTGTATGTTTTTATCATTGGTCATCGCCGAACATCTGTGCTTCCAGGGGGTTTCAGGGTGGCTGTTGATTAATACCAAATGTGCAAAGCCGGACGGGTAAAACCGAACATCTGTCAGCACTTTCGAGGTGCAGATTTCACGAAACGCCCTGGCCGGTAACTATTATGATTATAATCCTCGTAAATGTAGTGCATGTTTTTATCATTGGTCATCGCCGAACATCTGTGCTTCCAGAGGGTTTCAGGGTGGCTGTTGATTAATACCAAATGTGCAAAGCCGGACGAGTAAAACCGAACATCTGTCAGCACTTTCGAGGTGCAGATTTCACGAAACGCCCTGGCCGGTAACTATTATGATCATAATCCTCGTAAATGTAGTGTATGTTTTTATCATTGGTCATCGCCGAACATCTGTGCTTCCAGGGGGTTTCAGGGTGGCTGTTGATTAATACCAAATGTGCAAAGCCGGACGGGTAAAACCGAACATCTGTCAGCACTTTTGAGGTGCAGATTTCACGAAACGCCCTGGCCGGTAACTATTATGATTATAATCCTCGTAAATGTGGTGCATGTTTTTATCATTGGTCATCGCCGAACATCTGTGCTTCCAGGGGGTTTCAGGGTGGCTGTTGATTAATACCAAATGTGCAAAGCCGGACGAGTAAAACCGAACATCTGTCAGCACTTTTGAGGTGCAGATTTCACGAAACGCCCTGGCCGGTAACTATTATGATCATAATCCTCGTAAATGTAGTGTATGTTTTTATCATTGGTCATCGCCGAACATCTGTGCTTCCAGGGGGTTTCAGGGTGGCTGTTGATTAATACCAAATGTGCAAAGCCGGACGGGTAAAACCGAACATCTGTCAGCACTTTCGAGGTGCAGATTTCACGAAACGCCCTGGCCGGTAACTATTATGATCATAATCCTCGTAAATGTAGTGTATGTTTTTATCATTGGTCATCGCCGAACATCTGTGCTTCCAGGGGGTTTCAGGGTGGCTGTTGATTAATACCAAATGTGCAAAGCCGGACGGGTAAAACCGAACATCTGTCAGCACTTTTGAGGTGCAGATTACACGAAACGCCCTGGCCGGTAACTATTATGATTATAATCCTCGTAAATGTGGTGCATGTTTTTATCATTGGTCATCGCCGAACATCTGTGCTTCCAGGGGGTTTCAGGGTGGCTGTTGATTAATACCAAATGTGCAAAGCCGGACGAGTAAAACCGAACATCTGTCAGCACTTTCGAGGTGCAGATTTCACGAAACGCCCTGGCCGGTAACTATTATGATCATAATCCTCGTAAATGTAGTGTATGTTTTTATCATTGGTCATCGCCGAACATCTGTGCTTCCAGGGGGTTTCAGGGTGGCTGTTGATTAATACCAAATGTGCAAAGCCGGACGAGTAAAACCGAACATCTGTCAGCACTTTCGAGGTGCAGATTTCACGAAACGCCCTGGCCGGTAACTATTATGATCATAATCCTCGTAAATGTAGTGTATGTTTTTATCATTGGTCATCGCCGAACATCTGTGCTTCCAGGGGGTTTCAGGGTGGCTGTTGATTAATACCAAATGTGCAAAGCCGGACGGGTAAAACCGAACATCTGTCAGCACTTTTGAGGTGCAGATTTCACGAAACGCCCTGGCCGGTAACTATTATGATTATAATCCTCGTAAATGTGGTGCATGTTTTTATCATTGGTCATCGCCGAACATCTGTGCTTCCAGGGGGTTTCAGGGTGGCTGTTGATTAATACCAAATGTGCAAAGCCGGACGAGTAAAACCGAACATCTGTCAGCACTTTCGAGGTGCAGATTTCACGAAACGCCCTGGCCGGTAACTATTATGATCATAATCCTCGTAAATGTAGTGTATGTTTTTATCATTGGTCATCGCCGAACATCTGTGCTTCCAGGGGGTTTCAGGGTGGCTGTTGATTAATACCAAATGTGCAAAGCCGGACGGGTAAAACCGAACATCTGTCAGCACTTTTGAGGTGCAGACTTCACGAAACGTCCTGGCCGGCTGGATAAAACTGATGAGCGTTGGCGGGTCGGAGGACGTTTAAATACAGAAGAGAAAACCCAGAAGGATAGAACAAGACCTCTGACATTGTGACGCATTTAAACACGATACGCAGATCCGCAGGACGGTCAAAACTGGCAGTGCTTCAACGTTTATAAATGTTTTTATCCATGTTTCGCCCTGCGTTCGGAGTCCTGCACTGAGTGTAGTCTGTCCAAGATGGAACAAATTGTTGCCATGTACACTAAAGCCTTTTCTCTTTTTTGTAGCACCGCAAAATCCACCAAAAAAGCGGAGAACACTAAATTTTTTTAAATATTAATTTTGGACACTAAATATATTGTCTTATTTCTCTGATCCGTGAATGTTGTTCCTAGAAAGATTTGATGCATTATATGACTTAAAGTAATGGTTCTGGTTTTTATTAACGTATTGTCAAAGTTGATCATTTTCGATTATGATCCGATAGTAGCCACAGAAACATTGCAGAATGTGGGTATTGTCAAATTCTACGCCCGAAAAGTAAAATGCTTTTAGTCCAAAAAACTTCCTGTTCATATTAAATTATGACAATGAATATATTAATATGGTATTTTAACACATTCCTCGCCATTTCATAAAGTATGTGAGAGAAATAATTTATCTTTGTTCTCCTTACTAATAGGATAGATAAGCTTATGTTCAGCAACTTTCAAGCCACTGGGAAGCCTTCAGTTCTTATTTTTCGAATTTTCTACTTGTTATGGCCACTATTGGTTGTCACATAGACACTGCTGATATCTTTTCAATGAATAAACACCCTCACTGGCTTAGGTGGGTCGGGGCATCAATGGAAGCCTCTGCAGTGAGTCTGACCGGCAGGTCCTGGGATACGGGTTCTGAGAACGGCAGGGTTTTCAAGACGAGCTTGATAGTGAGGTCGAATTCAGCCGCTGTTTGGAAGAGAATCCTAGCGGCCGGTTGCTTTGATCAATAATTTTCCGTGGTTTCTCGTATCAACACCAGACGAATGCCGGAGCAGTGCTCTAATACACGAGCCACGAACCGCGCCTGATCTCTCCTCCCCTTCCTTCTCCTATCCTCAGCCCTTACTTATCCACCTTTACACTTACATGCACTTAACTACCACTCATGTCGGAAGACCGGTCGAGATCTTAGAGCTTGTCCATGTTGGAGCGGTGCTCCGCTGTTGGGAAAAACGCTGTTAGCCGACAGGTAGGTCGGTGCCAGATATCACCACCCAGAGAGGTCATCACCAACTATCGCGATTGAAACATGCACTACATTTACGGGACTAATGAACTTAGCAGTTGATGCGCTCGAAATCAGTCATAAATCAATACCCTTAACAAAAACCACTAAAAAACTAAGAGTATTTTTATCTCAGGAAATTTCCCACTACAGGCGAAGAAAAAAAGCACTTGTGAATTCGGAGGAAGGAAGGCGTAAAGGGGGGGGGGCTGCGCTGGCTGTTGCTGGTCGAGCGACGCGCCGTTGCGGTGCCGAGCGGTCCGCGCTCCGCCGGCGAGCATCGATCCCGCGACCTCCGACCTTGGGCGCGCGCGGCGGGACTGCGCTCGATCTTCGCGTCGACCTATCGACAGGTCCGCGTCCGCCGGCGGATGCGCGATGTCACTGAATCCTTACGAAGACTGTTATTCTTTATTAGGGATGGATAAATAAAAATAATCTTCCAATGATTATTTTCTATTTTTTATATTCATATGAATTTCCATCCCCATGAATTTCCATCCCCATGAATCGCCATCCCCATGAATCGCCATCCCCATGAATCGCCATCCCCATGAATCGCCATCCCCATGAATCGCCATCCCCATGAATCGCCATCCCCATGAATCGCCATCCCCATGAATCGCCATCCCCATGAATCGCCATCCCCATGAATCGCCATCCCCATGAATCGCCATCCCCATGAATCGCCATCCCCATGAATCGCCATCCCCATGAATCGCCATCCCCATGAATCGCCATCCCCATGAATCGCCATCCCCATGAATCGCCATCCCCATGAATCGCCATCCCCATGAATCGCCATCCCCATGAATCGCCATCCCCATGAATCGCCATCCCCATGAATCGCCATCCCCATGAATCGCCATCCCCATGAATTGCCATCCCCATGAATTGCCATCCCCATGAATTGCCATCCCCATGAATTGCCATCCCCATGAATTGCCATCCCCATGAATTGCCATCCCCATGAATTGCCATCCCCATGAATTGCCATCCCCATGAATTGCCATCCCCATGAATTGCCATCCCCATGAATTGCCATCCCCATGAATTGCCATCCCCATGAATTGCCATCCCCATGAATTGCCATCCCCATGAATTTTCACCCACATGAATTTATTTCTATCCACAAAAATTCCACAAAATTTTTCCAGCAATCATCTAGTTTGTCTTTACTAGGTACTTTTAGCAAATTCGTACTGTCCTGATTTTGTACATTACTTATGGATTCGTTTATTTGATTGATAAGAGATTCCGGGCGGGTCAACTTCTAAGGTCATTGACCTCGTAAGTGTAGTGCAGATTTCGCGGGAGGCGATGGTGTTTCCGAGCTGGATGACGAGATTTGGCGCCGACCTACACATTTGCTCGTAGTGTTTACCCAACCAGACATTGCCCACCAGCGGGACACCTCTCCAGGCGGGACTCACACTAAGCTCCCGACTGACATATGTGTAAGAGTACATATGTTTGTGTAGCGGGTGCAGATAGTACAAGGATAAGAAGGAAAAGATCGCGCGCGGACCAGGGCCGATTTTTTACGGAGCTTCTCCGGCGTTCGTCTGGTATTTATAGGAGAAACCACGGAAAACTACTGATCAGCGCAGCCGGTCGCTACAATTCTCCTCCAGACAGAAGCTGAATTCGACCTTCTATTGCCAGTGTCCAAAACCCTGCCTCTGGCGGGACGCAATCCCTAGGACCCCCTGTCAAAAGCACTGGAGTGTCATCATCGATGTCCAAAGCCACTTAAGCTGGGCTGACGTTCTATTTTAGAATTTCATAACGCTAGAGTTCAAGATCGGTTTCTGCGCGCTGGCGGCTTGTCTTACTCACTGTAGCAAAACGATCGATAAAAACATAGAGAAATCATTCCAAATCAGTAGTTCATATTAACAGTGCCCGCATATGAATCATATACACTTTGTGATCAATAGTATACGGACACGTCCAAAATTGTGTTATGGTGTGATCGCGTTTTTCATGGATGGGGCTGGCACCCTTTGTTGTTTTGTGTGGAACTATCTCGACACATGTCTATGTTGTTGTTTTAAACACCTTGCTTCCCACTGTTGAAGAGCAATTCGGGGATGGTGATTTTTTACACGATCGAGGACCTGTTCATACTGCACGGCCTGTGGTGGAGTGTTTACACGACAATAACATCCCAGTAATGGACTCCTAAACAGAGTCCTGACGTGAATCCTATCGAACACCTGTGGGATGTTTTGAAACGCCGACATCTTGCCACGCCTCACCGACTTACATCGATACTTCTCCTCAGTGGAGCACTCCGCGGAGAATGGGCTTCCATTTCGAAGAAACCTTCCAGCACCTGATTGAAATTTTGCCTACGAGAGTGGAAAATGCCATTAAGGCTAAGGGTGGGCCAACACCCTATTGGATTCCAGCATTACCGGTGGAGGGCGCCGCGAACTGGTAAGTCATTTTCGGCCACGTGCCCGGATACTTTTGATCACATAGTGTACATGGTATAACTTTAGTTTGCTCCATAAGATATCCGTGTTTAAAATTCACTGTTGATTATGGCGACAAAAGAGTGTTTTATCAGCTGCAGTTTACAACACCACTGACAAATCTCAGAAGAAATAATGCAAACGATCAAGAAGATTATTTAAACCGATAATTATTTTATCCACATTATTGAACCTTCTGTAATATCCACATTTTTTATTAGTGAAAAATTGTAGGCTTTCATGCTGCAGCTCTCTAGACATGGCAACCATTTTGAACAGTTGTGCAAGTTTAACTGAACATACATATGCTATGAAGTAAGAATGAGGACGTAGTTACTTACGCATAAGATTTGTCGTTACAGTTCGAATGACAGTCATGTGTCTCAAAATGCATTAGACCAAGACGTTACATTTGTGTTAAAACTTCATATTATAAAGTCTGATAAGTATTGGCCGTAGTTAAAATGGGTGAATGTTTTTTGGATGGGTCATTACGAAGACGTGATATGGGCAAACACCGAAATCTACGAACCTCATTCGTCAACCACCAATTCCGATGGCTGTAACATCATGAGACGCCCCAAATCGGTATGATAATACAATGTGAATAACGTTTCGCCTAGCTCAATCACTCCGAGTTTGCGGTTTAAAAATCCATTTTAGGTTTTTAGAATAGGAAAAATAGGGGCTTTTGTTTATACTAACAACCAAATAATATAAGGATGGGTAAGTTTAACATTTTGATGGTCACAGATCCATTCATAGCTTTATTATGTCTGCATTCAATGTAAATTTGCCATTGTTCTCTCTGTACGTTAATTAAATGCTCAAAATCCAATCATGAGCTACTCAAAACCACAAGGTAATACAATAAATATATAAAATTATCTAAATCAGACGAATGATAATACAATAGGAGAACAATCACGCGTTCTGTAATTTGTCGAGAACGTGCAAGTCCATAACCATTTCCTACTGCCTCCTAGAATGTGTTCATTATTCGCGGCTTGCACTTCTCATCTAAACCAGATTTGTTACTTTATAGACCAAATTTCAAGCTGGGTAGTGTTTGAACATGTGATAATTCATTTTTTCTTGTACTAAACCAGTTATAGAGTAAAAAATAATAAAAAGTGGACAATTTTTAACACATATTCTTTAGTTTTTTTAGATACCATGTCTAATTTAGGTTTTCAAATATGATAAACATGAAATTCCAGCCTCTCACCATCACCACTCCGAAAGATACGTGCACATTGTAAAGTAAAGAACAAATTTGGCCAAATGGCGAAATCCAGATCACAGGTCGTTGCTCATTAAAAGGGTTTAAACACAAACGGAAACCAATGAATTAGAGATAATTTAATCGTCCAGAAGATAAGGGATTTTCGCCCATCGAGACTGCAAACGCACGCCACTGCCCGTCCACAAACTCGTCTCCTGAGCGTTTATTTACTTCCCGCCCACGCACGCAGGCCCGCCAGCACCGCTGAATTAGCCGGGCCGCCCGCCCAAGCCACCCTGCTGGGAGAGCCGCCTCCGCCCACGCAACCCTTCCGTCGCCCACGCAACCTCCTTGGCCTCCCCGTCGTCACCGATCCATCGTCGCCAGGCCGCTTGCGTCGTCTTTTCCACTACACTGGAGTCCGCTGACGCCACATCATCCCGCCCTGCTCTACCCCTTCCTCCGTAGACCTCGTGCCTGCCACGCCTACTCGCCTCCCCTCTTCTCTAGTTTTAGATTTAGATTTAGATGTATTCAGTCAAAAAAACAGTAAAAACTGTATGTGCCGTAGGGGGGAATACATTATCTGCGCACGTTTTCTTGAGTTCCAGAATCCCTTCCCGTCGTTTTAACTATAAATAGTAGAAAGGTGAGTAAACGTTTAACATAAATAAGTAAATTGTTAACAACATTTTAAAAATCGTAAGATAAGCAATATTTAAAAAAAGTCGTTTTCGTTTTCGCTGTTTAGAAACTTCCTCTGACATACCTCGCCATCCCCGAATCACCCTTGTACCACAGTCCCCGTCATGTCCACCAGAGATCACGCCACCGCGACCATTGTCCCCGTCTGGCTGTGTTTGAGACCTTCATCGCCTATCATCATCTTCTACTGACGCCATCCCCTCTGCCTACAACAAACAAGCTCCCCCCTCCACCCTTGCCTCCTCCCATAGTTTCTTCTCCACTCGCCACCACCGCCTGCTCTCTTCTCTACACCGGTACCCGCGCGGTACGGCGCCTTAGTCGGTTCTTCTACGACCGCCGACCTACTGTCCCTCACCGCTGATCAGGACCTCTCCATTTTGCTGTTTCTTCCCTCTTCGTTACTGTCTCCGCCACGCCCCTTCCGGCGAGAGGTGGCTCAGTGCATCAACTGGTGTAACTGCAGTAATTCTGAGCGGGAGGGCCAGGGTCTCAGCTAGGTTGATTTCAGCCGTTGTCTGGAGAAGAATTCTAGAGTTCGGCTGCTCTGATCGGTAGTTTCCTGTGATTTCTCCCATAAAAACCCTGTGCATCAGTACCCCAACTAATGGGCCAAGGACAGCACGCGATGTTTTCTTCCTCTTTCTTCTCCTTTTCTCACTCCTTACTCACACGTACACTAACAAGCAGTCTACTACCACACGTACCGGGAGACCGGTCGGGGGCTTCCAGCACGTCTCAGCTGGGGCGGTGCGCCGCTGGTGGGAAATACGTGGTTGGGGAAATCCACGCAAGCCGACGGTACGTCGGCGCGGGATATAGCTCTCTAGCGAAGGAAGATCACCGCCCACCCCCGAGCAAATTCAAGCATTACACTTACGGGACGAATGACCTCAGTGGCTGAAGCGTCCGGAATCACCAATAACCAACCGCCTCTCCGCACCGCCTGTCCTCGCGGGAGACCTCAGCCACTCCTTCCCACATTCTTCTCCGTCGTACCATTACGTCCGAGCTCCACCATCTTCTAGGTACTTCCCGCCCTCTCCACAGAAGTGCCCGTCGCGGGGCCATCTCGGACTCTCATTGCCGCGTTGTTGCCTTTCACCGCCTGTCATTGTTGACCGCTTCTGTCCACGCCATATCTTTCGGTCAAAGCAAGCAAAAGACGCTCCTCTTCTCCGCAATTGATTCCTTCCCCTGCTCTGCAACTGTCGCTGATTGATTGTTTAGTTTTTTCGGACGCGTCTACAGCTACGAGCATTATTAGTCCTGTTAGTGTAGTGAATGTTTGCTCGATGGAGGTGCCGGTGTTTCTTCCCAGCTTCACCGTGAGATCCGTTGCCGCTCTACTGGACGGATTCCGTTCGTTCCTTCTCTAGGTACGTCCGCCAATGGGACACCAACCCAGCCAGGACAAGCTGTAAGCTTCAGACTGGTCTCCTAACATGCGCAGAAGTGTAGTAAGTGAACGTGTGTGTGTAAGGTGACAAATAGGCATGGATGGGGAATTAAAGATCGCGCGTGGTCAGTGGTCCGTTCGTAGTATTCGACCTAGCGAGCTACAAAGTGTCGAAAATTGTGCCATCGTCAGCAGTCAAATCGTAAGACCTCCAGTTCAAAGGAACAGTAGGGACATCAATTGATTCCCTGAGCCACCTCAGCCGGTCCCTTCACGGACCCAACCGCTCCATCCTGGACTCCACCCCCATTAGTGCTTCCGCATCCGCCAGTCTACCGCCTTTTTATCCCACCCTCTTGCTCATCGACGTCACTCTCGCCCCCCACACCCTCTCCGCCTTCGTCCTCGCCCTCGCCGCCTTCGTCCTCGCCCTCGCCGCCTTCGTCCTCGCCCTCGCCGCCTTCGTCCTCGCCCTCGCCGCCTTCGTCCTCGCCCTCGCCGCCTTCGTCCTCGCCCTCGCCGCCTTCGTCCTCGCCCTCGCCGCCTTCGTCCTCGCCCTCGCCGCCTTCGTCCTCGCCCTCGCCGCCTTCGTCCTCGCCCTCGCCGCCTTCGTCCTCGCCCTCGCCGCCTTCGTCCTCGCCCTCGCCGCCTTCGTCCTCGCCCTCGCCGCCTTCGTCCTCGCCCTCGCCGCCTTCGTCCTCGCCCTCGCCGCCTTCGTCCTCGCCCTCGCCGGCTTCGTCCTCGTCCTCGCCCTCGCCGGCTTCGTCCTCGTCCTCGCCCTCGCCGGCTTCGTCCTCGTCCTCGCCCTCGCCGCCTTCGTCCTCGCCCTCGCCGCCTTCGTCCTCGCCCTCGCCGCCTTCGTCCTCGCCCTCGCCGCCTTCGTCCTCGCCCTCGCCGCCTTCGTCCTCGCCCTCCACTCCTGCGCCCCCGCCCTCGCCCCCGCCCTCGCGCCCGCCCTCGCTCCCGCCCCCGCCCCCGACCTCGCCCCCGCCCCCGCCCTCGCCCCCGCCCTGGCCCCCGCCCTCGCCCCCGCCCTCGCCCCCGCCCTCGCCCTCGCCCCCGCCCTCGCCCCCGCCCTCGCCCCCGCCCTCGCCCTCGCCCCCGCCCTCGCCCCCGCCCCCGCACTCGCCCCTGCCGCCCTCGCCCCCCACGCCCTCACCTCCGCCCACCTCGCTTTCCTGCCCTTGCCCCTGCCGCCCTAACCTCCCCCGCCGTTTCCACACCCACCCTAGCTTCCCCCGCCGTCACCCTCACCCCGCCACCCTCCCCCCGCCACCCTCCCCTCCGTCACGCGCAGCCGCTCCGCCGCCGGGTAAACACCAAACAGCCGCCCGTGCGTGCTATCAAGTGGATCGGTCGTGCTCTGGGCCGGGCTCTGGGCGAGTGTACCCACCCCCTGCATTCCCCACCCCATCATCGACAGGAGAGGGTATTTATTTCACTAATTTTGAGCAGCGCTGATTGCGTTTGAACAACAGATTGTTCGGGCGACTCGAATTACGGGAATCTCCCCCCACCCGTTCCACCCCCTTCTCCCCCTCATTGAAATTAGTGGTCACTACTGTTAACGTTTTGTTTGTTCTTTCCGAAGAATGGAAGTAGGGGTATTCGGGATTTGGGACTCAGGTAATGACAACGAGGCTGCGTTTTGCTGCATCGGATGAGCTGACAAACCAAATTATTCGAGTCTTGCCAAGAGACAGATGTGAATTTGAGATGGGACGAAATTCGAATTATGTGTTCTGCCCAGAGCAAACTCACTATGAAAACTTACTAAAGTTATAAATAATATTATATGTTTAAAACCCAAAGAAAAACACACAATACTGAATGTAACATTTTACATGATCACTCCTAATGTGGATGATGCTGGAGAGTCTGTATCAAAACATTATTATTGAATATCTGTTTGTAAATAGTATATTATATAGAATAAATATTTTTTACAGAGAATTACTATTGCACGTTTTATTTCTCCTCTAGGATTTAGGATAGGATTTGTTCTTTTCCGAACTTTTGTCTCCGTTCAGTTCAATATATTCAATGCACAACATGCTAGAAAAAATTACATTATTTTCTTAAACGAAATAACAAAATATCATAAATAACACAGGTACACAAAAAAAGTTTTCAGACCAGACATACTTTTCTACGTATGTCGATGCGCTGATTTCAAGCCAGAATTGCGCCACCACCATCAAGTTTATTTTAATCGCGAAAAATCATCGTGAAACTGTATATATTATGTTTACAGTTTTAAGATGGCTTTTTACAATTTAAAAAGCTGGAGGGCGGTGATGCAATTCTGGATCCAGATTAGAATTCAGCGCGTTGAAATACTTTGAGAAACACGTGTCAAGTCTTTGGATCTCACAGCTTTCGGCTTATATACAGTCTAATACTACAAGACACCAATCTAATATTCACATGTGTTCGCGATTGAAAAAACAAAACAACAACCGGAGAGTGGTGGCGCAATTCTGCCTTTTGAATCAGGTTCAGCGTGTTGATATACATAGAGATACACGTGTCAAGTCTTTGGGCCTGTCAACAAATTTTGTGTACCTGTGTAAATAATAATATTAATTATTCGTACTTAAGTACAATGTTATGTTAGCTTTGCTTGAAAATCTCCTGAGAGCGACTTCTCAATTTTCCAATTTTCTGCTCACCTTTTAGTTTGAATTACATAAAATTGAAGTGTTTATTTTAATAGGAAAAATTAGGCATAGAAAGAAAGAATTGAAAATTACAATCGGCAAGTAATTCTTACTGATATCCTGTTGAGAAAAAATAAGAATGTATGCCATGAATCCATTTGAGTGCTTTTGGTTCAGTCTCGCTTTCTTTACCAGAGACTTCACAAAGAGGTCGTTGACTTCAGAAAATCGTTGAGTAGTCACGCACTCACTCGTCTGAACTCAATGAATTTTCAGCTCACTAGTTTCCTGATCACTTTGACTGGTTCGTGTTTAGAAGTTGCTCAGTCTCTTGTAAAGATTTGTTCAGATAATTTATTGACACCCTTGCCCAGGAGGCAACAACTCAAAGGCCTTTAATCCGCGGAAAAAATGTTCCCGACAAAATTGAAGTAAAGTATTGTTTAAGTTTTTCCTTTCGTTTGTGAGCATTGTCACTGTGCGAACTGGAATCATAACATTGTAACTATTACAGCTTTTTACTCTTGCCGGAAGAGTGCGCGGGCGGTAGATACACAAAGCTTTGTTGTAATCGTGTTTCATTTGACCGTTTCAGAGAAAAAGGTACCTCACATGAGTGCAAAACAGCGTGTGCTTCATTAAGAGAAACCGACTGAGAAATATAAATGGCCACAACAGTTGGCACAGTAATTGTTGTTGTCGCTGACTGAGAGGTTCTGGAGTTCGAGTCTCGTCGGTGGCGGATCTTCGACATTAGCCACGTAAGTAGTTCGAACTCAGTCTCTTTGTGGAAGGGAAATCTTACGACCGGATACTCTTATAAGTATATCAATACCAGGTCCTGATCAATACCGATCAATATGGAAGCAATACATAATAAACGGGTCACACTCCGTACGCGAACATCCCTTCCTAATCCCTAATCCTTGTCCCCTTATCATCCCTTACACGCGCGCGCGCGCGCGCACACACACACACACACACACACACACACACACACACACACACTTAAATGCACTACACTACCACTCATTTCGAGAGACCATTCGGGAAATTGAAACTTCTCCCGACTGGAATGATTTTTCGTTGAGGTGGGAAGACAATTATAAGGGCAAAACCCCGCAAGCCTTTATGAAAATCGACACCGGATCTATAGTCCCAGCGGAAAGGACTCTGGAACCTCCATGTTAAAACTTTCACTACACTCGTAGGATTAATGACCATATAACTTGACAAGCTCTAAAAACTTCTAAGGTGTTTTCATCACACACCATGAAGTATTTACCTAAATAGTCGTTACAAAACTTTAATGAATTAAATATAAACGATTCAGTTTCGATTTTAAAATATACAATTATTTTCGTACTAATTACTTTTATTAACTCCCCATGTAACTCCGTAGTGTGTTATGACTTTGAAATTCGTTTATTTCTATTTTACTATTATTTGTGAAGTAGTAGAAATTTGGTGTTTGATGATCGAAGTACTGGACAAAAAGATTTCTCCACTGTCATATTCTACAAATCTGTAGTTTCTATAGTCCAAAGACAAAGGACTCCATTATATACTTTTAGGACACAACCTTCACACAATAGTTAATTTTTGCACCCAAGGGGAAACCGCATAGCAATAAAAATGTCGCCACAGAAGACGCTTGGAATAAGAAAGAGTTGGCTCATAATGTCTGTACATCCATTATTTAAATCACATCTTGGCCGTATTCGTTAAAAATGCTTTTTGGAATCCTGACAACTTGGCTTCTTTTTTTACTTTCGGTCTAGTAATTCTCTGAATCGCACCCTTAATTCCCAGCAACTGTACTATTGCCAACTATGACATCAATACTAGGGATATCATGACACAGTTCCACGTAACATCCAACTAAATGCAAAGAAATCTTCATTTTTAGATGATACCAATGCATTAAACCAATATGGAAACTCGAACAGTTGGAAATAGTTTAATTAGAGTAACATAAACCGATATTTTTTCATAAAACAAATTGCTCGAAATGCAACCAAAAGATTTGGTTTCGACATTTTCATAATTTGAAATTATGAAAACTCGAACTTGTTACACATTTACAACTTGTTACAATTGGGCTCGCATTTTGAAAAGAGATTCTAAAAAAACACGGTTTTGGGGTGTTTTGTAAGTATCTCCAAAAGATAAAATATTCTCTCATGTTTTACATATTGGTTACCTCAGAAAAATCTGTATTTAACTCTCCAAAATATGCGTTAAAATTCCGCATAGAGCAAGATTAAAGTAAATAAAACTTATCACATTTTGGTAATTTTTGTACACAGAAATAACAAAACATAAGCTGCTTTGATAAAAATGTATTCCAAACGGTATGGAACCGTTTCAATAAAGTCACAATGTTACCCAAAACCGAAACCTACATTTTACTTTTTAAAAATTGTTTTATTTTTTATTATTCATATTACGGCGAATTTTCAGTAGAAAGCTTATTATAGGGAACTGGTAACGAAAAAGTGGAGAAATCAAGTTGCTAAATTTCGAAGAAAACCCTCTAACACGTGGTGTAGTGTTGTCACACATTTCTTGTGGTCCTCAATACCGAAAAAGTGAATGATAGCAAAACATCTGTCCATCTGTGCACAACTAGCGGTTAAATCGGGCTGCCGATTTTCTTCCAAATTGATATTCCCCAATCGATATGGCTGATGTCACGGCTCCTTGAATTTGAAATGATATTTTAATTTTGGGGGGTTATTTACATGAAGCACTTGGGATATTTTACAATTTTTCAAAAAAGTGTCTCTATCGATTTTTATTAAATTGTGTCATTGGGTAGGTGAGAGACGTTTAAGCGAATAATACAGGTCTCATGTTCATTAAAAACCCTGATTTTCCAAAAACTGCAAACGTTCAAAAATTTTCCGGAGTCTTTCTACAACTAAAATATTAAAAAAAGAAATTTTTCCTTTAATGAAATCTGTTTCTTGAAGATGCATTTTGAAATAAGGTCATGTAAAATTTTTCAAAAATTTGAGTACTTTTCGCGTAAATGTGCGTGAAAGTACGTGCTTTTTTTAGCACTACTGGTTTTATTTATTAACAGAGGCAAACCAATGCCGTTACGGTGCTCAGAGAACACCGTGAGAGTGGGTGGGGGTGAACGGAGTGCCCAACAAATAATTGCGATATAAATTAAGGGTATTTTTTAACTGATTGGTTGATTAAGTAGTGACTCCTGGCGCTTTAACTGCTAAGGTAATTATTTCCGTAAGGGTAGTTCATCCTTTCATTGCGACTGCGGGTATTTTTCCCAATCAGATATCTCCCATCATCGAAGTACCGCCCTAACCAATAAACTAAGCTTTTAACATGTCTAGATGAATGAGAACGCCAGAGCTCCAAAAAAATTGATTATATATGGCGATGGTTTCAATTATTTGTAAACATCAAATAGGCGTTGAAAGACTTAATTACGACTTAGAAATAAGAACTATTTGTATAAAACATATTCTGAATCATGAAACAGTAACACTTTACCAAGGTAAAGACAAAGACAAAAAACGACGCAGGAATCTGTCGTTGACCCTATTTGTTTAGAATCGTAATATGTGTTATTACTAGAAATTGTAAAGTTATTTGAATCTGTTTGGCGATTTGGTTGACCTAGCTATATAGGGTCACTGGATCGATTATCGTACGTAAGTATGTAAATCCTTAACTAAAGCTTCATATTCCAAAAGGTCCAGGGTTCACAATCGACCTGTCATGAATTTCCGACCCTAGCTAAGGCGGGACGTGGTCCACTACTGCCTGGTAGAGAATTCCAGAAGCCAAAGCTTGTGTTTGATCGTTTCCTCAGGTTTCGCCGATGAATTGTAGGTGCCAGAGCAAAACCTTAAACAAAGACGGAGCATTTGCGGTCGTTCTACCCATTTTCTTCCGCTACTTACGTCTTACCGTTTAAGCCTACCAAGAAAGCACAAAAGTATGCGTGGTCATAACATGAGGGGTAAAAACGTTTCGAATGTGAATGAATGGGTTATGTTTTTTCATGTTCGTTCTCATGATTAAATATACCCTGAAATAATTGTGAGGACAAATCTATATCGGGTACAGATTTGGAGGATTTTTTAATGTTAGAGAAAACCTGAATCCACATTATGGCTACAGTTTAAATTCAGCATTTCTTAAACAGCGGTTTAACAAAACGCCGTTGCAAAACGAGACAATTTGTAGGAGCGATGTGGTTCAAAAAGGGTGGTAAGGCATAGGGTCTGCATTGTCAAATTAGTTCCATGGTGTCAGTGAATGCCAATCTCTCTTTATTCCAGTATTGCGAATTACAAATCAACCAATAAATTTCAGTATTTCATCTACAGTGACATCCAAACAATTAACTATATCATTGTAAATGAATGAGTTTGAGAAAGCCGCGATACATAGATACGTAGAATGTAATTTTGAGGCTTCAGCTTCTTTACTTTATTTTTCTAATCACAGCGCCTACGGATTTCCTCGTGTGGTGTTTGAAAAGAAGGTTCGTAATTTGTGTAAATGTACTTTCATAGATTCTGTCCAAATATGAATATTAATGGCAGAGAGAATCATTGCTTTCTCAGAATTAAATTCAAGGCGAGTGTAAGTAGTACGTATGTGTCTGCACGTGGTACTGCATGCAGGCATTGACCCCATGGCTTGCAGCCAAATGCGGTAGTCGTACGTTTCAAATGTCTAGACGTCCTCCAGACAAGCGAAACACATTTAACATCCAGGTTATTCGAGCTTCTCACATCCAAGAGAGGAAAGAAATCTGTCATTCTGACTGAATAGTCGTGTAAAGAAGCCAACATTTCTGTAAGGAATCAATTTCAAAAAGTAAGATATTTTAATTCATATTATTTCAAGATCTAGTTGTAAAGAAGAAATTTCGTTAAGAAAAAGAACCAACAAAATTGTAATTTTGTAATGTGGATTTTTTGAAATTTTCGAAGTTACAGAGAATTCACCGAAAATGGGACTTGCGCCGGTTTTATAAGCTTTTCTTTTGCTCTATTAAATAAAGAAATTAAAGACAAAATTGGATAGTTTTTCAGAAAGTATTTTTTTAAAATTGTCTTCTCTCCAAGCAAAAGTTCGGCACAAATTTATAATATTTTCTAATAACTGTACAGGACCATATTTTAAAATCTTCCTTCAAAGAACAGATTTTATTAAGAATTTTTTTCAATTTTTATGCTGTAGGAAGACACCGAAAAAGTTTTGATCGTTTTCAATTTTCGATCAGTTTAATGAAAATGAGATCTGTGATATTTTTTAAAGTACTTTGCTCCGAGAAAAATATTCAAACATTTGGTGCCGTTTTGGAGAAAATTTGGAACTGCTGTTAAGTCTATATATGAAGACGTACTATAAAGTACCCCCAAAATCGAAATTTCCATTTCAAATTCGCATAACCTCAAGTTCGGCCTGATTAATCCAGGAATATCAGTTTTAAAGAAAGTTGTATCAACTGTTTAAATGCTTGTGTTAACAAAAACGGGTGGTCAGAAAGGCAAACTTTTCACCTTTACCAAAATTTTCGGTATTTCAAACTCGCAATCTGGTTACATTACGCGTTAGAATAAGAAATTTACTAGATATATGAGTTAGATTGTTTCACTTTGTCGATTAGAGGGACGAGCACTACGACTTATTCTGTGAAAATATCGCCACTTTCCACTGCAATACTTTCTCTTTACAACGTAAGTAGGTAGTACGGGTGCAAGTAAAATATATTCACATGCACTCTACGTTTTTTTAAGCTCTCATTTTGCTAGATGCGAGATGTAAAGATATTTTTAATTTAGTCAGATTTACTCTTAAATTACTTCTGCATATCATTTTACCATGAAAATAATCTGTTACTCAATAGAAATTCTTGCTGACAAATGTTGACAACGTTCATTGTTGTTTAATGTTAATGATTCAACTGCGCATAGTAAAAGAGAGGAAGAGGAATTTCGAAACTCAAGAAAACGTGCGCAATTAGAAAATATCACAGATTTATTACAGACGGATAGCGTTCATAATACGGGTGTACCACAGGGTCCTTTCCTCAGCGCTCTGACACACACACACACACACGCGCGCGCGCAGTGCAGTATCACCCTAGTCAAGAGTTTAGAGCTTGTGCCAGCCGGAGTGGTGAGACGCTGGTGGGAGATACCTGATTGGGGAAAACTCCGCAAGCAGGCGTAGGTTGACGAGGGATCTCGTTCGCTAGTGAGGGAAGATCACAGTAACCTCCAGCGATAAAACGCACGCACCACACTTACGGGACCAACAACTTTAGCAATTGACGTGTCCGAAACCACTAACCAATCAATCGAGGAGTGTTGGGAAGCGATTCCAGGGCTGAAGAAAAACGTGCGCGTTCAAATCCTTTCTATTCCGTGGCGCGCCGTCGCGTCACCGGCCGGCGTCTCTGCGGCGACGGCGACGCGCCCTGTCTCCGGCGTGCGGCGCGCCGGGCCGGCGGGCGCCACCGCCGCCGCCCCCGCCGCCGCCCCCGCCTCCGACCCCGCCCCCGCCGCCGCCGCCGAGCGGTTTCCGTGCCGGGAGCGTAACGCCCCGCTCCGCTGCCTGAGGCCTCTCGATCCAGCGCCAGATTGAGGCCTCTCTCGGCCGCGAGCGCTTGATTGCAGCTCTCAACAGCGGCGATAGCCCAGTTATGGCTTGGGCGGCGCCAGCGCGGAGTCTGGGGCTGAACCCAGGGCCAATGACACCTATAGTAATAATATTAATAAATAATAATAAATAATAATGAGGACGAGGAAGAGGAAGAAGAGTAACTAGAGGAAGAAGAGGAAGAAGAGGAACTAGAGGAAGAAGAGGAAGAAAAAATAAGGAAAATAATACGAAAAAACAAGAAAAAATAAAAGAATGAGAAAAAGAAGATGAATAAGGAAAATACTAAGGAAATATATTATCAAATTAATAAGAAAAAATAGAAAAAGAATAAATAAAAGAAAAAAGAAAAATAATTAGAACAAAAAAATAAGGAACTCTTAGTATATTAATAGAAGTTTATGATGTTAAGAGAAGGTTGTATACGATATCATTGACAGTATTGGCACATATGGGTCTGAAGTTTGAGAAATATTGAAAAAAAATTCAGAATAAACATACAGCAATGGAAATGGATTATTGACGAAGAAGCTGTGGATTGACATTGTTCGACAAAGTAAGGAACGTAGAAATTAGAAGAAAAGCTGCAGTGATTTTCAACATGATAGATACTTTTGAAATTAAAAGGCTCAACTGGAAGGGTCACCTAAACAGAATGAGTGAAGAACGATGGCTTCTAAAGCTCCGCAATTGGAAACATGTCGCATAGAAGGCGAGGAAGACCCAGAAGTACCAAGAAGGAAGAAATGGAGACAGCGATGGCTAGAAGAAGATTAACAGCAGTGACAGACTTAAATGGAAACTTGGATGCGATGAACGCCTAATGGTGTAAAATACTACTAGAATCCTAATAGAAGATGTCTCTTGAGGTTCCAGGACAGAGATCGCGAAAAGAGGCCAAAGGAACCTTTAAGAATTGCGAGTAATATTGTTCGGCCATCATCTTCTGAAAGTTCGATTGAGTTTGCGTCGGGTTCAATATGACCGGAATTTCTTCATAGTGAGTGAAAGAAGAATATTCGGTTGTAAACGACCGCGTTCTCCGCGAGAGATTGATTATTTCATGTTTATAAACCCGAAAACTGATATGATCGTAAGTCCCATACGTGTAGGGTATGTTATTGTAGCGTCGGGCCACGCTCAAACTGCCGGATGTTAAACAAAGGGCGGAGTGATGACGCACTGGGACTTTCCGTGGACGAAGCGGGCCCAGAGCGGTTTGGGGAGGAGGCAAAGGGGCGGCGGGTAGAGCCAAAAGGGCCTACATAAGGCCAGGAGAACAATGCCCCAGTCTTCTTAGGCTAGCGGCGTCGGCAACAGGTGAAGCGCGTGTCTGTGCGTGTAGGTGCACTAGGGCGAGGGGCCGGCAATTCATTGTCTTGACTTGAGAGACGCGTAGATGGTCTCAACGTAGAGCGGCTTCATACAGGGAACATCGGTGGTATGTTGTGGTGTGGTAGCCGTTCGTAAATTATCTCTCCTTGTAGTGGGTCTATTTATTTAGTCTATTATGAGCAGGGTAGTTGTTAAATTGAGACTACGGTCTAGATTGTTAATAAATCTACTGTTTTACAAACCACTCTCGTCTGTGTTCGATTACACCCGTATGACTCCACATTATATTCTGAGGTGGTGGCTACCTCCATATGGGACGTGAGATATAGCACCCACCCACGCATCGGCTCGCGGAGTTTCCTCTCTGGGTACATGTGTTTACACGAAGAGGGGAAGGGGATGGGGAAGGAAAGATCGCGCGCAATCCGTGGATTTACTGGATTTCGGCGGTGGCGATAGTATAACGGTTAGCTTATCGGAGTGTTATACCCAAGTTCTCGGATACAAACCCGATCCAAGCCGTGGATTTTTAAGAGCGAGAAAATCTTTCAGAGGGGAAGCAAAGCCGGCTGCCCCATGTTAGTAGATTTACTTGCATGTAAAAGATCCTCAAGCCTAAATGAAACCTCTGAGCTAAATTCAAATCGCCTGTTTCATCGCCCAAGAAATACCTCCTTCCTCCGCTAGTGGGTGAAAGGAGCGTAGCGAAATTTGCGTGGTCACACAGAAGAGAAGGCCTGATGGCCTGAGTCTCGCACGGAAAATAACGCATCAATTAAATTCAATTGAATACTGCTCAGGCATCCACGTGGTTTTGACCAGAAACTACCGACCCGAAAAGCCAGCCGCTAGAAGTCCCGTCCAGACAGGTTGAATTTGATTTATGTAGCTAGTATTGGGAAATGTTCATGGGATTTGTTCAGAGTAGAATAATTCCCGACGTTTCGGAATATTTTTATTCCATTCTCAGGGATTATGTAAAAAGCATGAAGACAACATCAATATACATATTCACTTACACAAATTAATGACATGATGCGCAAAATGATACAAGATACTGCACCCTACTGCTCACTCCGACCAAATCCCGCGAACGACATTTTTTAATTCTACATCATGGTCGTGAATTCTACAAGGGTAGCTAGGACGAAAATCTGCATTCGAACACAAGGACTTTCCTGTCAGACACTCCAGTGACAACAGTTGAAGCCCTGAGTTATCTCAGCCAGTGCTATCATCCCCAGATAATGTGTATCTGGCAGAAAATGGACCCTGTCTTCACGCATCCTACGACGTGTTCACGCTCGCCACTAGGAAAGTGAAATTCAAGTTACCGGTCGGTGAAAGTAGTTCGAATTTCCGCTGTATCAGGGTTAAGTTGGAAAAGAGGGCTCGCAAACTTCACTGCTTTGCAAACTTTCGTTCGTGCGTGACGTTGACAACATGACAAGAGTCCCATGCGGTGTCAAGTTAAAGGCGAAAGGAATTTAAAACACGAAGTTTGGTCTCGGAACAGTTTTATTTGAGTCAATGTACCGTAGAAAAGTAATAGTAGGACCAAGCTTGTAATTTTCGTCGAAATTACTTCCCAACATTTTTCAGTTTCCAGCACCGTGATGGCGCAGTATTGGGAAGGAGCTATGTAATTGTACATGTCATGCTTTCGAAATTGGTGGAACTAATTTGCATACAGAATATGCTCAATGAGGAATGTATTATGTGATATGTGGAAATCATTAACCATAATATTGTATTTCTTGCGAAAGAGGAGTACAAATAAAATACAATTAACCTATTAGCAAACACTTTAGCAAACACACTATTAAACATTAATATTATTCTCAAAATGAACCAGATAGAAATGAACCATCAATTCTAAAATTAAAATATTAATAAACCATTATTTGCAAAATATAAAAAGTGATTATACACTAGTAAGACTAAAAATAACACATTATGGGGAGTTTAGATTGCGGTTTTTAAAGAGGTTAAGTAAAATTGGGTTATGTATTAGGAGATTTGCTCTTAAAAAGTAGGCAGAGGTGAGCAGACATTACAAACTTAGATATTTGTGGCTGTAGAGAAATAAATCATGACATGTTCCCCAGAAAATGTTTACTTGACAACGCACTTAATGGAAGTTTATGTGAAGGTATGAAGAAGGGCGAGTGTCAGAATAACAGAAACAATGAAGACAAACGGCAATACGGACCCATGAGAAAATGAATGAAGACAAATAGCTTAAAAACATTGCAGTTAATTTATGGTCGCAGTTGACTGTTATAAGCCTAAGAGGAAAGAGTTTCATGGAAGTGAAGAAAGAAAGATATAAGTACCTCTGTGAAGCAAATGCTTTTTCTTAACTATAATGATAATAACAAAAACAATAAAGGGAAACTTACCCTTATATATATAATTAACGGGAATTTCAACCAATCACGGAAGGAACTTCATTTAAAGATTCACATTTAATTTCACATAAACAAATTATACAAAACAGTACTACAATAAAACATATTTCATATTCAATACTTGTACGTAATGTTACAATATATTGCCAGATGGCATTAAACGATTACAATCGACACACACATTTTGAAAGACTAAATACAAGCAACAAGTATTGTGTTCCTGAGTTCCTGAGTCAATGATCCTCATCTCGTAAAGATATTTCGTCCAGATTCTCTGATCCTTTGAGCGAATGCTGAAGTGGTTCCATATTTTGCTTCTGAACAAAAATGTAACTTCACTACCTTAGCACGTTTTCGTGAGCTTAATGGGGATTGTATTTATTCAATTAATCGTACTTCATGATCTGAAAATGAATCGATACCTTCAAAAAGGGTACGATGAGGGATACTGCTCTAATTATGTAGATGATTTGCCTTTCCAGATACTTTTGGTACACCAAAGCGAATAGTTTCTTATATTTTTTTCTAATTTCTTATAAATGCCAAAAACGTTCGGTGCTTCGTAATTCAAATTTATAACTTTATATCATCGCAAGTCGCGTAAAATCAAAAATTAGCATGTACTCTGCTTCTAATGGCAGTTTTTTCCCCTTCAGTTTTTCTTCCTCAGCCGTACCTAATAGTCTGTTTTCCGCGGCTTTGAAGCGATGGAGAGATCATTTGGGTGAATACCAGAATTCGAAAGGTGAGGACAAGGTAGGATGTAAATATTGTCATGGCTTAAATGCCTTCAGCCTACTCACAAGTTATTTAATTCGAATATGTAATAATGATCTATTAAATAAAAATCAAATCAATATTTTCTAGATATATGCTCAAACCTCCCTGGAGTAATTCTTTCTTGCAGATCTTTCCCTTTTTGTATCATAATTGCTAGTCATGCCATAACATTCCAGTTTATTAAAAAAAATCAAAGTTAAAATTAAATAATGTCTAAAACAATTATATTTAAAAAATAAACCGTAGTAAATTAATCTCAATATGTCAAATACTTTTCAATAATTCAATTTATGTTCAAATACAAAAGTGCCCGCACGTATAATTCAAAATCCTCGAAGGTTAAACTCAAAAGAAATACATTTAAAAAAAATTTCAAACAAGCTATAAATGTTTGTAGATTATTCAATATTTAATAAGATACTTGCTATCGAAAGTTCTTTGAATTACTATAGAGATAACAATGGTGCTCATGCTTACTTGATCTAGTCTGTACAGATTTTTTAAAAAACTAAATGACAAGTTTATATTTCTCTGTTTTCTCAAGTTTATGTTTCTTAACATTGTGCGAATATATTTTAAGATTGCTGAGAAAATGGGTACAATAATTCAATTTACGTTCAAACATGGCATCGACGCCCTTTCCGAGGGTAAAGACAGACCTCTCGGCAATAGATAGGTCTCATTGTTACGCCCTCCGTGTAGCGGGAGAATAACAGCTGACTGCAGGGATTTCCCGCCGTTATTAGGGGCGAGGCGGAGTGCCCCTGGAGGGGGGAATGGGGAGGGGCAGGGAGGGGGATGGGATCGATGGGGTGCGTGTTGCGTGCTTCTGTCTGGGGAGGCCGTTAGCTGTTAATTGTGCGGCTACGGCGGCGCCAGGCGGGTGCTGGTGCAGGCGATGTTGGAGTGGGGCGCGACGGGGAGAGGAAAAGAGTATATAGAAGAAGAGAAAGGGGCCAAGAGGCAGTATCTAGGTACAAATACAAATACATCATACTATACATTTTTAAAAATAATTACATAATTCTAACATAAATAAATATTTAAATTAATTTTGCCAAATAAATCCGCATCTGGGAAAGGGGACATGGGGGCCATAGCCCCCCAAAAAGGCTTAGAGTTTTCGTTTGTTACTTTCCTTTATTTGGCAAAATTAATTTAAATATTTATTATAGAATTATGTAATTCTTTTTTAAAAAAATGTATAGTATGATGTACTTGTATTTGAATCTAGACACTGTACGTCCCGTAAAGGGCAATTGGCCTCGGTGCCGTTAGATTCCGGGGTTCCTAGTCGGTCACCCATCCAGGAACCTGCGATGTCTCGAATTCGCTTGGCGTTCGTGGCGACACCTTCGTGACTTCACGTAGTTAACGAGTTCGGTTAGTGACGCCGGGGTCGCGAACGCAGCCGTTCACTTGAACCATCCCAGCGTTCGTCTGGATGTCCCAGGAAAACCACGAAAACCCCGATCAGGATGGCAAGCACGGGGATTGAACCCTGGTCTCTCGAAAGCGAAGTAAGTGCCCTATGTCCTGAGCCATTTCGCTCGGTATATCATTCGTACACTTCAAAAATAATGTACAACATAATATTATTTTATTTATTATTTTCCAACGTTTTTCGATTTTCTCGGGGCCTGGACTCTTGACTCGTTGTGTTTTCGCCCGTATGCTGACGATATTCCCTCCCTTTCTAGTGTTCTTTAGGGGTAATTCAATAATTCTTACGCAATCTTAGTTCCTTCAAAACCTCTGTGTGAAACGTTTAGTAGTACTTAATAACCTTTTTCTGACGTATACATGATCCGTCCAATCCTTTCTGTACCTAATTTGCTCAGACAGAAAATATAATTTATCTAAATTTGAGTAAATTCTCATAGGTTTCTAATATATTTATGATTAACTTTAACACATCCCTAACTTTAAAAAAATAAATAAATTTCATCTCACAAATTCTACGAGAGCATTTCCTTTTCTATCTACTCCTTCCTCCCTCGCTTACATTCCTGTCCTCAATGTGAAAACCCCCCTCATCCAATTTGCTTTTGTATTTCTCTTTGAATGGCGTTCTTTTAATTAACTATTGAATTAAAAACTTTTGAAAGTGGTCAGGCGGAAGAGCAGGCCTAAATGGCCTGAGCCTCGCCATCAATGAAGACATTTAATTTTTATTTATTTATTTATAAATTTATTTATTTATTTTTTAATAAAATATGTTTATTATTTAACAAAATCTGTGATGCCTCTCCCTCAAATGATCGGCTGGATCCGCCCCTGCTTGGATTAGAGAGAGTCAGCGACGAAAAGAAACTGTTTTAGAAGAGAGTAGATGTAGAAGCGGGAGCGTATATGAGAGAGCACCGAGTCCACAGAAAGGGCCAGTGATTTGCAAATGGAGTTGGCAGATTACATTTTATTTCTATTTTGAGATTGAAGTATACAATTTCGTGCATCCATTGCTTTTTCATCTACTTATCTTTCCATAAAGTATGAATTATTTCAGGTTAAAAAAATATTTTTATGTATTTGTTTTTGTTTTTTTTTAAATTACACAAATGTAAATTTTTTCAAAGATTTCACACGCCGTTGATATGCACATTTCCAACAATTTGTAAATACAATTGTATTTATGAGTTAAAGTATTAAATATGACTTTAAATGAAGTTTTTAGAAAACTCAAAAATATTCTGTGAAAAAGAGCTTCAAATTTCCATTTTACAGTAGCGCTTAAACTCCAGTTTTTTAAAATAGGTTCCAAATTTTTTAAAGAATATACCCATTTAGATCAAAGTTTTACTGTTCTTTAATAATATTAAAATAATATTTACGCTGCACAATTAGTAACCGGACAAATTTAGAAAATGTCAACCAAATGTTCTTTGGGCGGCGATAGATGGCAGCAGGCAAGAATATGTGGCAAGCTAGAATAGCTAACCGAAACCAAAGGAAATAAAAAACTAATACGAGAAACTCTGTTCCATTCTGAATCACCAGTTTTTATATAGTTTGAGAATTGTATATACTATTTCTTAAATCCATTGTTTACGTGGTCTACTAATCTCTGTATATAGTGTAAACAATTATTTAAAGATAAAACACACATATTTATTTATTGATGTACTATACTCTCATCTTCGACGATTTATTTGTTAGACCATTTATAAAGATGACTAAATCATCGAACTTATTTCAACTTCCTAAAATAGGGAGTTTGAGTGAGTTTTTGCCGCTACGACTCAACAAGAAAGAAACTATACGTCTGTCAATTTTACCCCACACTAGTTCCAAAAAGGATACATCACGAAATGTATTTAGAGTGAGATGGGGGAACGTGAATGGAGGGAGTGAATAGAGCTGACGTACACGTTTTGTGGCAAGATTTGTTTGATTTGCAACGCATGTTACTGCAGCGGAAAAAACAAGAGCAAACAAACTTCAGGTTTCGTTGTAATAGTTACAACGAGGAGAGATTTGACGGTTGTGTTTTAGAGTTGGCAGGAGCTTAGATATTAGCGCGAATTTGAGCATGTGTGACAAAAACAGCAATGTATTAGAATATACGTTTTTGAAATAATTTAAAATACAGGAATGTACATCTCGTCAAACTTGAAGTGACGTTCATTACGATTGGTACTATTCCTTACAGCAAATCTTCACCGTCATTTCAAATCACACCTCAAACATTTAATTGAAAGTAAACTGTTCGATAAATAAAGTCTACAAAATCAGTTATTATTATATAAAAACTAATTACTGAAAACATTAGTTGTAGTGCAGAATGTTAACCCGGAATCTGTTACTTTGCATGCCCCATACATTTTTTTGGTTAACGAATAACTAATGAGTTTTCAATAATTCTTGGACCAGGGCATAAGACTTCTCAATTTAAAGATTCTTAATTCAACACTATACAACCGTATGTTCCTCAGAGCTGTGAAAGTATATGTAAACTAGTTTACGATATATTATGAAAAGACAATTGAGTGGGAATAAAATAATGTTGCCGCAAACGAGATGATGTAGATGGTTGATTAATTTTCAATGAAAATTAGAAACATTAATCTTTAGTAAATTGAAAGGAAATTACCTTCTTTAGATAAAGCCCTTTGCAAGATCTGACAAAGAATGTTATTAAAACTGTGTAATACCACATTATGCCATTAAACTTTGTAAATTATGTTGAGAAATATTCGGTATCGGCACAGATAATGCAGACTGAACGGAGAATAAAGGCGTTGAAAATTCCATTTAGGGCGAAGTTCACACCACCATGAACAGTATGATTGTGAAGTGGACCAGAATTGTACAAATGTAGACTATTCCTTACAAGAAGATGTATCGAATTTGCACAAAATGCAAATTAATTAAGTTTGCAAAAAAAAGTTACTCAAAATAAATGAGAATTTAAGGAAGAATTTTGCGACTTTTTTCAATTTTTTACGTTTGATTAAGACGTGTGTTTCAAATCACCGGTAGCAGAGTGGTGCTTAAATCGTTTTTGTTTGCTCTAATGTTTTTTGCATTTTGATCAATGGCATTTTTTATGATTCCATTGCAATGTGAATGTTAAAACGTTTCAGTTGTGCATTATAGTCAGAACTTTTCATTTAAATAAAACATGAAATTGACAATTTGAGCCTGTACTGCAATGCATCCTTTCAATATTTATTATAACGATTTTAAATGTTAGGTACACAGAGAGAATTACTTTTTTCACGAAACCAAACTGTAATTTAAAAAAGAATCATCTGGTTAGTTATGTGTATATGAACTCATTGTAAAATCCAAAAGTGTTTTACTGTTTTTAAGGAGTACTCTGATGAGCTTGTTACGTTCTAGAGGTCGTTAATGCACTGTCCATTACGCAAAGAGCTTTGAAACATGATACATTTGCACAGGTGAGTGCCCCAGTACGGTAGTGCCAAGTTGGGAGATTTTCCCTTATATTTGGGGGCTTTTTCCTCTGAAATATAAGTTTTGAGGTACTTTCATAAATAATTTTGATACATTTTATCTCATTTACTAAGCAATACCCTTTTTTTTCAAGGGTTAAAGAATAATTGCATTTGCGATTAGTCGAGCATTGGAAATACGCTAACCGCATTTTCATTTGCGTGAGTAATTAGACAAAGATTTCTAAAATCTATTGAAAAATATATGATTTCACCTATTAGGAACCAATAGCCTTGTAATAGTGTACGTTATTTATATTTATTCGAGGCGAGGGAAACACTTCAGACGAAAAATGCAATTCTAAAATTTTCCTTTTAGTATAATACTTTACTCTTTCGACTTTAGAGGCATGGATATCGGACATACGTGGTTTGAATGCGTTGATTTAAGGTGCGTCCATTACGATGGTAATTAATTCCGTAAGTGTAGATCATGTTATAGGGGTAAGATGGCAGTATTCATTGCCCGTTGGAACAAGAAATCCGGCACTTACCTTCCCGTTGGTTTCCGGCACTTACCTTCCCCTCTAGCCAGACCCAGTCCATCCCGCACAACTTCTAAGCTCCCGATATGTCTGGTATTGTAGTTCATGTAAATGTGCGTGTATGAAAGGAGAGGAGGTGAACCAGGGCCCTATAACTCCCATATAACGTGGAGGGGACCATTACAGTGGCGCGCTCTAGAGCATCACCTTCTTACAAGAACTACAATACGAACTGCTACCAACGTTATTTAAAACGTGCGTGGGTTCTTGGGTCGCAAACACACGCGCTTGATACAAAAAATCGCGCCACTGTTCGCGCTACCTTTTCTTTCATGCGTGTATTATTATGAATAAATGCATTTTAGAAGATGAACACATAGTATTTAACTTGTTTTGTAATTTATTTCAGAAATCGCTCATAATCAAAGTGTATTCGTATTTCTTGACCAATTTTTATGTGCGAAAGTTGGCGAGCCTTGCCAGCAGCTGTATCCGGCAACACTAGCGCATCCTATAGTAGCAACATCTACCTTTGTCCCCAATTTTGATGGAGAGTTGCCGGGCCGTGAGATGAACAGGATGGAAAATGAAAGAACGCGTGCGGTCCGAGGCCCGTTTTATAGGGTTCTGCTTCGCTATTCGCCTGGTATTGATTGGAGAAACTACGGCCGGACTGAAACTCTAGGGCATCCCATCCGGCTAGTGTTATTTTAAAATTTCGTCGCAGACATCATGTCATCGGAACGTTGTTCTTTGCCTATAGTCACAAGAGGTCATTTGCGAACATGGAATCACACACCACTGTTCCGAAACTTCGAAGAATATTTCTAAACCGTATCGCCCTGAGATTTGTCACTCGACTGTCGTTATTTTTCTTTACATGTCATCAATTTACAATTTTTTTATTTTTTCCTAGATTGTAACAGAAGAAAGTGTTTTTTGTCTCCGCCTGAGAATTCTTTTTCGCCTTACTATAAGCACAAACGTTTTGGAACTACAGAATACTTTGAAAAACGTCTGGGTAATGTCAACGCAATATCTACGAGTACGGATTGAAGATTTGCATGTTGTGCATGACGATGTAGGTGAAACTACGAGTAGAATACATGAAGTACAGATATAAATGTGTGTTTGTAGTGGGAAAAAACAAGCAAATCAGCAGGTGTCTTGTTCCATCCATAACATGACAACGGAGGGAGAAACTTGCTTAAGAACAAAGGAGCAGCGGCATCATTGTCACGCATTTCACTGCCTGTGCGCGGTGCTCTCGCAGTGTTGCCAGCATTGCTACTTCACTTAACCGAGCGAAGAGGAGAACAGATGAATATTCCTAGCAGTGTTGCCACATGACAAAATTCCCTTTCAACGCAGAGCATTCGCTTTAGAAAGTAATGCACGAAAAAAGTAATGACATGTGAAACAATTGGTTCTACAACCGCAAATACGTTTCGATACTATTTGCATTGGTAGCAAAATTTTACTTTAAGGAAATTACACATCGTGGTAAATGATATTTGGATCCTTTTATTGACTGTAGTACATTTATATTATACTAATTTGCGTGTTGATATGTTTTCTCTTTTGGAGAGGGCCTGTATATGTTTGTTTCTGTTCACTGAATAATAAAATTGATTGTGAGAAACATTCATTTTCCTTAAGTTGGCCAATATATGTACTTATATTACGATAATCTATTTGTATTATAATTATATATTTATATCAGTTGTTCAATATTCAATAGTCATCAATATTTACTTTATATTATCCGTTACATTTTTAGCATTTTCAAATGTTTTCTTGGCAGAGAAGAATTTCTTACCCATTGGTGACAAAAAGGACAGAAACTATATCATTCTGTTTAACGTGTGAAGCTAGTATATGTTTATTAAACAAATGAAGTACAGTTGTAAAAGTTGTTTGAAAAACAAATTCATTTTTATATTAGTTGGTTCTTAAGTTTTCACGTAAACTTAAAAAAACTAGGATTTATTACAGAAACAGAAGATTGCGAAACATGATGCGCCTACTGCCAAGTTAAGAACATTTGTTTTTTAATGAATGTTAATGAAGAAGAACGTTTTAAACTTTTGCAATTAGGCATATTGTTGCTTTGAGTGTATTCAGTTTGATTTATTTTTTATGTGTGGAGATATCTATTTTAAATAATATTTAAATGATTTTACAATTGGTATGGTGAAGGGTTTCAAAAATAAATGAGAAAACACTCTGTTCTTAGAAGAACAGAAAATAAGATTCGTTTCTCATGGGGATGAAGGTAATTTTAGCCAATGTCCTCGGAGTCTTAGACCGAGAAAGTCCTGGATATCTAGGGTTACTTTGCGAAGCCGCATTCTGCATGAGTTTTGGCCCTAATGCAGCCCGGATAATCTCATTCAATTATCATATTTTTGGCGAGAAACCCTTTTATATATCCTAAAAGAGTTACGCTGAGATCAAGGGGCCGTGCAAAAAGAAAAAAGTAAAAAGTATTGGACGAGCAGAAAGTTTTATATTTGTTTGGAAGTGTTTAAAGTAACAGAAGAAGATGGCAACGTACGTTTTCTCATTTGACGGACACTACAGAGTGATCACTTTGAATTTGGGAATGAATTATTGATTTTTGTGCAAGAAAGGTGAATAAATTTTAAAGGAAGGTAAAGATACGTACACTTTTAGAAATATATTTAATTGCATTTTTACAAGAAATATCGCCGGAAACGAGATGGAATAGAAAAACACGAGAAAGAAGTAACAGGCAAAGATGCCATTCTGCCTAGTACTCTCAAAGTCAGTTACTGCTGTGATCCTCTTATCTGCTCAATTTACCCTGAATGTAATGAAAATTACATTCCATTTCTCAAAAAAAAATTGCAACTAATTGTGCTACAAAAAGGTACATACATATGTGTCAGTTATTTTTATATATGTTTCCTATTCTCTCGAGGAAGAGAGTTATATTTCAAATTCAAAATACATTTGATCCTAGGCCACAAATACGGAAATGCACGGAAACACCAATTTTTGTTCCAAAAGACAATACAATAAACTAGAGATGCTAAATAATGACGCAACTATTTAGTTTCAATGGTTTTTGGCTTTTGAAAGGAAGAAAATATGAACTATGAGCGTGGAAAACGTGATATGAAAATTTAATAACAGAAAAGAGAGACGGTTAAACGCAAGGAAAGTTTAATGTTATGTAGAGATGCGAGATCTATTTTGCAGGATTAAAGAGAGGACGAAGCAAGGAGGGAGACAAGCTGGGAGACAACAATTCATCGACATTGCCAGTAACCATTGAATCCACTGGTTATACAGGGTTGTTAACCTTTAGCTATGAATTATGCGGCGATAAGGTGATGATTAGGAATGAAGGCACCATATTTAATACATCCATGACTACACAGGATTGGAACCTGCAGCCTCCTCACCGCAGACGAAAGCTGCCCTAACCGTCTGCGCCACAGGGACGGGGAATTTTGTATTTTTTGTCTCCGAATTGGCCATCTAGGACTACGCGGGCATACACCTGCACTTACCACTCAGTTACATTTATCTCGTGACAAGTTTATGAGACTCCTTTTTGAGGACATCAGCATTATGCTGAACCCGATTTTCATCCCTCAGGGTTGCTAGCTCGGGTAATGGAGTATGGAATGATGATGATGATAATAAGGCATGATCGAACTACACCCACATAGAGACATATACAAACACGCCCACGTCCGAGGCGGGACACGAACCCGCCATCCTTCCCTGGGAGTTTGCCACGGCACTACTGCCTTAGCGATCTCGGCTATCTGGATCGGCACAATTCTGCTATTATTATATATTTATTTGCATATTATTAAATAGATCTATTAAAGCGTCGGTGACACCACATTATACAGATGTCTCAAGTTCAGATTATAATAGGTCGTTTCGTGTCCGTTCGTGTCTTTGGGGAGGCGAATGCCCGTTATCGCGGACGCGAAGAAGCCGGGCCACTGCAGCGCCGGCAGGCTGCTCTCCGTTGCGCTGCGCTGCGCCGCGCCGCGCCTCTGCAGCCGGAGGGGGCACGCCCCCCCTCTCCCGCGCACGCGCACTGCACGCGCACGGGCCCCGTGCATCCGCAGCGCCCGCGCCGCACGCCCCACGCCCCCACGCCCCCACGCCAGCGCCACGGCTCCTCGAAAAGAAATCCTGGCATCCTACGGTTTCACGCATGGCTCTCAGTTCCCGCAACCCCCGAGGCGAAATCGGTACCCTTTCAACTACACGCCCCACGCCGCTCGCTTCATGTCCCACGCCAGCTCCACGCAGGGAACTGTTTAAGGCTTCTGGGAAAGAAATCCTGGCATCCTACGGTATCACGCATGACTCTCAGTTCCCGCAACCCCCGAGGCGAAATCGGTACCCTTTCAACTACACGCCCCACGCCACGGACTCCACGCCCCACGCCAGCACCACCTGGAAATGGTTCAAGACTCGAGGAAAAGAAATCCTGACATCCTACGGTATCACGCATGACTCTCAGTTCCCGCAACCCCCGAGGCGAAATCGGTACCCTTTCAACTACACGCCCCACGCCACGGACTCCACGCCCCACGCCAGCACCACCTGGAAATGGTTCAAGACTCGAGGAAAAGAAATCCTGACATCCTACGGTTTCACGTCGCACTCACAGATTCCGCAACCCCCGAGGCTTAGAAACGCCCCACGCCGCTCGCTCAACGTCCCACTCCACTCCCCACTCCACGCTCCATTCCAGCACCACCTGGGAATGGTTCAAGACTCAAGGAAAATAAATCCTGGCGTCATAGATTTTCACATAGGTTTCAGATGTCATAACCCCCAAGGCTTAGAAGGTGGAAGGATGGCTCAAAGTATCAAGTGTTGTCACTCTGACCGGGAGGCTTCTAGGTTCGAGTCCCGACGGCGACAGGCTTTTCGATTCAGGCTTGACAGAACGAGTTCAGTCGCTGTCGGGAGGGGAATTTTAGCGACCGGCTGATCTGATCGGTAGTTTTTTCGTGGATTCTCCGATCAACGCCAGGCGAATGCCGGAGCAGTACCTTAACAAACTGACCACGGACCACGCGCGATCTTTCCATCCTCTTTTTTCTTCTATCCTCATCCCTTACTTACAGGCATACTACCACACATGCCGGGTAGATCGATCGTGAGCTTAGAGCTTGTCCCAGCTGGGGCGCCACGCTGGCTGGGAAAAAAAACGATATCTGACATGTACGTCGCCACCGGTTCTCGTCGTTCAGCTGGTTAAGATTACAGCCACCTCCAGAAGAAAACATGAACTACACTTACGGGACTAATGACCTTTGCAGATGACGCGGAATCACTAATTATCAATCAACCGAGGCTTAGAACCCGATACGGACCCTACTACACGCCGCACGCCAGCGCCACGCAGGAAACCGCTGAAGGCTGAAGGAAAACAAACCCTATACTTTCAAGTATGTATCACACATCCGCCAATCCCCGAAGATTAGAAATTGGTACTCTCTCTACTCTTTTCTCAAACATCACAATGAAGTATCTTACGTCACTAAATCAATTGGAAGTGCCCGATTGACTTTCTCCGTGGATGCTGAACTGTGCTATTTGTCTTGCTTGTCTGTGTTGCGTAATGTATTGTGTGTTCTTCAACTAACATCTGAAAGACAAACGGCTTAACGACGTAAATTCAAACTGTCAATAAATTTGTTTGTACTTATCAAAACAGAAAAGAAATAGAATACGGAATGAAATGGATCCGTGCCAGAGCTGCCGATGCCTCTGGGATTCTGTTTGTTGGGAGGGCCCGCGGTTCGAGTCCCGACAGGGGCGTATTTTTGACATATGCTGGGTCACATTCGACGTTGCCTGAGGCAGAATTTTAGATGCCGGCTGCGCTGAAATGTCATTTTGCACTGTTTCTCATATTTATTCCATGCAAATACCGGCGCAGTCCCCTATCAGACGTACCGCAGACCGTGCGTCCCGCGACTGTGATCTTTGGTCCCCTTCTGATCAGGTCCCCTTCTAAACGCTCTACACGGAACGCAAGCGCCACGCAGGGCGTTTCGAGGAAACAAATCCTGGCATCCTACATTTTTAAGTAGGTCTCACAGATGTAGATGGCAAAAAAACATCGATGTTTTTAAAATACCGATATATTCGAGGAGATATATCGATATTTTCGAGGTTAAACATGGATATTAAAAAAATGATGTGTTACTTAAATGTTTTCTTCACATCGATAAAATTTGTGTAGAAACGTCGATGTTTCAGAAACATTCTCACGATATAAATAAAGTTTGCAATATCTATTTTACTCGGGAATTGGTTGAAATCAACAGCCATTGACAACTGTTACAGTTGTCGATCCCCAGGTAGCACGCAACCGTTTGCTATTAAATCCCCAAATAGAAGCGTCTCCAACAGATTAGAAGACTGGCGAAACCTTGGGGAAGGTATTTGAGAACATTAATCGGTCGTTTTAAAATAGAGAACAAGATATCCGCGGAAGCGGAGAAGGTAAAAGTTTGCTGATTGATTGTAATAATTTGAATTCACAAACAATATACTTTATTTTTTTCTGGAACTTGAAGTGTTTTATTTCCAATCACCTCAAGAGAGGAGACCGGACAGCGACTTTGGAAAAGTGAAAAATAGCGGAGGCTGAATTTATTGGAGATACCAACGACTGCAGACGACTACTGGTGCATACACAGTTGCGGGACATAAGTTCATTAGATACGTAACATGTTGATACACAATTCCTCATATCTCATGTTACGATTATAGTATTATACTTAGTGCTTATAACACAGTTGAAGTCATGTGACGATGAAGGAAAAAAACCTCCAGTGTTTGTGTGTTTCAGAACAGACAATATTTATTCTTCTCCAATACCCTGTTATCCTCACACTCGACGGCCGTGTATTTACTGCTGCACACCACTAGCTCAGTAATAAAGCCTTTTGAAGCTAATGTAAAACACTTTATACAGAACTGCCCAAGATATCAAATTATGATATTGGTACAACGGATGTGATTGTGATTAATTAATGTGGTTTTGTTTAAATCCAATAATGTATATTAGATTTTGCAAATTGCAATGGTTGAGTGTTCATTAGAAATATTTCAGCATTTGTCCAAATAAAGCCAAAGTTCTACCCAATGAATTAAGTAAACACTAACCACCTCTAATGACCACTAGGGGTTTAGAAAGAGCCTAATTAAATAAAATATTCGATTAATGCGAGTTTTTGTATTGATTAGATCGAAGATTTCTTCAACTCAAAAAATTCTTAACATCATTATTAATATCATCATACACACACGCGCGCGCACACACACACGCACACACACACACACACACACACACATACACACACATGTTGAGTTTTCATCGAGGACGGCGGGCGCCAGTTCGGAACGTGGCCCGACGGGAGAACAAGTGAACAGCGGCACGCATATCGCCTTAGGCAGCGCCGTCTTCGTTCCCTCCCGCAGCGCCGCAGCGATTGGCACCGCCCTTGCCACCTCTCCGCCCCCCCCTCGGCAATACTTTCTCCTCATCGCTCCCGCCACGGCCCCCGCCACGGCCCCCGCCACGTCCCCCGCCACGGCCCCCGCCACGGCCCCCGCCACGGCCCCCGCCACGGCCCCCGCCACGGCCCCCGCCACGGCCCCCGCCACGGCCCCCGCCACGGCCCCCGCCACGGCCCCCGCCACGGCCCCCGCCACGGCCCCCGCCACGGCCCCCGCCACGGCCCCCGCCACGGCCCCCGCCACGGCCCCCGCCACGGCCACCTCCATGGCCAACGCCATTTCAACCGCCTCCCCTCGGTCTTTACTTTCGCTGCTTTCCTCTCGTCCCTGCGACTATCGCCGCCGTCTGCATCACCAGTGCTACCGCTGCCACTGAACTGCTGGTCCGCCTCTTTGCTGTCGCTATCATTATCATTCCCGTTCCCGCCCCCGACAGATACCGCTCCCGCCACCATTATATTCTCTCCTCTAATTCTACTTTCATGTCCTTCACCGCTACCACTGCCCCCGTCAATATCACCACCGTCATTCTTACGCTGTTCCGCCTCATCCGTTGCTTTCCTATCACCGTCCCTGCTCCCACCTCTCTGGCATCACCTACACGACCACTTTCCCCGCAAAATCTCCCTACGCTGCTCCCTTCTCCACCACTGCCATGTCGCCATCTCCACTGTCCTCGCCAAAGCCGTCGTCACCGTCACCGTCACCGTCACCGTCACCACCATCACCATCATCACCATCATCACCATATTTTCCACCGGTCTGATGCCGATACCCCTAGTAATATCGTCACCATTATTGTTCTGCCCTCCGCTTATACATATTCACCCTCCCGCCACCACCAGCGCCAGCCCCATCGCTAATACCTCCTCCTCTGCCGCCGCTACCTACATTCTACCCCCTACTATTACACTAGCATCATTGCCGTAACCGCCATCAGCGCCCCACCACGACAACTGTCACTACCACCCCAGCCTCGTCTCTGAAGCTACCACTCCTATCTGTTGTCATCACCATCAGCTACTTCTATTGTTATCCCTCTTTGCCGCCGCCGCCACCATTACCATCGGCGCATCCGTTTGCACGACCACTGCCTGCATCGCCAAGCAACCCACCCACCCACGTGGGGACTTCGCAAACTTCTCTACCCCACCCCATCCCGGAAATGCCCCTTCCCACCCCCACACTGTAAACGTCATCGTCTTCCCCCATCCCGCAAACACCCCCGTTCCACCCCTCCCCGCAAACACCACCATCCCACACCTACCCCGCAAACGTCACTGACCCACTCCATCCGGCAAACCCCACCCCACCCCGTAAACACCCCCACCCCACCAAACCCACAAACACCTCCGTCCCACCCCACCCCGCAAACACCCCATTCCACCCCACCCCGCAAACACCCCCATTCCATCCCATCCCACAAACAGCCCCATCCTACCTCACCCCACCCCGCAAACGTCACCGTCCCATTCCCCATCCTGCACACGCTACTTCCACCGTAACTGCTCTCTCCGCCTGCGTTGCCCCCACCGCTCCCGGCTCATTCTCGCCACTCCCACCACTCCCACCACCCCCACCACCGCTCCCGCCACGCGGGCGCTCGCCGCGCGTCTATCGAGCGGGCGTGCGGCGGCGGCGGCGGCGGCGGCGGAGGCGGAGGCGAGAGCGTAGCGTGACTCAGGCTGCGTCTGTGGCTGCGGCGCCGCCGCCTGCTCCGGCTGGCGACCCCGCCGCCCCCGACGCCGCACGGTTCAACGAATAAGAGCGACTTTCCTCCGGCCGTGTGCTCGCGCCAGCGCAGTGGGTCAAGCCACGAGCTCCGGGGCGCCTTCGCTTGCTCTACCAGCGGTTGGAGACGGTCGACGCGCAGTGAATGACGCCAATTATTGATTCATGTTACCCAGCACCAACTGTGGACATTAGTTCCGTTGGAGCAGTGAATGTTTTATCCAGAGAGATGGCAATGTTCTACCCATTCTCTGTGATGAGATAAGGCGCTGACCTACACGTCGACTTGCCGGGGGATATCCCCCGTCACCCATACCGTCCCGGTCGGGACCAGCTCTATACTTCTGACAGGACTCCCGACATGTGTGGTAGTGTAGAGCATGTAAGTGTATGTGGTAGTAAGGGTGAGGATAGAACAAGAAAGAGGAAGGAAATATCGCGCGTCGTCCATATTCCGTTTTTTAGATTACTGCTTTGGCATTCGACTCTTGTTGTTCGCAGAAAACTATTAATTAGAGTAGCATGCCGCTAAAATTGTCCTCCAGTCAGCGACTGAATTCGAACTATGTAGCTAGTGTTTAAAATCCGAAAGGGACTCGAACTCCAGGACCTTCAGGTGAGAGTCGCTACAGAGAAGTGAAGTATCCTTTCACTAAATTTCTATCGAAAATTTCCAATACATAAAAAAAACTGCATCATAACGCTTACTTGTGAGTTTTAGGAGAATACTAATACTGTCCATGTTAATATGAAAATGTCAGAAGAAGAATATGATAGAGGACAGTAGTGGATAAAAAGTAAATTTCTGGAAAATCGTCCGTATGCATTTGATGCTATAACGTATTCTACAGCTACTTCACAAAACAAGGGGAAAAGGGAATATTAAGGTAGTGAAATAGAAAAGAAGATACGAATTTTGAGAAGAATAAAAAGAAGCAGCAATGCTGGCTATGACCCAAACTCTGAAGGTGAATGGTGTCAGGATGACAACAATTAATGAAAAGGCGCACGCTTTCGAGAGATTGATCACCCTACCGTACTCAATTGATTATTCCACATTCCAGCAAAATGGTGTACGTAGCAACAGCAAATATCTTATGTTCTGAGGATGTTCATGTTCTCTTTTTATTCTCTTTCCTCTCATACTCGTTCATCTTTTATTTCGACTTCTCTTTCTTCTTATACACGTCCCCCTCCTCACTTTCCTTCAATTCCTTCTCCTTCCTTGCATTGTTTTCCTCCTGTTTTTGCTCCTTGTTTTCCTTCTTTATATTCTTCTCAAAATTCGTATCTTCTTTTCTATTTCACTACCTTAATATTCCCTTTTCCCCTTCTTTTGAGAAGTAGCTGTAGAATACGTTATAGCATCAAATGCATACGGACGATTTTCCAGAAATTTACTTTTTATCAACTACTTTCCTCTATCATATTCTTCTTCTGACATTTTCATATTTACATGGACAGTATTAGTATTTTTCTAAAACTCACAAGTAAGCGTTATGATGCAGTTTTTTTTATGTATTGGAAATTTTCGATAGAAATTTAGTGAACTTCAACATCAAATTCTTGGGTTTCCTATGCAGAAAATTTCCAGTATGACAAACGTCAATAATTATTTGAAAGATGGATACGATAAAACAAGGAAAGAAACTCTTTTTGGATTAATATTTTATATCCAGGGATTGTTAGTTGACTGCATTATAAACATTTTATAAAGGAAGTTTGAAAAAAAGTGGTAAAATAATTCATACGAGACTTAGTATTTAAAATGAATGTATTCTGACAACAGATTCGAAAGAAAAGAAATACTTTAAGACTTGTCTGTTGCCGAGCTATGTTATAGGTCTATTACACATAGTAAGAAGGAAGCGAAAGACTTCTCTTCTTTGGTAGAACATGAATCGTCCCGTTGTACATGGAAGGCGTGCGGGTTGTCTACTTAGATTTGTACACGGCGCTCCATTACTGGTCAGAGAAATCCAAACGTCAACTTTTGTTAATTCACATTGACCATGCTTTAAATATTGTGTGGACTATATTTTGCGCGCATACTCATTGCCTAGCAATAGCTAATTCACGAGGACGTGAGTTACAAGGTTTGTGATTTGAAAATAATGTGATGGGTGTATGATTGATATACACATACAGAAGTCAAATTAATGTAATTCTTAAAAGAAGATGGCTGTTATTAGCAACTCATTAATTATGGAATATAAAACAATGAACAGAGCATTAGATCATTTAAGTTTGATGTAATTCTCACAATGCACAGATTATGTAATCACATTTACTAATAACACACAAATTAATGATGACAGTTTTCAATAATTAAAGATAGAAACGTTATTTACAATATAAAATTTTGATGTTGGCGATCATTCAGAACATAATGAACTTGAACAATGAACTAAATATTATTCAGACATGAATGAAGTTCCCTTATGCTAAAACCTTACGTACCGATGTAATATTGCCATCCTCGTAATACTATCCTTTTTCAAGTTACGAATGAGCCTAAGAAAATACGAAATACGTTAAAATATTAAAAAAATTCGCATCGAAAGTAAGTCAACAAACGTCATATAAATGCATTGTTGAAAGACAACTTATCAGTTATAAAATACAGTGGAAGAATTACCTTAGAAAGCTTTGATTGTAAATGGGTTTGATCAATTTTTAATTATATAATGCGATATAAATATTAATTTAAATATAAAGAATTATGATCAAACTGTCTGTTATGCAAGGCCAATGCAACCGACATTTCATTTTCTTGTAACTTCCGACCCACTGCGCACGTCCCACGCGGGAAAGTCGTTGCTTATTCTCTGAATGGCGTGGTTGCGTCATAGGAAAATACGATCCTTAGAGAGTACTTTCCGTTATTTTTAGAAGTTTCCATACTCGATATTCAGGATCCATCCGGGCGTTAAAAAGTGGATTAAACCACCTACTTACATTTTAGCTCAGTTTGCAACAGATTCAGATTATCCAATATGCACTATTAGACGGGCCCTAATTACATGCACTAACCAGGGCCCTATCATAGATATAAATAATAGCATAGGAAGAAAAATATGGTTTTAATTATATTAAAAAATGTACATTGTAATATTGTTAAAGAAATATTTTAACCTAATTTTTAATGAATACATTTAATTTCTCATTCACGAAACGTTTTAGAATGAATTATTTTGAAAACTGTAGGCCTTTTTTGTTTACTTCAATTCCATCAAACTGATGAGATTGAAGAAGCAAGTAAGATTGTAAGATAGAAGAATTGATGTGTAGAAGAAAAAAGAACTTAATGAATGATGGCAAGAAATGCTTATTTAACTATTATATCCAAATAAACTCTATTAAAATACTTTTTTTAAATGAAATGTTTAAAAAATATTGTTTTATCACCTGATATGATTTATGTGTTGATCTGGTACTAACGCCTTTCCATGCGTCTAGATCAGCAAGAAACTAGTCCTTGTAGGCCAAAAAGTTGTACGTTTCTTACCAGTAAATAATTATATTACGGTGATAAAGAAGCTTTAAGATAAACATTCCACATCGTTAAACATTTAATGAGTTTGTAAAAAAATATTTTATTATGTGCATGTAGAATAATCAATTATTGCATACCTTAGTGAAGAAGTACTAGTATGAAAACATTATTTTAAGAAAGAACTTGTTTACATTTTATTAGACATTTTCTTATCATAGGACTGTCACGGTGTTTATAAAAATTCTATAAACTTTTTGTCAAAACATCATTTGTCTCTCAGGACCATTGCGACAATCGATGCTAATAAAAATGTTGCTTTGACGTATCTTAAATAAATTAGTCTGAGTTTCCGTTCATCATTTCTTCTCAAATCAATTTCGAGTTATATGAATTACATTCTTGAGAAATACGTGCCACAATACCAAAATTAAACTATGACGATCTAACTGTTAACCATCGCAAATTAAAATATTTTTTAACAAGCTGTTACACCACTACAACTGCGATTGAAACTCTGAAAAACGTAAACTCCATGTACGAATTCTACTGTGACCAAATGTACTCCATGTTGCTTGTTAGATTGTTGGGGTTTTCAGTTCCTCATTTTCATTCATTACAGTTGCACTAGCTAGTCTCCCAAACTACGTTCAGCAATCTTTGGCCTCTAGGTGGTACGACATACTTTTCTATTCCTCAGTCTTGCGCTCCTCGTCTGATTTTTGTAAGACATACGAAGGGCGTATATTTGAAATTGATTCGATGAAATGTTTGCAAATAAATATTCGTAATAATAATAATAATAATAATAATAATAATAATAATAATAATAATAATAATAGTAGTAGTAGTAATGGTAATGATGATACATGATAAACACTTTTCTATTCTTTGCACGACAGTCGCAATGAACCAAAGTATTTTCTGGAACAGGTCTAGCGCACTTATTTTGCTCCAGAGAAATAGGAAATAATAATATTAGTTAACGCACTATTCAGTTTCATGTATATGGAAAATACATACACCAACATTTAAAAATAAGACTTCTGGATATACGTGAAAGTTTGAAAAAATGCTTCTAATTTATGGTCGATTAAAGACCGATGTTAATTTCAATGCTACGAAGAATGATCGTTAACGTCAAAATTTAATGGAGTAATTGCGTTTTTTCCCCAGTTTTTCACCTCATCTTTTTCAACTTTTTTCGTTCATTCTCATTTTCTCGAACACGCCTAACTAGCCAGCGCCCCCTTTTCTACCAAAGTGCATTTCAGGGAAACTTTCAACGAAAGTAAAACTTATTTTGTAAATATCTAATATTTGTAATTATTTTTACTAGTTAGAAAATACCCATTATGTTGTATTACTTTTTTTAAGCTGAATATGTACTATTTTTATTAGGAAGTAAGAAAAATGTGTTTTTTGTCATGTTTTAATAAAAAATGTGGTAATATCCCGATACTTATTTACGAACAAGTAGAGGAAGTGGATCTGTGGTGTACGATACGATGTTCAGATTTTGAAATGAGTATGCCAAAGATACATTTGTACGAGTTGCCTACTCGAATTTTTTGTATGAATTCGTGGAAGATTAAAATATATTTAGAATTAATGTTAATTCCCAAAACGTCTATTGATTAATGGCAGTTGACTGTTCTGTTTATTTTGAGATACCAATTATTTTATTTATTTACCTTCCAATCAAAAAGCAGTAGATTAAAGTAGATAATTTTGTGCATGAGTTCTTAAAAACATATTTTGAGGTAGCTATCAAAAAAGGCTTTTGTGGCATTATATTAATTAAGTTAAGTCCTGAGTTTTGAGAATTTTGTGGGCTTAACTTCCAAAAATCATGTTTGGACAGATAACTGCACTTGAGGCACAATAAAAATCCCCATCAAGTCGCAACATGAAAGCGTTGCGGCTGGGCCTTGGTTCGCAGACCGGGTACGCAACGTCTTGAGTTGGCGGTCAGGTTTGCTCCGAGTATTGATCACGCACCTCTTGTACCTGGTCCGGATGCGGCGCCAGGCCAGCCAGCGCTCCTCCCCCTAATTCCCCACCACACCCCCTCCCCCACGGCCCAACCCCCCGCAGCTCTAAGGATTGATTGATTGATTGATTGATTGATTGGAGTAGTTTTTCCAGGAGCGTCAACTACTAAAAAGACGAATAGTCTCGTAAATGTAATTCATGTTTTAATCGTGGGAGGTGACGATATTCCATAGCTGGATAGATAGATCCGGCGCCGAACTGCACGTGTCTTATGAGGTTTTCTCCTACCAGGTGTCTCCCACTAGCCACATACCGCCCCCAACAGGGGCAAGCTTTAAGCTTCTGGCTAACCTCCTGTCGTGTGTAGTAGTGCATTGCATATAAGTGTTTGTAAGTAAGGAGTAAGGAAAAGGGAAGAAAGATCGTGCGCGGTCCGTGGCCCGTTTGTTAGGGTATAGACCCGGCATTCTCAAAGTGTGGAGCGGAGAAACTACGAAAGAGTGCCGATCGAAGCAGCTGGCCGCTAAAGTTCTCCTCGGCTGGCGGCTTCGAAGTAGCTATCTAACTACTGTCTAAATTCCTACCACTATCGAGACTCGAACCCCCTCGAATGTCCTGAGCCATCTACATCGATCCATCCAGTCTGTCACTGCTGGGGGTGCGTTCGCAAATCCCACCCGCAATATATCGGCGAGGGACGCATCAAATCCTTCCGCGAGATCTGCCCGCTTGCGCTCCAAACTCCTCCACTTCTCCTCAGGTACAGGAAAACTTACTCCAGCGTCCACCTCGATTAAACAGGATATTCCGTGGTTTCTCCGATTGACACCAGACGATTGCCGGAGTAGAAACTTAACAAACGTGCCTTGTATCGCAAGCGATCTCTCCTTCCTTTCTCTTGGCTTTCATCTCCCATTACACATTCACGTACTACAGATGTCGGCACACCTGTCGGGTGCTTAGTACTCTAGTACTACAGATGTCGGCAGACCTGTCGGGTGCTTCGAGTTTTCCACGCCACCACTGACCAACGTCTCTGACCGTGAGACCGGATGGATTTGCGACTCACTGCTATGTGCGGCCGATCGCATTGCAGTGAACATGTTAGCAGATAAGATTAATGGCGCCTACGAGTGGCCTAGTGCAAAGGATGCCATTTACAGATTCTTTTGGCGGTGGCATGGAAACGCGACTTCGCTAGTGGTGACGGGAGTTCGTCATTAGCCATCAGAGCAGCGCTACTGCACCGCTCATGTGAATGCTTCAATTTAAACCATGCTTTGATAGGAGAAGCGCCACTGGGAAGCGCTGCTGGCTGGCGCCGTGTGAAGGGGACCCGAGGTCACTGCTTTTAAGTGTGGCCTGCTCTTCGCAACCCTCGAATATCGGCCGAGAATGCCTCATTGTTTACCGCGAGGCAATATGCCACCTGCTCTTCCCCCCCCCCATCTTCCTACACTGTCGCATCTCTTCGTCCCTACCGGCATTTGCTCTCGCTCTTCCGTAACAGTGTAGTTCTCGCGAGAGTATTTGTTTGCCTAAGGAGGTACAATCTTTCTGTTGTTTCGTTTCGGAGAGCCATCATGCAAACGTGTTTAATGAATTCTGTCGGCTGTTTTGGTGGCGACGCCGCGCCTCGACGCGGCGACACCCGGGCAGCTGAGGGCCTTCACCGGCCGGTCAAGCATTCGATTGAATCTGTTTAATGAAGCTAAAGATACATTTTATTATATTTCTTTACTTTTGTGGAACATGAATTATTTATCATTCTATAAATAAATATATAATCCCCTTTTTTCTTTGGCTTGATTTGTAAATTTCTGTCTCTTATGACTATCAATTATGAATTATTTATTATGACAATACTGGCGCACAAAAACATGAATTCTTCTACATACATACACACACACACAGTGCATTACGCACGGAGTCGGAGATTACAACCGATGTCTTCGGAATTACGATTTTGTTTGACACTGCCAACGTTCGCGTGTAATTTGAACCGAGGAGGTAACCAATACTGTCTTCTGAATTTTTGTACCAACTACATCCTTCCTGATGGCGAAAAGCGCATTGCATTTTGCAGTGAGAAAGGCCGAAGCATAACGGCCAAATAGTTGATACTCGTATCTGCGCCTAGGATGCGAAGTCTGAACAGCTAAGTAGATGAAAATGGAGAGATTTCAGAAGATTTCTATACTCTTTCATATATTGTGTTTGAAAATGAGTTTGTTTTTATATTAATTCAATTTTGTCAATTATTAATGATATTACATTTTCCGGAATATATTTTGCGTATTTATTACCTCCTGAAAATAATAAAATTTAACAATAAAAAATTACTATACTTTTTGCGAGAGTTCCAAAAAAGAGAAACGGTGGATTTGTAAAAGACAGTTTAATAGTAAGCTTCTGTTAAAACGTTGAAATAAAAAAGTGTGTTTCAATTAGTGTTTAATGCGTGGCAAATATACACTAATAAAATAAGCTAATTGAACAAAATGCAACATTATTGCCTTGTTATAATAGTATATTTATTGTGGTATGCTTGGATTCCATCTAAATTCTTTTATATCTATAATCAAATTGTGGCTTCTATATATTTTCAGAAATGCGTTGAATCATTTCAATATTTTATATATTAAACCACATTTTAGAAAAAGTCACTAATTGATAAAACAACATCCCATTTTTATTACTCTATTATACGTAAATTAATTACCCTAGAATATGTATCCAGTGCGATAAAACCTCGGAAAAGCAATTATACCCACACTTTAAATAAAATTAATTTGTTGTGTGATGATCACAATCATACTTGTATATTCTCGCGAAATGTACAAAGAATTAAACAGGATTTGTGGCATGTTGATCAATTAAAGGTATTTTAGTCAACATTTTTATATTCATTGTTCACTCATTAGAATTTTTTAAAAATCGGATGAATAAAATTAAGCTTTTATGTTGACTTCTCATATTTCCAGAACATTAAAATAGAACAGTTCCACTCTCAAGACCACGATGTGATTGACAACTTATATGGCATAAAGTCAGCATTATATTTAGTAATTCTTGAGGGCGAAAGTAAAATGTTACAAAATGTCTACAGGTAACATGAAAATTCCATTGGCTAACATGATTATGGAACTTCCATTCACAAGTAAGAGGAAGGAAAGTTAATGCGCAGTCCGTGTCCGTTTATTTGGGACTGCTCCGGCATTCGCCTGGTATTAAGCGGAGAACTATCAATCAGGGCAGGCGAACTCAAAAATTCTCTTCCAGACACCAGATGAACTTTATTTAGCTCTCTATAATCATGCCACCTGCGGGAATCGACCACTAGAAACTGCCAAACAGAGGCAAATCAGTGACATTAATTGATGTCCTAATCCATCGAGGGCGGCCAGCATGATGACGTCAGATCGCGACGTCAGGTTTACATTGACACGCCGGAACTATCAAAAGCCGACTCGCTAGCCGATCTCGCTATTGTATAGGTTTGTTCAAAGCATCACCAGGCACATAGGAGCGCTCCAAAATGATAACGGAAGTGAAATGAATTAGTTGGACTCGCGTAGATATTCTTCATTTGTGAAATAATTGTTTTAGCAGCCGTCTACCAAAGCCATCCCGGTACCTGGAGGACATCAAAGTGGTAGTCGCAGACAGTTCACCAGAACATATTACAAAACCATTTAAGGAAAATTTATGTTTCATATACTAATTCTTCATGTATTTAGCAATATGTTACATCATCCACAACTGAACTTTGTTATTTGACCAATTGAACAATTATTCCATTCACTTTCCGCAGTTCCATAACTTTTATGTACAGAACCCATGTAACTTATTTGGATGAGTATGTTATGTTTCAAGGAGCTTCAACTACATTGGTCATTAATATTGTGAATGAATATAACCAGAATGTTCCGCGTTACCTTGAATATAAGATCCAGCGCCGACCTACCTTCTGGCTTTCCGAGCCTTTACCTCCAGATACGATCTATCATCCCACATCTTCTCCTTCCGGCCTACATAAACTCTATGCTCCAGACTGATTTCTCGGCATATGTGGTAGGGTCGAATGTGTGCGCGCTTAGGAAAAAGGGTTAGGAAGGGATGACTGCGCGCGATCTTCAGACAGTGGTTATATTGAGCCCCAGTCTGGCGGACAATTCAAGCGGCCAGCTACCCTGAGCGGTAGTTTTCAATAGTTTTCTCGGGTTACTATCAGGGCCAATTCCGGCCCTGTATCTAACGAACGAACCAGAGACCGTGCGTTATGTATAATTTCCACATATTTGTTCCCGTCTCTCCCCTTACACACCCATTTATACTTACGAGCAATAAACTACCTCACATGTCGGGAAATGAGTCAGAAGCGTACAGCTTGCCTCTCTCTGTATGCCACTGGTAAAGATACTGGGAGCGGGAAAGCCACGCAATACGACGGTTAGGTCGGCACTGAATCTCGCATTTCAGCATGGGACGAACACCAACATCTCTCGGCTATAACATGCACTACCCTTTCATTTGTAATGACCACAGCAGGAGACGTACCGAAAACAATGAATCGACCATTATGGAACGCTTGCACGCTTGCACGAGTACGTCACTTTGTTGCCAAGACCACAAAGCAAATCCGAGAATTGGTTGTGGGCCGGGGATATCTCATCGTGTACACAGCTCTGCAGAGACCCAAGGGCCAAGGTAACTCACGTTTGTAGACGTCTGTCGAAAGCAATATGGGCGGCAGACGCCGCCTGGCCGCAAGTGCCACTTTAACGCGCGTACGTGAAGTGAGAGTGCGTGCGAATGGTCGCGTGCAGAGGGCGTGCATTCTATCGAGCGGTGCGCACTGCTCTCTCGCAGGCCAGGCGAGAGCAGGCCAAGCGGTTCCAGCGCCGCTTTTGGCGAAGGCGCCTTGCGGGGAAGGTGCCACTGAAGGAGAAGGTCTAAGGGTTGGCGCATCGGGCTGTTATACCCAACTTCGCGGTATCAAACCCCAACGAAACTGTCGATTTTCAAAAAAAACTCTTCGTACGCTTTCCTTCCGAGGGGAAGTAAAGCCCCTCGTCCCATGTTGTCGATTTACAGAGCAGAGAGTGAGTGAGTGTGAGCGAGAGAGTGTGAAGGAGAGTGTGAGCGAGAGAGTGTGAGCGAGAGAGTGTGAGCGAGAGAGTGTGAGCGAGAGAGTGTGAGTGAGAGTGAGTGAGAGAGTGTGAGTGAGAGAGTGAGAGAGTGAGTGAGAGTGTGAGTGAGAGAGAGTGAGTGAGAGTGAGAGTGAGTGAGAGTGAGAGTGAGAGAGAGTGTGAGTGAGAGAGTGAGAGAGTGAGTGAGAGTGAGAGTGAGTGAGAGTGAGAGTGAGAGAGAGTGAGTGAGAGAGAGTGAGGGAGAGAGAGTGAGGGAGAGTGAGGGAGAGAGAGTGAGGGAGAGAGAGTGAGGGAGAGAGAGTGAGGGAGAGAGAGTGAGGGAGAGAGAGTGAGGGAGAGAGAGTGAGGGAGAGAGAGTGAGGGAGAGAGAGAGTGAGAGAGAGTGAGGGAGACAGAGAGAGTGAGAGAGAGTGAGGGAGACAGAGTGAGTGAGAGAGAGGGAGGGAGGGAGACAGAGTGAGTGAGAGAGAGTGAGGGAGGGAGACAGAGAGTGAGTGAGAGAGAGTGAGGGAGGGAGACAGAGAGTGAGTGAGAGAGAGAGTGAGGGAGGGAGACAGAGAGTGAGTGAGAGAGAGTGAGGGAGGGAGACAGAGTGAGTGAGAGAGAGTGACGGAGGGAGACAGAGTGAGTGAGAGAGAGTGAGGGAGGGAGACAGAGTGAGTGAGAGAGAGTGAGGGAGACAGAGTGAGTGAGTGAGGGAGACAGAGTGAGAGAGAGTGAGGGAGACAGAGTGAGAGAGAGTGAGGGAGACAGAGTGAGAGAGAGTGAGGGAGACAGAGTGAGAGAGAGTGAGTGAGGGAGACAGAGTGAGAGAGAGTGAGTGAGGGAGACAGAGTGAGAGAGAGTGAGTGAGGGAGACAGAGTGAGTGAGAGAGAGTGAGGGAGACAGAGAGTGAGGGAGAGAGAGTGAGGGAGACAGAGAGTGAGGGAGACAGAGAGTGAGTGAGAGAGAGTGAGTGAGAGAGAGTGAGGGAGAGAGAGTGAGGGAGAGAGAGAGTGAGGGAGACAGAGAGTGAGTGAGAGAGAGTGAGTGAGAGAGTGTGAGGGAGACAGAGAGTGAGGGAGACAGAGAGTGAGTGAGAGAGAGTGAGGGAGACAGAGAGTGAGGGAGAGATTGTGTGTAACGCTGGGCGCCGCCCACTGGCAGAAAGGGGGTACATGATGAGGGTGTCTTCGGTGGTATAATTAGCGTATCGGGCTGTTCTATTTACTGAACATGATGGGAGCATTAGTTTGTGCGCCGCGCACTGTCATAAAAGGGGATCACGGACAGGCTGGCTTCGATGGTGCAGCGGTTAGCCTATTGTTGTACAAGTGCTAACCGCTGGTGCTTAACCAAGTGGATGTTGTACTCACGTTTGCGGCCTCAATTGCCATTGAAGACGTGGATTTTTAAAGGTTAAAAATACTTAGTGCCTTTTCCTTGGGTGGGAAAGTAAATCCGGCTGTCCCATGTTGTAGATTTACACGAACAGGGGAGACCGTTAGGCTCCGCACTGCGCTCTATCAGAAAGGGGAAAACTGATTTGGATACTTCGGTGGTGTAACGGTTGGCGGTATCAGGCTTTTATACCCAAGTTCAGACGCGGAGCAACCCTGCTGGTAGAACTAGAAATTGGCAAGAGTGGTATACCTCACAGGGTGTTCACTATTCGACCAAGCCACGGCTACGGGCGCTGCGCGCTTCAACGAGATACGCCCTCGCCTGCAACCTTGTTTCTCCCTCCTCTATTTAACCGTCATCGTACTCCATCCTCTAGTCGTTCGACTTCCCATCGCGTTTGGAGGCTTTGGAAGCTGAAAAGGTCGCCGAGGAACGATATTCGTGTGCAGTCTTACACTGAATCCATCCATTCTCTCGTACTCTGCCGACGTGCTCCATTCTCTGGTTCTCCGACCTCCCCATTATATCCAAAGCTTCGAAAACCGAATGGATCAACGAGGCACAGACATATATTGCAAATTAGTTGTTATTCCATTAAATATATTTTGTTCTGGGTTTTTATATTTCGCCGTCTGGCCACTGGTATCTTTCACTGCCTTATCCTCGGTCCATTCTCGTCCTCATCTTGTCCTCGGCTGTCCTCTCTTAGCCTCGCGCAGTCACGTATCGTATATTCTCTCTCTTTTTCCATCTTAACTGAACCTCTCGACTTCTGTCGTTGAATACCATTCTCTCAATCTCCGCAATCATTTACAGTTTTATTCAGACTCTTCCAGTCGACCTTCCAAAGCTCCTGCCTTCCGTTGAAAAATACAGATTATTTTCACCATCACTTTGTTTTTTATTGTGTCTGGCAACATATCCTAGGTGTCATCCAGTTCTCTTAAAACTGCCATTTAGGAGGGAAATCAATTCAGGTATTCAAATTAATAAAATAGTTATATATAAATATTTGTACTTTTCTTATGTCGCTACTTCTAATACGTATGATATTTCCCATGATTTCACTGATAAATTTGCAATTAAACATATTCCATTGAATACATGAAATAGAAAAAATGTATTATCATCGCTTTATTTACAAATTGAAATACATCAATTCAGCAACCTGAAGTTTGTTGAATATAACTTTTCAATGTTTTTCAAGATGATTTATAATCATTGCCCGTATCATTATAAATGCATGGAAGACTGTACATTTATCAAATGTCAAATGTTAAATACATGCATCAAATGTTTAATCTCGTATATCTCAATGATCTCCATACAACTATTTACAATTAATTCTATTTACGAAGGACAAATACAATACACTTCTATTTTAACTATGGTGCGCCTATCCGCAGTTGCCCCAGTTGTCGATGTGAGTGCTAGCAACAGAAATTATGATGGTTGCACAAACTGGTGATTGTAACACGTGAAAACAAAGATTGTGTACTCTCCACAATCATTACAGATAATGGAAATGTTGTATACTTTACGTATTCACTAGGGAACTGGTTGATACGATTATAAATGTAATTTTTATAGGAGCCCCTTATTCACAGATTATCGGTGGGGAGAGACTTTTTGGCGCAATGTACAAAGTGAGTAGGAGGAGATACAAAACACGGCATTGAAGTTTGTGCAAGGGCTAAGAAAAAATGAAGCGTATGAGGCTAGACGTTAGCCACGACGACTCACGTTCTGATATTTAATATTGATTTTTCTAGTTTTTGAAATGTACCAAGTTTCATTTACTTCCAGATATGAACGAACCGTGACCTTTCCTTGTCAAGTAGCTATCGGTCTCACAAATACACCATACAGCAACGTTCATGAGACCTTTTTCTTTAATAGCCTCATTGTATCACGATTCAACGTAGTCACCTTCATTTATGAGAACATAGTATTACCTGAACCCGGAAACAGCAATTTTGTATTGATTATTCAAGATTATCATTAACCTTATCGATCCTTTTCCTCGGCTGACTTCCTCTAAAGCAGTGTTTCGTGGAAAACAAGTTCCGTGTCTTGACTCTAGCAGTATCAAGGGCAATACCAATTTTAGCGCACTTTATTTTGTTTCCGTAGTTCCTGTGTAAAACAAAGAACATTACATGAAACATTTTTGCTATTTGTTATTGACATAAAATACCACTACAACTATACAGTATGTCCGGAGAGGAAACGCTAAAACCTCGCAAATAAGCTCTTAAGACAATTTTAAGCATATTTTGTCTAATAAACTACTTAGATATTCCGAATGGCTAAGCTGCTAAAAGCACTCAAAAGTTAGTTTGAAAAAATGCTTTTTAAGCAAACATGTGCATTGCAGAAGCATAGAAACACTAAAAAAATGTAAATTATTTATTATTTACAAAAGGAATGAATATATTTGTGCAGAAAGATTAACCCAGAAATAAAAAAGCAGTCGAATTATGTAAATTGAGTGATTTTTTATTTTTATGTTAATTTTTCTTCCTGAACAAATATATTTATTTCTTTGGTAAATAATAATCAATTTACATGTTTCAGGAGTGTTTGTATGCTTCTGCAATGCAAATATTTGCTAAGAAAGCATTTTCGCAAAAAATTTTTTAAAGTTCTTATTGTGACTGACCATTCGGAATATTCCAGTAGTTTTTTAGAAAAAACTATGCTTAAAATTATCTAAAGAGCATAATTGCGTACGTTTTGACGTATCCTTCATGGACAACTTGTATTTATCAACTTTCGCGTGGAATTTATAGACTTTGATTATAACTCTTTGCTGGGGGGCAGGCTGTGCTCATCTTTAGTATTGGTATTGTGTACCATCATAATTACAGAGCATCTGAGGCTAGTATTTTTGTAATACCCCATTGTATATAACCCATTGTTAATTTGCTTTAACGTCGGTCAAGTAAATTGTATTTGTTTGCGGAGTGGGTTGTGCGTATGTAATGGTTTTGTGAGAAACACATGAGCGGAAGAAGGAATTTTGGAACAATAATGATGGGCGTAAAATTTGATATAGTGTGCTCATTTCAGTTACATAAATATAATTAAAGGCAGTAATTTTCTGACTTATGTCTGGTATTGTTTAATTGCGTTTACAAGACAATTCTGACGAGGTAGTAGGAAAAGAAGGGTCGTCAGTTGTGTTTGAAGTGAAATATATTTTTAGGAAATATAATTTACTTCGTGCTTTGAATAGAATTCCAAACAAATAAAATAATTTCAATATTTTTGAGGTGGAAACTCTTAGTAGGGAAAACCTTCGGAGTGCTAAGATGTGTGACCTGGATGAGATTACAATTGAAATAGCGATAATTTTAGAGAGCATATGGCAACGAGATAACTCTAATGCTTATTGATTAAACCTGAATGTTGGGTGGTGCCTACACACACACATGGCAGAAGGCGTATTAATGCTCTCCCATTTTCAAGAGAAACGGTCTAATGGTTACCTATTGACTTCCAATGAATGGATGCTAGGATAGTAATCAAGAGACGTACATATAGATATATCTATTTTTACTGGTGAATTGATGGTCCAGATTTCATGATACATTGTAGCATGAAAAGCTAACCACAAGAATGCACTTTCTACAACTCCACCCGCACAAGTGATTACATTGGTGATTGACCATTACTTTTCACTATTTGAATGATGGCAGGGATTTTGTTTAAGTAATAGTTATGAATGATTGTGAATGAAAAGTTCAGTTGAAATATACATCGGTATGAGTATCCAACAGCGGCAGAATCTTTCGGAGAAAATAAGGTCTCAAGAGAAACTGTGATCTTTCTATTGAATGATGTCTCCGGTCGCGACAACGACTTTGGTCATTATTCTTGTAAATATAGTGCATGTTATTATCAAAAGAGGGTCGCGTTGTTCTTTCCGCACCGGAAGGAAAGATCCGGCGCCGACCTACAAGACGATTTGCAGGGTACACCTCAACTAGGCATCTTCCACCAGAGACGCGCCGCCCGAGATGGGACAAGATCTAACTCCTGAAGTCGTAGGCGTCCACCGCCAGCGTCATGTGCGTGATCTGGGCTGTCCGGGTGACGCCGCGTCGAAGGCTGTGTTGCCGACATTTCGGCCATCTTGTCGTGGTCTTCTTCCAGCTTCATCATACCAGCCCTGAGGAAGACCACGGCAAGATGGTCGAAACGTCGGCAACACAGCCTTCGACGCGGCGTCACCCGGACAGCCCAGATCACGCAGATCTATCTCCTGACATTGTGGTTGTATGGTATAAGTGTGAGTGGTGTAAGTAATGGGTGAGGCTAGGGCAAGGAAAAGGAAATATGGCGCGCGGTACATGGCCATTTGTTAGGGTACTGTACTGGCATTCGCCTGGCGTTGATGAAAAAAACCGTAAAACTACCGATCAGAGCAGCCGGCCGCTAGAATTCTCCTCGAGACAACCACTGAAGTCGGTCTAGTTATGTCTACGATTTAAATACAGTGGCACATTAAGGTCACTAGCTGAGCGGAGAAGGGCCCCCATCTAATCGGGAGCTTCGTTACGACTTCAATGTTTGGTTCTGGAGCTCCCGATTGGATGGCAAAGCTCCCCTCTTCTTCCAGCTGACCTGGCAGTGCCACTAACTTCAAATCGGAGTATAGCTCGTGACGAAACTCCTGCCCCCGCTGGGAGTTGAAGCGGGAGTTGGACCTGCCGGTCAGAGGGTCCGCAGTGGCGTCGGTCCGTGCCCTGAGCCACCGCCGCCGGCGCCAGTGCGTGAGGGCGCGGCCACTTTCTCGCGGCGCGTGTCGCGTTGGGCCGCGCGTGTCGCGTGCCGCCAATATCGACCCGCGGGTGCCGTGCGCGAGGCGGCTGTCGGCGCCGGGGGGCGAGGCAAGGAGGCGAGGCAAGGGGGCGAGGCAAGGGGGCGAGGCAAGGGGACGAGGCAAGGGGGCGAGGCAAGGGGGCGAGGCAAGGGGGTGTGGCAAGGGGGTGGGGCAAGGGGGGTGGGGCAAGGAGGCGAGGCAAGGAGGCGAGGCAAGCGGGCGAGGCAAGGGGGCGGGGCAAGGGGACGAGGCAAGGGGACGAGGCAAGGGGACGAGGCAAGGGGACGAGGCAAGGGGACGAGGCAAGGGGACGAGGCAAGGGGACGAGGCAAGGGGACGAGGCAAGGGGGCGAGGCAAGGGGGCGAGGAAAGGGGGCGGGGCAAGGTGGCGTGGTATGGGGGAGGCAAGGGGGCGAGGCAAGGGGGCGAGGCAAGGGGGCGAGGCAAGGGGGCGAGGCAAGGGGGCGAGGCAAGGGGGGCGGGGCAAGCGGGCGAGACAAGTAATTGTGATCTTCCCTCACTGGATGGTGATATCCGCCGCCGATCCATCGTTAGTTGGTTGGTTGTTTTATTAGTCTTTCCTGGCGCGTCAACGGTTAAGGTCATTAGTGCCGTAAGTGTAATGTATGTTTTATCGCTGGAGTTTTCGATGATCATTCCCCGCTGGATGGTGAGATCCGGCGCCGATCTATCACCGGCTAACTGGCTCCCCCTCCCCAACCAGGAATCTCCCTCCAGCGGGACACAGCCCCAGCCCGGACAAGCCCCAAGCCTTATGGGTGGATGTTAATGATTAGGAGGTATGTAATGATGGTAATGATGATGGTAATGATGGTAAGGATGGTAAGGATGGTAATGATTAGGAGGTATGATTAGGAGGTATATGATTAGGAGGTAGGTAATGATTAGGATGTATAGGAGGGTGTGTGAGGACGTGAGAAAACGGGAACCGGAGGAAAAAAGGATAACCGAACGCGATGTAATGGTTGAAGGCGGCGTCGGGAGGTTGGGGCGGGGGATTTGGATGGACGCGAGAGGTTGTGAGAGGGTATGGGATGAGATGAGTCTGTGGTTAGGAGGGAGAAAGGGAGTGTGCTGGGTGACGCAAGGCTGTGATAGTTAGGAGAGTGGGGAACGATATGGGACGGATAAAAGGGACGGAGAAAAGGGATGGGGACGGGACGCGAGGTGGCAGAATTCTGAGGTTTGACGCGGGAATGATAGGAGGAACCGGTTCTACGGTGAGCCGCGAACGAGAGGATATGGGGAGATCGGAGGAAGTGTAAGGGTTGAGGTGGGGGATGAAAGGATTGTGGGTGATGGTGCGAAAGGGCGAGTGTCAACATGGTTGGGGGCGTGATGGCAGGGGTGGAAGAGAGATGGAGTGAATGGGTAGAGAGGGCGAATGTGGGAGTTTAGTGAAGGCTGAACGAGGCTAGAGCGACTGGTTCGCAAGAGGCGGAAGCTAATCATTGGCGGAAGCGGAGGTGATGGTGATGGGTGGAGAAACGTTGTGGTAATGATTATTCCAGGTCAGAAGCATATTATTCAAAGTGGCGCAGTTAGTGGGGAATGGGAAGAGTTCCTGATAGAGAGGACAAATAAATTGAATTTCGATGATAGGAATGCTGTGCTGTGATGTGCTGTGAAACATGCGATGTTGATCCCGGGAATTATTGGCACCGATAATTATTCAGAGAAACGTTTTTTATAGATTTTTAATATCTACAACTTAGTTACACAACGTTCGAATAATCGAATATATTTTTAGGCATTAAATACAATTTCATTAAAACCATCACTACAGGGAATCATCAAAAATATTTTTGACATTAAACTTATTAACCTACTTGATAAGATCACTTTATATTGTACATTTTAGAAACAAATATTTATGTTACACAAGTGTATTGACAAATTAGTAAAGGATTAAAATCTAAAATTGAAATGCTTTGCAACCATCCATAAAGTCTTTGTAATTTATCAACCTGCAATATAAAGACAGTATCTCAAATATGAAGGGCTGAAGCAAATTCGTAAATTTTTGAATGTCTGCCACAACGGGAATCTTCCTTCAAGGGTCCTGCAAGTGGAGTCTCGCTCCAAGCAGAAGGAGCTGGAAGATCCTGACTGGTCTCCCGACAAGTGCTCTAGTGTAGGGCATGCATGTGTGTCTAAGGAAGGGGTGAAGGTAGGTCAAGGAGGAGGCAGGAAATACCACGAGCGGTTCGTGGCCATTTTGTTTGGAAAATTCTGAGGCATTCACCTCGTATTGATCGTAGAAACCTCGGAAAAAAAAAAAAGGTCAGTGCAGCCGGCCGCTAGAGTTGTCCTCCAGGGAGCACTAAATTCGAAGTAGCAATATAACCAATGAAGTAAATTCGCCATATCCTGTGGATATAGTGATGGTGGTGTGATAATTATGCTTGTAAAGACGGTGGTTGTGGGAGAGTGACTGATAGTGGTGGAGGTGATGACTACGATGAATATGGTGAAGGTGGAAGTAATGATTCTGGGGGCGGTGGTTGTGGTCGTCGTGGTGGCTGTAGTGGTGGTAGCGGTGATACTGGTAGTGGCGGTGATACTGGAAGTGGCGGTGATAGTGGTAGTGGCGGTGATACTGGTAGTGGCGGTGATACTGGTAGTGGCGGTGATACTGGTAGTGGCGGTGATACTGGTAGTGGCGATGATAGTGGTAGTAGCGATGATACTGGAAGTGGCGATGATACTGGTAGTGGCGGTGATACTGGAAGTGGCGGTGGCATTGGGAGCGGCGGCGGCGGTGACGATAGAGAAGCGGGAAATTCGGCGATAGCTGCAGAAGTAGTGGTGGAAGAGGAACCAGCAGAAACGGGAAGAGCAGTAGGAGTATCGTGATGTAAAGGTAAAGGTAGCGGGGGAGATGGCTGTTCTAACGCATGACTTTTGTCATGCTATTTGTTCGGCAAACATTCAAAATGTTGTCTCTTTTTTGTATCACGCTCAGTTATATGTGAACAAAGATTTACCGTATCACATGCTACTATCGCACACATTAATTTTCCCCATACATATCCTTTTGTGACCAATATCATAATTTCTCTTTTTCAACTTTTTTTATTTTAGAACGTTTCTGAAAACTCTTTAATATTCAAACCCTATATTTTTCATATTCAATAATAATTATGATATATACGAAATAATACACAATTAAAAAATCGCGAGTGCAATGCAAAAACCACACTTTCTACTTTGGTTTTCACGCTACGATCTAAAAAGATCTTTGATCATTTATACAATTGCAACGTTCAGTGTATGTATATTAAAAGTGTAAATTTTCTATGTAATTCACTGTGTTTTCAATATTTTTGTATAGAAGTGAATAACTAGACATATGTTCAGAAAATTACACATAGTGAATCACAAGTTCAAAAATAATGGATTAACATTTCTCCAAAATGTATTTTGAATTAACAAGAACTGTTAATAGGCAAAAGCATGACACTATAAAAATGACGTAGTATATGAATATTCTATCATAACGGTTTTATTCTTAATGTGTGAGTAAATATTGATTGTAAGAATAATCGGCCCTAAAACACAGTTATGAACTCTGGTAAAACGCAAGAAAACTGAATATTATTAACAGTGACAAATAGCTTTTTATCGCTTGTCTATATTATTAGGAGGAAATACATGTGTATGTTTATATATTGTTTGAGACCAAAAACAAATGCATTTTTTGGCCATCCCTTCCGCCTAACCATGCATATTTAGCCAAAATTATTTTGTCTTCTCGAAAGAAGTAGCAAGCATTAAATCTACAACATGGGACAGTTCACTTTACTTTCTCTGCGAAGGTAGGCGTACGAAGACTTTGGTACAATAGTCCGATACGCTAATCGTTACACACAGATGCCGAGTCGAAATTACGTCCTATAGCTCCTGTTTCCATAACACTGAGAACAGTTCACTAACATCTCTATAGTCGGTAGTAATGCGAAATAGAATCAAACAGCAGTTCTGCTAAATGGTCATACTGACATATGAAATTTTCAATCAGAAATAGCAAAACCCCTCGACAGAGTGGCTGTAGTTCGTCGTAAACACAGAGACTATCGAAGTTGCCTCCTCAAACTTCCACCCGAACAAACGAGCTTTCCCTGCCAGCGGTTTGCTCGCTGGGGAACGCAGCTTAATGACCCACAACCCTCCGTCTCTTCGCTGCCTATCTGACCGCCTAAATCCGGACCCATTCATAAGGGGCCGTGGCGGCAGTGGGGGCGGAGACGGAGGCGGGGGTTTAGGCGGCCTTGGAGGCGTCTGCGGGAATCCGCCGCGTCAAGGTCAAAAAAGAGGGGGAAATGCCAAGGGCACGCCCTTAACACTGGTATTCTTATCATATTAAAGCATTTGAGGTTGATTAAAATTTTTTCTGGATTGCCAACGGGAGTCTGTTTTTAATGCAGTGTCATAACTTGTTACTGACTATTTTAACTATCACAATCTACTACCAAACTCCCCAACATGTCTCAGTTTTCAGCAATATCAACTGAAGTCGAAGCGCCATTCAAGCAAATATAAATACCTGTTCTTTGCGCCTCTTTATTTCTTTGTAGTTTTTGCAATAAATATCGAGATTAGAATTTCTGTTGACCTTTTCTTGAGTATTTCTGTATACACACGTGACACACCCAATGGTAAGTGGATTATTGATCACCATGACATTAGAAAGAAATTGGATAAATGAAATACTAACAGCTCGTGTCACGCGGACACAAATTGCCTATCAGTCGAGTAAGTGGAAATCCACAGGTGTTATTGGACTTTCAATTACGAAATATGGTAATGGTACACGAGCTGAACCACAATGCACTTTACAGAGTCTGAAGAACGAGAGGAAACAGTAAAAGAGGATTCTGTGATAAGAAAATTGAATCGGAAGGGGCAGAAACAACAAAAGAGTTTGTGAAACAGGCTTGTACAGGTTGACAAAAAAGGAAACTACAATAGGAACCTACAACGCAGAAAAAATAGGGGAAATATTTTTATTGTTTGATTGAAATATTGGTAAAAAATAAGTGTCAAAGATAAATCCTCCCAAAAGAGTTTGTGAAATTATATATTTAATGAGTGGGTAAAAATAATGGGCAAGTCAAGCATTAGAATGATAAGTGTGAAGACAGAGAAAAATTGAAAGAGAAATAGGAAGTGGAAATTATTAAATAAAAAACAATATTATTACAAATTGAGAGAAACACAAAATATAGAGAAAAATGAAGTGTACTTGTTAATAGAGAACAAAAAATTCTAGAATAGAAATATGAAGGAGTGTGAAATAAAAATAAAGAAAGTTGTATACAAAGAGTAAGCTATGTAAAAAATGAGAAAAAAACACGAAAACGCGAAAATGAAGGAAATCAAGAAAAATAAAGGAAATATGTAGCAGAGATGTCAAGAAGAAGCACGAAAGAAAAAAAGTAATGAGAGGAAAGACAATAAAAACAAACAAAATTCACGGACGAAAATGGCATATTGAAGGAATGCCTAAAGCAAAACTTCACATCTATTTGAGACCACAATACTCCTACAATAATGACAATCCGACGCGATGGCAACTAGGGGTTGAAGAACGGCTCTGCGGAGGAAACAATAGAATACGGAAGGAAGCGGGAAAGGAGAGGTCTTAGGGATTACGAATTGATGAATTGAGACGACACCACTAAAGTGCGGGAGGGGGCGGGTCCTGCGACCCGACCGCAGCCGTTCCCAGCGACCCGTTCAGGGCAACGACCTCAGCTCAGGGTCATCGGCAACTACGAAGCGGCATCGATGAACAGCAGCGGGGGTGAGTGTGAAGGGAAGGCCGCAAAAGGCGAGGAGGGGGAAAAAGTGGGAAGGAGTGGGCAAGGGGAAAGATTATGTCCGCACGGTGATCAGAGGGGAGGGGAAGAGATGATGGAAACGTGAGGGGTGACAGGAAATGAGAGGCAACAGAAAATGTAGAAGCGTCTATTAATATGAGATGGAAGAAGTGAAATTGGAGAGCAGGATATGAGTTGGGATAAGAGAGGAGGGGATAGAGAGAAGAGGCTGAGGAGGTATGGATGGGTTGGAAGAGGAAGATGTGCGAGTGAAGGATATGGAAGAAATTTAGGGAGAGACTGGGATTAGAGAGGTGTCGATGGATTGGGTGGGATGAGAGGGAAGAGGAGATAATGCTCAGGTGCGATGGAATAAGCGGGAGGGGAAGGAAGAGGAGAAAAGAGGAGCGGAGGCGACTAACACATGGAAGAGAAAGACTAGAAGATCCAGCAAGAAGACAATTGAGCAAAGAGGAAGGTGGTGAGAGAGACAAAGCTGAGCGAGGAACGCAGCGTGCAAGGTAAGTGGCAGAGGCGTCTATTTCGAGACACCGCGTGCGTTGGCCTGCGCGGTCGTGGCCCATGCATATTCCAGAAGACTCATGCCGCCGCCGCCGCCTCCTCCGCCTCTACCGCCTCCAATGCCTCCGTCTCTGTCTACACCGCCTTCGCACGCCACCGCAACCTCTGCATAACAAGAAGGCCCGCCGCCCCGACCGGACAAGCGAGAGAGCGAGTGCCCCCAGGCAACGCGGAGTGAATCCCTCCATAAAATCGCCCACCTTTGCCACCGATCGCAGTCGCACGCGGGCCGCGAAGGAAGAGATTGCGTGAAGCGACGATTCAGCAGTGATTCAGGAGAAAGCCCTCGAGAAAAGAAATAAAATGAATAGAGATGGGGCGGGATTATTCTACTTATAAATCGCTAAGGGGCCGACCATAAATTACGTGAGGCGATTTTGGCGATTTTTCGACTCGCCCTGCCCCCTTGGTGAGGTGTCGTGAGCTTTTGATCGACCTCTTCCCTATCCTAAGTTCACGTGCGATTTTTCAAAATGCGTTTTTTATGTAAATACGTTAATTTGTGATTGATTGCATTGGGATTAACTTGAAAAACAATTTTGTTAATTATATTTATTTAAAACTAGATATGACCAGTATTTAGAAAATAGGATGACTGAATTACAATTAATATTATTGCACTTCTAAAAAAGTGCAATAATAAATTCATTCTGAGTAATTTTTCGTTAAAATTCTGTAAAAATACAGGTAATGAGATTTATCTCGTTAATGATAAAAAATTTGGTAATTTTTGCTAGATTCTTTTTCTCAGTATACTATGCTACTTATTGAAGCCTTCACATAACCGCCATAAAATTATTGTGCAAGATTTGGCCATCTTTTTGTATAGTTAAGTATAGTTACTTAACTTGTCTCAGTTTTCTCGCAATTAAGCTCTGTTTTTAGCGACGAAACACGTTATATTTAACGAGACCTCCCTCTCCCCCACTTATATTAGGTAAGGATCGCTTTGATCCCTTCTACCCCTAAAGGCCTCATAAAAGTTATGGATGACCCCTAATCGGTCAACGAAAGACCACAATTAGATTTTTTCGTTGTGGGTTTTATTAAATCTGCTGTGAAGAGTGGTTGTTTTAATCATCTCACTCTGACTAACAAGAACAGATAATACATGAAATAATATTAATATTTATTATTTATTATTATTATTAATAATTCTTTGAGAGTACGAATGCATGATAAGGCCCATTAGGATCTGTACTTTTCCCAACTGAGCAGATCTGTAACCCCCCTCAAACGTCTAAACACATGCCCAAAGTAAGACGAACACTAACCAAAAAGCGTGAGTCTGATGGAATGTGTGCAATTTTGTGCGACCAACAAAAATCATACAGGTTTAACTCAAAGCAGCTAAAAAACTGATATTATCCGGAATTTGGTGAAAAAACTGTATATTTCTAATTGTTGCGCCATGCGATCAGAATGCAACCAGGCAGGTAAAGAATGTCTTGAGTTCTAGAGTTTGTAAAAAGAGATCAGCCTGATTTGATGCATAAAACACAGATACAACCTATAGTTTTTTGAGATGTGGAATTTGTTTCATAAAATCTATGTAAGAACCTTGTCCAAACGCCCGGTGTTCAAGACAGAGTAGTGTAAGGTATCACGTTATTGGGAACAGCCCGTATTAGGCTCTCAAAAGCACTAGATCTACTGGTTGCAATCTGGAGTAGATTTTATATTTAACCACCTTTAATATACTTAATTGTGAATTTAGTGGATAATAATAATATACTGATGTCAATCTTTCTGACGTAATGTGAATATAATAAAATAATAAATAAAAATATTACGAGAGTTATGTAATATAAGAATACTTTAATTGTAGAGCAGCTGGTCTCTAGAATTTTTATCCAGGCAGTAGCGCCGATCGACCAAGTTATCTGGCTGTAATCGAAAATCTGTCACCATTCGGATTTGAACTCAGGGCTCAGTCAATGAGTAGCCGAATAGCTACTACAGTATTATTGCACAGGGGCAATAAACTGTATGTTTTTCAGAAACAATACTTCGGTGGTAATAGGATTTTCCTCTGTGTCAATTCTTCAGGATGTAACTCCATTGCACTCGTATTCGCTCAAAAAGTATCTAGTTAAATATTTTTGTTTAAATTGATAAACTTGGATATTCGTTAAATAATTGCGACTAGGAATAAATATTTGAGTATTTGAATACTTAAAGTGAACAATTTTTAATATGAAAAATATTATTTTCTACAATTTGCTCCTGTATCTTACCTACTACTCTCACATACTACGATAAAGATAAAAATATTTGAAATTTAATGTTCATTCCACGAAACTTCGCTGTACTTTAAAAATAAATGTTTGCTGGTTTCTATCCCCACTGCCGTCATAATTAATGAGGCTACTAGATATGCAAGGCTGATAAAAACAGGGTTCATCGAGGTCTTAAGAAAAAATTCTCAAGCTTGCATGCATACAACGATGGCATAACTTAAGACACGAATATACTAAGATTGCCCGAAAGCACACGGAGAAAGTGTATATGGAATGTAAAGTAGTAAATTTGTTGAATAAGAAGTAAGATAGGGCGAGAAGTTAGCTTGTTAAGTCATAATATTTCATTAATGTTTTCTGATCATTGTAATCGAGAGTTTAATGAACAATAATGCTTTCTATTGATTCAGCATGTAAAGGAGCTATTATCGAACAAAAACATCAGACAGACATTCAAGAAACAGTAAGTTTTAAAAATACTTTACATAAATAATCGAAGGCTACTGGTCATAGTTCTCTAACCGAGAAAAAATTCAGTGTATATTTTCACGACTTTTTCTTGTTTCTCGGTTTCAAATCTAAAAGAGACAATAAATAAGATATTATTCAATGCTCAAGAAAATTTCATAGATCTGGTTTAGTACTTTAAAGCGGACTAAAAAGAGAAGGAAAGACATCTGGACATTCATTCTATAAAGTAATAAAATATTTACTTTCATTTCCTTCACTATACCATAACTTACCAATGCAATTTGGTGAGAAGTGGCAACAATCTACCTATGATGTGAATTTGTTTTGTGGTTAAATAATTTCTAACACAACTATTACGGAATGTAATAACTTGCTTGCGATAGTCTTTGAACCCTGTTTTTTAGGTGTCCAAATGTTCAAAATTAAGTTATGTAATAATACTACATTTTATTAATTCATAAGAAATAAATGTATTATTGTTTTCTTATTATTTGCTTTTGTTATTGTTAAATACAAAATATAATAAGTATTAATGTCGTGATTGTATTGAATTGTGTCGTGTGTCAAAGTGGAATGAAATATAGAATGAGGAAAAAGTTAAGTTTCATGTGTCGCGACGTGAAGAGTAGTCTGGTGTAGAGAAATTGGTAAATCACGCGTTTTATGCGTTAGAATATTTAGGAACGATTGACATAGATATTTATATTTATTGTTATTAATATTATATTATTGCTAATATTGTTTAGTTATCTTTTGCGTTATCCATTGTTTATTTTCTGTATTAATTAAATAAAAATATTACGAGATTTATGTTATTTTAAAGTAACTGTATAGAGTAGTCATAATCATTGCCATTATTATTATTATTACTTCAAAACAATTTTAAGTGATTATAATGTGTAAATCTCTTAGTCTTATGCCACCATGTTTAAAAAAACTAATTGCAGATATAATAAATGTCTAAGTTTTCTAACTTTTTTATTATTAATACACACGTTTGGCGAAGCACCGACATTATGTTTTATAAATTTGAATTTCTCTTGCACAAAATTATTATCTCATCTCGTATTTCCATTATGCAATTGATTCACATTTTATCAAATTAACTTTACCTTCATTCTATTATTTCTGAACTGGCCGTTCGATTTGTAAACTTTTCCCTGTCAACTGACAGCGCATTGCTGAAATCTTTTGAAGGAAAGGGCCAAGCTTAAAATAAAAATGGGTCATTTAAAAATGACCTCTTAAGGTAAGCAGTCACGCTAACGAACTCCAGCCATGAACTCTTGATCGGGAAAAATCGCTCCTCTAAAAATTAAATTTTATAAAAGGATTTCAAGAACACGTGTTAAGTCGATCCCAGGCATTTTTCTCAGCATTCATTCCTTTTTCATGTCTCAGACGGAGATGTGTGCTGACTTACCGGTACTGAAAGTACTGGTTGAGTCTTTCGAAAGTTGACATGATGTACCTTTAAAATTAGGTTGATTGACGATTCCGGGCGCGTCAACTGATAAGGTTGTTAGTCCTGTAAGTGTAGTACATTTTTCTTAAATATATAGTTAAAATAAACGTCGGTTAGATTAGAATGTACTCGGCTTCTGACGGCAGGTTTTTCCCCCTTCAGGGGTTTTTTCCTGAGCCGTACCTTATGGTCTCTTTTCCGCGGCTTTGATGCGATAGAGAGACCATTTGGGGTGAATACCAGAATTCGAAAGATTAGAACGCGAAAGGATGTAGGTATTGTAATGGCTTAAAGGCCTTCGGCCTAGCCACATAGGATCAAGTAATCTAATTTGTTTGTAATAATTACCTATTAAATAAATAAATAAACATTTTTCTTCGAGAAGTCACGATAATCTTTCTCCACTGAATGGCGAGACCTGTCAGCTAACGAGCTTTCCCCAACCAGGTATTTCCCACCAGCGGGGCACCGCTGCGGCCAGGACAAGCTCTAGGCTCCCGACTGGTCTCCCGACAAGTGCATGTGATAATGCATGATAAGTCGTGCATGTAATTCTAAGTGTGTGTAAGTAATGGTTGAGGACAGGACAAAAAACGAAAGATCGCGCGCGATCCGTGGCCCGTTTCTTAGGGTACTACTCCGGCATTCGCCTGGTGTTGATCGGAGAAACCACGGAAAACTACCGATCAGTGCATCCGGCCTCTAGATTTCTCCTCCAGAGAAACTGAATTCGACACAGCTATGTAGCTAGTGCCGAAAATCCTGTCATCAGCGCCCTGAGCCACCTCTCCCGGCTTTAGAAAAAGGGGATCAGCCCATTGCTCGACCGTAAGGATGGGAGAAGGCACAAGATGGGAAGGGAAGGATTGCAGAGCATTCGCAGCCTATTTTCAGCAGTCTTACACCAGTGCCATTTTAATGTTCAAAGACCAATAAATATGTGGGTGAACTGAGGGAGAGGGCACTCCAGAATCCAGAATAAATTCGCAGTATAATTGCAACGAATAACTACATTTAAGCCTCTACCGGTACACTGGGGTATAGACCATCCACACTCAATGTTTATATTGTTATACTGGAACATTCATTGGTAATTTTGACCGCTGAACCTTAGATAAATTGATTAAACGAATTTAGGTATCATAGTGATTCATTGTTGATATGTGTTACATTGTGTCAGTTGAATTTTGAAGTGGATTCGGGGTGTCGGGCATCCCACTGAGCATTTGCGTATTTTTTAATTTTAAGCACTTGCATTCCATGTAGTGTCATTTACATGATGTATAATGACGTATAAATTAAGATGAAAGATATGAAATATTAATACACTGGTTAATAAGTAATAAAGGTTTTGTTTCGTTAGGGAAATGGAGTTTACAATGAGGTTAGATCGCGCAGATGTGTGGAGTGCACTGAACCTAAATGAACAAGAGTAATAGAAAAGAGTGAAAAATATGTTTTGAAATGAAAATGTGTGTGTTTGTGAATTAAAGTATTCATTAGGTTTGTAAATTAAAACTATTTCAGTCATAAAGAACCTCTAAATTGTGTAATATTCTTCGGGGGGGATGAGACCCCAGTGTCCCATTTGTGTAACGAAATATAAGTATGCGGTTGAGGGTTAGGAACTAAGTAGCGGCTTGCAGCAGCAAAAATGCTGCACAAGAACGCTTCTGCCCCAGAACGACAAATAAAATATTCGTATAACTCTACAACAAAAATAATGTTTTAACAATACAGCCTTCATCAACCACCTCCACGCAAAATCTTCTTAAAGTAGCTCTAAAATACTTAATAAAAAAATAATCGAAGGTTACCTATCCTAGTTCTCTAAACTACAAAAAAAATTCAGTATTTATTTTCACGATAATTTGTACCTGCCCGTGTAGGCGAGGGGGGGGGGTTGCGAACTCCAATGAAGTCGAGTGCATTCTGAGTAGTGGTATTAGTGGGTTGGTAACCTGGGCAGAACTGCTCTCAACGTCCCACTCGTCAGGCACCTCGCACATCCTAATGTTCATGTGCCAGTATATATATAATTTATTCTCTCTTCCCTCACTTGTAGCAAAGGCACGAGGATGGTATTCCTGTCCAGTGTGGTAATACTTACACTTATTACACTTACTAGAATTACTACTGCTGTCATCACTATATGAACTTGTTTGACCTCTTGTGATGTTGCAACCCCGGAGCTATTTGGTTGCGTGTGCTAGAGAGTTTAATATATTCTATTCTTTCCCTTTCCTCAAGTATTTAATTGTTCTGTCTTTTCGTTTTCTTCTCATTCTTTTACTCTTCTATCGCTTATCTTTCTTTTGATATTCCTGACGGGGAAGGACAGACAATGCTCTCAAGGCGAGAGGAAAGCTACTTTGTTTCGGAGAATATAGCCTCCATAATGAATCAATGGGCTTCAAGGATGGGGGATAGGGCTAAGGGCCAACCGCCCTAATCTACTGATATAAAAACTCGGAAGATAAGTTACACAGAAAAGATAAATCAAAACTAACCAGGAAATGACTTGGCAAACAAATACGGTATTTAAAGATGTGACTTCAGGAACATGGAAAGTACAGGGACTGAACGTCAAACGAATAGACATTTTCGAGGAAATTTCTAAAAGGTGGGACTAGAAATTTCTGTATTGCCGGAAATGAAAAGAGGCGCAGGTGATAGAAGGAATAAAATACTACATTCATGCATATAGAAGTATCAACAAATAATTTGGAACCGTGAAAATAATTTACAGATCTGAGTTAATTATAAACGTAACATTAAGAATTGGTCATGTGTAAGAGAGAATATTTTAAAAATTGATTTTAAAATTAAAGGTAGCGTGTGGTAGTTGTAGATGTGTGTTCTCCAAATGACAGTGCTACCGAGTTGGCGAGAGAGAGGTTTCTAATCAGCCAGCTGACGTCAGCTTTGGAAGAGATTTCCAAACCGGAAGGATATATTTTAGTGGGATATTTTAACAGTAGAGATAGAAGACATGCAGGAAACGAAGTTGTTGGAAGGTATTGAGAGGAAGTCGCGAGTAGACATGGTGTATGGCTGATAGAAATGTCAGAACAGTTTAAAATTTGTAAAGGGTTTTTCATACCAAGATATCCTCAAATTTACTTTGTCTAGGGGAACTAGTAAAAGCATAATAGATTACATGAACAGCAAACACAACAAAAAATGTGGAAGGTATGCGGCTCTAGAGAAGATCGGAGTGCAATTTAGATTATTTATTTAATCAAGATGTATATTCAAGACTCGTCAACCGGAAATTCACGTCGCATCTGATACTATAGAAATACAAATTGTATTTGTCTCAACATCCGTCTATAACCTTCCTAACACCAACTCAGGTACAGTAAGAAATTATTAGGTGTGAATCAAACAACTATCCAAACACTCGACATAGAATTTTAGATACTGTTCGCTGCTTATGAGACCCTCGGAAAATTGAGTACACTGCGTAGAAAGGATAGAGTGACTCGTGGTTGAATAATTCTATAGCAAGGAAAGCAAGATAGAAGAGAATTGCTTATAGTATTTAGCTCTAAGGTTTCAACGTGATTATAGGCAGAGCTGGCTGTAAGAGATCACCGTAATTTCCACGATGGGATTACACAAGGTGACGGTTTCGAATTGTTTTGGAAACATCTGATATGCGTTGAAAGAAGAAAACATCATTAAGTGTTAGGAAAGGTTTAAACAATAAAATTACAAATGATGTAACCGTAACTCTCTACCGAAACGAAGAGGAAAAAACAAAGTTGAGATCCGTTGTTGTCCTGCCCTTCCCCCGTTGGTATGCGACTATTAAAAAGCTATTCCTTCATTCGCTTAGAAACTGTTGGAAGGGACCATGGATACCACAAACGAAATTCTCATTGAAAAAAGCTCAGGTTTTCTGTTTTACCTTTTGGGGGTGCATTTTATAACTTCTGATTTTAGATAAACTCTTGATTTAATTATTCATTAACTGAATTTCTATTTTTTTTTAAATTATCGATCTTTGAATAGGACTGAAACATTACTTTGTTTTCATTTCATTTCTATTCCCTGTTAGTATTTTTATCTTTTCCTTTTCATTTCTATTTTCATAATACGAGATGCAGTTCACAGGATTGGTCAATAATTGTCAATGAAACAATTAGTTTGTCAACATTTCTGAATTTTTTAATTATTTCATCAGGGGTCGCGAACAAACAAAAACCAAGGCATGAAGACGTCTATAACTAAATATTAACAATCAATCAAACTTTTGATGTCATAATGAAGCAAAACCAAAATAATATAAATGCACACACCTCATTAATATATTGGGAGGTAAAATATTCGTTAGGTGTGTACATTTATATTCTTTTGGTTTTGTTTATTTTGATATCATAATGTTGTTAGATTGTTAACTTTTTGTAAGATGTCTTCATGCCTTGATTTTTGTTTTGTACTCCAGTCCTGATGAAGGAGTTCAAAAATTTCGAAACGTAGGCAAACTAATTGTTTCATTGATCATAATTGACCAATACAGTGAATTACATCTCTTATTATCGTATTAATGGTGAATTCTACAATGTTACTTTCTATTTTCCAACTACTATGCTCACATGTAACTATTTATATACTTTTTCTATTTTGTACATGTTCTTTTCTCTTTTCTTACTGTTCTTTTGGACAAATATGAAGGCTGTATCAAGACACAGTCAGATTGTATGCATATGAGGAGAGAGATTAAGCTAGTGATGTGTTCTTAATATTGATTTTCATACTGAAGAAAGAACAAATTAGTCTGTCTCTCATCTGCGGCGAGTTCACATTCAAATGCGAATGTTAATTAGACATTAGGAAACGTGCAATAAGTCTTCCGTTACTCTCTTGGTTAATGTGTTGTCTTTCAGCTCATTTGCATATGGTAAAAATAAAGCCGGGAAGCAATTCCTTAATCTGAAGGACAGCAATTGTGTTTTACTCAGAAGATTTTGCATACTGCAATGAGCTATCATTTGTACGTGCACTTTTTCAATGTCTTTACTAAGAATTATGCATCGCTTACATTCCCAGAACTCAAACATTTTCGTCTAAGAAAAAGTCATAGCGCGTGAAAAAATCTTTCAATGATATTTAGATTTAGATTTTTGAGAAAATTACCCATATCTTCAATGGCTGTAAAGATATCGAGTTTTAGAGAAATAAATTTCATAATGAGCTTTCAAATACCGATTTAAAAAAAATTAAAAGCAAGTTTTGTGTTGCTTCGGCACAAAGGGTTCGGAGATAATTAAGTCAATATTCAGCTACAACATAAAAATGCAGTTGCTAATCTTTCAAAGAAACTTGGATCAATTTTCGATAAAAAGTGTCGAAGTTATGACCATTTAAACCTGATTCATTTGTATAAAATTTAGATGGACTGATTCTAAGAGTTTTGTGAACTTGATGTTACTGTACAATAACATGTGACTAAAATGTAATTCTTCAAAATTTTTCATTTCAAAATATATCCTCACAAGCATATTTATTTTCAAAATTATTTAATTTATTCATTTAATTAATAATTATTTTCAACTTCTTTCTTCCTGCCCGAATTACTCTTCTTAGCATTTCCAATCTCTCAGTTCCTTCAACGCCCGTTCAGTAAAGAATATTAGAGAAAATCTAAGAAATGTATCACATTTGCTTACAAAATGCACGCTCTTCTCCAATCTTTTCCATTGAATCGTCAATTACGGTTATTAATGCTATAACTAATCCTCATTACTTTATCTTTAATAGTGCATGTATTTTAAACATCGGTAAAATTGCATTAAAATATATTCTTTTTGGAATGATTCATTTTCTAGGCCACCCCATTTATATCCAGCGCTGAACGATTCCTTTGAGCCGTTTTGTCGAAAATACCCGGCCTCAATAAAGCGGAGTAACTTAAGACCTTCCGCCGTGCAAATCAGGTGGCCTTGACGGCCCGATGGCGTTCACCCCGGGCCACGTGACTTTCCAGGCGCTTGTTGGCCGTCCACACACCTGTAGCGGAGGTGATGGGGTGAGGAGGGAGGCGGCGGGCGCGCAGCCAGCTAGCTGAAGCGTGAAAGCGACCGGAGGGCGCAGCCAGGGGAAAGGTGGAGAGAGAGAGAGAGAGAGAGAGAGAGAGAGAGAGAGAGAGAGAGAGAGAGAGAGAGAGAGAGAGAGATAAGGATGAGTTAGCGACGCGATGATGCTGACAAATGAATTTAACGAACCGGACACGCTGGCGTGTGGAGTGACAAGTTTGCAAACCAAGCTTCTAGAGATCCTAGGCACCCCCGTACGTTCTAGATCCGATATCAGCTCAAAATGCTAATCTTGTGTCGGATTGTTTGCTTGATTGATTAGTGATTCCGGACGCGTCAACTGCTGACGTCATTAATCCCGTAAGTGAACTGCATGTTTGTATATGAGAGGTGGCGGAGATCTTTTCGAGCTGGATGGCGAGATCTGGCGCCGACCTACAATTAGGGAAACAGGGTTTAAAAAAAGCATCTCCCATCAGCAGGCACCGCCTCAGCGAAACGTTTAGCCCCCGACTGCTCTCTAGGCATGTGTGATAGTGTAGTGCATGTAAGTAAATAAGGGGTGAGGATAGGACAAGGAAGAGGAAGGAAACATGACGCACGGTACGTGACTCATTTGCTAGAGGTTTGTTCCGGTATTCGCTTGGTGTTGATCGAAAAAAAACACCATCTACGCCGGTATCTTTTGGCAGGTCCCAAACTCAGCGTGAAGTGTGAACAGCGTTAATTTCCTCTAATTACGAGATTTCAATTGAATATTCGTTAACTAGGAGGGTGAAGCGCTTTCATCTTGTTGGAATCTTAAACAAAATGTGAAAACTTCTGTTCTTTATAAATAAATGTAACCAATAAATAAAATAACACTTGTTTAAATAGTGTTCGTAAGATGAATAAAATTTTATAAATAATGAAGATAAATCAGCTTTTTAATTTATTGATAGAAACGTAATCGTGACAAGAATTACAAATGTAGTAAACGTAGAAACAAATCAGCTTGGTTACTAAAATAAATATCAGGATGTAATAATTCTTTGGCCTGGAACATTAGTACAGTGGTTCTATGCATTCCTTTACTTTTCAGTCTCGACAGCTCTAAATGCTGACCCTGCGGCACACCTCGAACTCCGGATGAAAATGTAAACAGTGCTTAATGCATGTAGTTGCAAGCGCATAATTCACTCTTCGCAACCGCGTGGTCCGAGACACACATGTATACTCCAGTTCAGACAACCACTCGAAAAGCTGACTGTGTGGTTACGTCGACCAACCTACAGTGACGCGATTACTGTGATAACGTGTGTTTCCTCCTGTCCACAACCGCAGCTTCGTGGACTACCAGGTCCGAGGCACAACTAGTTTCTAGTCCTATCACCACCTCAATTTGTTGCATGTTGACTTCGTTCAAGTAGTATAAGCTCAGCCCCGCGAATCGCTGCCGTTTGTTAATTGTTTATCAGGCAACCCTCGCGACGTTAAGGGGTTGTAGCTTTCATTTTGCAGTGACACCTGAAATGTCTTGTCACATTACTATTAACCGGAATTCCGAGGAGGAGGTGGAGAAGATGGAAGGAGAATGAGATGAAAAGGGAAGAAGGAAGAAAAGGAGAAGAAAGGCAAGACCAAAAATAACTAAACACAAGTCAAAAGATATATAATCAGAAAGAACAAATAAGAGGAATGGTCAGACAACGAGACGTAGAGAAGAAGAAAGAAATGGTATAGAACGGAAGAGGAGACAAAGGCCTGAAAACGGCTAATAATAAGGAAAAGCTTTAACCCAAATAAGTGTAGTACGTTCAATGAACAAATCATCCATCCAATGAACGAATCATCCATCCAATGAACGAATCATCCATTCAATGAACGAATCATCCATTCAATGAACGAATCATCCATTCAATGAACGAATCATCCATTCAATGAACGAATCATCCATTCAATGAACGAATTATTTTGTAGATATCTGTAAATGTTAACGTTTACAAGAGATATTTATATCTATAAGAGACATTTATATCTCTTATGAACGGTACAGCAGGGTCCTGACAACTGGTGTTGGGCAATGGCATAGTACCAGGCACCGGGACTCTCGTCAGAGATACGGCTCGAGGAGGAGAAGGCAGGCGTGCCGGCATTGGCGCCGCGTGTCTCCACCACGAGGGAGGAGCGCCTGTGGGGGTGCGGGGGTGGAGTGGCAAGCGGACAATAAAGTATCCCCCCGACTATCGACCACTCCGCCCCCGCCCCCGCGCCAGCAACAAGCAGCCGCCGCCTACGCGGCGCCGCCCCACCCCCGAGTGCCTGCCCCCCCCCCGCCGCTGGCGCTGCCGCCGGGCAGTGGCTGCCATCGCCACCGGGGTCTCCGCCACTCCCGCCAAGTCTGCCGCGCCCTTCTTCGATGCTTCAGTCATTGCAGTCTCCGATTAGGCCTGCCACTGACCGGCACAGTGCATCAACTAAGGTCACTGCAGTGCCACTGACCGGGTTCGAGTCCCGACGGTGGCAGAATTTTTTGAAACTAGCTAAGGCATTCAATTCCTGAATGGAAGGGAATGCTAGCGATCGGCTGCTCTGATTGGTAGTTTTCCATGGTTGCTCCCATCAATACCAGGCAAATGCCGGAGCAGTGCACTAACAAACGAGTCACGGACTACTCGCTATCTTTCCTTCCTCTTCCTTGTCCTATATTCACCCATTACACACACACTCACCCCCCCCCACCCCACACACACACATGCCGGGAGATTGGTCGGGAGTATAGAGCTTATCTTGGCTGGGGTGATGCTACACTGGTGGGAGATACCTGGTTGGAGAAAAAACTGCTAACCGACGGTAGGTCGACGCGGATCTCACCATCTGGTGGAGGATCATCGCCACGTTAAGGGGAAAACATGTACTACCCTACATTTGTGGGACTAATGACCTTAACAGTTGACGCGCTCGGAACCACTAACTAATCAAGAAATCCGCTTCTGGAGCATTATTGCCAGGTTGGTCCTCAATTCAGTTCAATGATGACTTATTTTAATTTGACGAGGCTCATGCCATTGAGCTTTATCTTCCGCCCCCCTTCACAAATTTTGCTACGCGTTTTTCGACATCTAATAGCGAAAGAAAGTATACGATAATCGGGTGACGGAAGACGTCAGTGACTCAGGATCTTCTTTTACGTCTGATCTTTTACAAGCAGCAAATCTATCATACGGCTTTACTTCGAAAGTTCAAAGAATTATTTCGCCCTTATGAACGGCGACGGTTTTAATGTGTTTTGAACCGACAAACGTGAGTATAACAGTCCCATACGCTAACCTTGCATCATCTAACTCGTTCGACGGTCGACGGTGACGGATTTTCGATACTAGCTGGTGAGCTCGGTCGAATTCAACGATTGTCTGAACGAGAAACTAGCGACCAGCTGCTCAGAACGATAGTTTTCCTGGTTTATTTGGTCAATTCCAAATCAATGCCGGAGTAGAACATTAATCAGCGGTTCATAGAACTCGCGCGATGTTTCCTTCCTCATTCATGAACTCTCTCTCCCCAATCACATCTGTCGGGAGACCTGTCGACCAGTCCCGACCGGAGGAAGAATGTTAAGAGGGAACATCTTGTAAGGATCGGCGTCGGATTTCAGCAACGGAATAAATGCCGCCGTCTAACGGTATGTAACATACACTATCCTTATGGGATGAATTACTGCAGTATTTGACGCGCCGGGTAACAATTACTTCGCCCGTCCCCAAATGCCATCCATCGGATGCAAACCCGATTCGCCTTTACACCATTCACCACTCTCTTCCTCTTTCCCTCACCCACTCTCTTCCTCTTTCCCTCACCCACTCTCTTCCTCTTTCCCTCACCCACTCTCTTCCTCTTTCCCTCACCCACTCTCTTCCTCTTTCCCTCACCCACTCTCTTCCTCTTTCCCTCACCCACTCTCTTCCTCTTTCCCTCACCCACTCTCTTCCTCTTTCCCTCACCCACTCTCTTCCTCTTTCCCTCACCCACTCTCTTCCTCTTTCCCTCTCTCATATTTGCCTCCACTACTTACCCGTCGTGGAGTCCAAATCCTATCTCCGCCACCGACCCACTGGCAACATTCTCCATCGTTGTTGTGGCCCCGTGATGGCCATCGCTTTCGCCCAGTGTCTTTCCTTCTCCAGTACCTCAGCCATCACTGCCCCCTCCCTCATCCTTCCAGCTACTCGTCGCAGCTCATCCGCATTCCCATCTGCGCATCCGATCCCGTCCGAGAATTATCTTTCAACTTTCCGTCATACCCCGCGTGCACCTAGTCTTCGCTATCCTAGACGCAACTACTGCTGCTTTCTCTACCGTCTCACCCACCTCCTCGACCCTGTTGATCACGAATTTTCTACCGACTTCTCGTCAGTCCGTTCTGTCTTCTTCATCTGGGTTTTTGCTTTATCTTTAATCACCGCGGCTCTCGACGTTATTGCCTCCTCGTCGCCCTTTCTCCACCTCTACATGCTAGTGCTTCTTCTGTTTCTTTCCTTCCATGCCCCTTCTATGCCCCTATTTCTCCTTACTCTTCTCCTCCTCTCTCCTCTTCTCCTTCCCTCTTCTCCTTCCCTCTCCTCTTCTCTTCTCCTTCCCTCTCCTCTTCTCTTCTCCTTCCCTCTCCTCTTCTCTTCTCCTTCCCTCTCCTCTTCTCTTCTCCTTCCCTCTCCTCTTCTCTTCTCCTTCCCTCTCCTCTTCTCTTCTCCTTCCCTCTCCTCTTCTCTTCTCCTTCCCTCTCCTCTTCTCTTCTCCTTCCCTCTCCTCTTCTCTTCTCCTTCCCTCTCCTCTTCTCTTCTCCTTCCCTCTCCTCTTCTCTTCTCCTTCCCTCTCTTCTCTTCTCCTTCCCTCTCCTCTTCTCTTCTCCTTCCCTCTCCTCTTCTCTTCTCCTTCCCTCTCCTCTTCTCTTCTCCTTCCCTCTCCTCCTCTTCTCCTTCCCTCTCCTCCTCTTCTCCTTCCCTCTCCTCCTCTCCTTCCCTCTCCTTTCCTCTTCTTTTCATTCCCCCTCCTCCCACTATCTTGAATTCCTCTTTCCCTCTCTTTATCTCTCTCTGTCTCTCTCCTTTTTTGTCCTTAGCTTCTTCCCCCGCACTTCTTTTCCTTTTCCAACTCTGCCTCCGACTCATCTCACTGTCGCCGCTTCCACTCTGCCTCCGCCTCCTTTCCCCCGTCCGACTCTGACATCGCCAGCGCTGGAGCGGGGTCGGGAGGGGGCGGGGGCGGGGGCGGAGGCCGGCACGGACGTTGCCCCCCGGCAGGGGCGCCATCATCCCCCGGGGGCCAATGAAGGACCTCTGTACGATTCCTGATGCGGACTCTTCGGGGGAGTTCTGCCGGCAGACCAGCTCTTATGACTTCTTGTGAAGCAAAACACGAGGAGGTGCTGCTCTGAAGTGAATTTGACGCTATTTATCGGGGCGTGTACTCGTGGGAAGTTCTAGGGGACAAGGAGTGGCTGGCATTGTGACGAGATTGGTAGTTCTACCCATTTGCTATTATACCAATTTATATTACAGTTACCAGTTTATTATTTCTGGAAGAAATTAAACAAAAGAAACATGCCATATATAAACTCCTGCCTTATATAAAACATGAAATGTCATTCACGTCAGATGCGATCTCCGACGTACTCAATCCTCTTTAATATTCAATTGATGGAATGGAGGGACCTGTGAAAAAGGCGTCCTAACTTCAGTGTTGTTCTTGTAATTACTTAAAGACTTTCGGGTTTGTAGAAATTCTGAACGTATCACTTGTGATAAATGACAAATTATTACTCTGCCTAGGGTACGGAGCTTTTCTCCTGAAAAATCAGGTATCTATGGGTGGGGAAACGGTACTGGAACTCGAGGAGACGTGCGCAGATTATACGTTCTTACTCTTACATTGCATACTGTAGCGATACCGATTTCCTCATACCAGGAAAATTAAATAAAACAAACTCGGCCACCCTGAGTTCTACTGGGAGAGTAAACAGATGACGAGACGCGCGCAACCCCGCTTATCGTGACAGCCATTTGCACCCCCGGCCCATTAACGAAGTCGTTATACAGGTAAGGGTCAGTTGTGAAAAGATTAACGGAGAGAGAGGCGCGCGGACGCAAGAACATCTGCTAAATTTCTAGAACGCCCTCTTGCACCCGGGGAAGCCCAGAGCGATAAATTCTTTCACCGGACAACGCCTCCCTTGCGCAAGCATGGCCGATGTTCTAGAAGGAATAAGAATAACACTGTGCACTCGCAGCTGGCTCAGAGAGCGGAAATTTCCTTCACTACTCACGTCACGATTGGTTGAAAATAGTGAAATGCGCCATCACCTTTGGCCAATAGCGACGCGACTATTATAAGGAGCTGGAGCACGCGAGAAAAGAGGGTGGGGGTAGAAGTTGACTTGATACGATTTCGACTGATGGAATATCAGAAGGGCCAGAGCATCAGACGGGGCCAGAGCTTTAGGCTGAGGGCATTTGGGAGAGAAACTTCTACGGGGGGGAGCTATTCGGGCGAGTGCGCCTATGAAGGACTTATGTAATTTTACTGCGAGCTTGAGCAATGGACCAACTGCAGTAGACAGAGAAATTTCTCTGAAGTGGGAATTAGTTGTGAAGAGAGGTGAATGTTTCTCTGAGGAGTTCTCGACTTTCCGAAGTTGTGTTCGACAATTACCATGAGAATCAGAGAGACACATGGTTAATTACTACGCTCCTGAGATCGCCCGGCCACTCCGAGTTCTACCAGTTCTGCCAGATACTACCAGACGCCGTCGCCCCCTAGCAGAGGTACGCATAGTTGACTGCTACGCTCCTGAGATCGAGAGAATCCCGGCCGCTCCGAGTTCAACCACCGCAGCCAGACGCCGCCGCCCTTTGGTGACGTCAACGACCCGGCCGCCAGCTGTTGGCACGGGAGGCCATCGCCCTCCGATGCATTCTTTTGAAGGACGCCCAGCCGCTCCCTCGACCGCGCCCGCCCTCCCCGGGCGCGCAAAGACCATTTTCCAGGCAGTATCATTCAAGGGCATTCGTCCCTGTGAAATTTTGTAATGCGGTGCCGCGCTATGGCCCATTGACCTGTAACTTTTGTTTTTTACCATTGTAATGTTAGTTAATAATTCTTCCTATTTTTTAAGCTTTACTCTGAATTCTAACATTTCATCTTCTTTTCTTTTCACCTAATTTTCTCAATTTTTTACTAAATTTACAAATGTAACTTCCCTGGGGCATTAGATTTGATTGCCCAGGAATAAAAGTAATTTTTACCAGTGATCAAAGTGTTTGTTTCGCACTGCCATTGTATCTGTTTAACGATTCCTTCCATCACCGACTGAGCTAGAACCGGGCCGCTAACCGGGCGTTCTCTAACGAGACGACCGGGGGTGTTACAATACACTTTTTAATGTTCTTTGACGAAAATGCCTGGCAAGATTCAGGTCATAACACCTGCTCTTCCGCCTAACCACTTAAACATTTCCATTTACAATAATTACAATTGAGGTGTTCGGGAGGAAATCATAAGTGACATTTCGCATTACTTACGATGCACATACTTACGACACATTCGATGCTTAAGTGCAATGATCGCATAAACTAACGAAAATGTTCGGCAACTAAAGAATGAATTGCAGTAAGTGATGCAAATATGGCCAAATAGCGGGTACGGTGTTTGCTGAAACTATTTCCGATTGATTGTGCCAACATGCAGTCTGGGAGAGTGTAAGAAGTGCGTGAATACCTTACCAGACTTGTTGATTCGCTCATTCGCAGTCTGGAGCTTATTGTCGAGAACACGACGAAGGCGTTTTGTCCTTATAACTTCTTATAAACGTTCCGCTATTGTTTTTTAAAAAAGGATTCATTTCAGGCCGTATTTTTATAAGATTAGGCTGTAAGAGTGTAAATTATATAACACGTTAGTATAGCTAGCCCTAGCTCCATGGTCATCCTACAAGAAACAAGTTAATTTAGCAATAGCCATAAAACCTGCATGTGGGCATATTACCTTCAAATTTCAATATTTTTGTAAAATAAAAAAATATTTCTGAATCACTTTTTTGTTATATGTTCTATATATTTTGTGATATTTCAAATTGATGCTGTTAATTTGACCAAATGTTGAAATACATAAACAGCAAAATTTGAGGCACTTAAAACGTGGCCATATTATCTTCTCATGCCTTATTTTCATTGTCAATTTTCTTGGTCTCTAAAGCTTATCTGTATCTATATATACATAAAAGGGAATGTCAGTGTGTGTGTGTGTGTGTGTGTGTGTTGCACATACACGCAAAAACTACTCGACCGATTCCTCTGATATTTTCCAAAATTTGTTATTATTAGTAATGGAAGTGTTGAAAGATGAGTTTAAATTAAATTGCACACGTGGGGGCATTGTTAACGATTTATTCGTTTACAACGCGCGTCCAGTCGCTCGCAGGTAGTCGCCGCGTGCGGACGTCTTTCGAGGAGTTCCGCGAAGTGAAAGGCAATGGGCGTGGATCTTGCTGTGTACCGAGCGCGCGTTGGGGCATGGGCTGCGCGTGCCCGTCCCGGCCGGGTGGCTGCGGCGCAAGGGGCGTTCTCGGGCTTGCGGGAAGGAGGCGGCGTGGCTCTGCTTTGTGCAGCTGTTTTGGCCACTCTCCTTGTGATAGGAGGAGTGGAGCAAAATCCTGGTCCCGGTGTGCAGGAGGCAGAGGCGACGTGCTCCAAATGTGATAGGAACGAGCGAAGAATTAGAAGACTGGAAGCGGATTTGGCACAGGCCCACAGTCATATTGGAGAACTGACGTTAAGAATCAGGGACTTAGAAGACGTCAGCAAAGGAAAGGAGGAGCAAAGTGTTCGCGTCCCACAAGAAAAAGAGAAGATGAACGAGCAGCCAAATAGGAGCGAGTCTCTTCAGCCATGTGCGCCATATAGTAAGGTGAAGGTGCTAGGAGACTCGATGCTGCGGCACAGCGGCGGCGTATTGAAAAAAGAAGGTGCCGATGTGTCTTTCTTTCCCGGAGTAGATATTGCGCAAATGACTTCGGTTGTGAATAAATCCGAACCGAATGAACAGGCAGAAGTGGTTCTAGTTCATGTAGGAACCAATACGCGGAAACGGCAACCTGTTTACGACACAATTAAACAATATGTCGAACTAGGGCATGCCATCCGAGCTAAATTTAAAAATGCAAGGGTCATTGTTTCCGGAGTTATGCGTCGTAATGATGTCCACATTAGTAGAACGCGGGACGTGAATTGTGGATTATTATGGGCTTGTGAGAAATTTGACGGCCTGTTCGTTGATCCCAATCACTGGCTCGGGCCCGAAGACCTAGGACAGGACGGCCTTCATCTCAACTTCCGAGGTGCATGGAAGCTGGGATGTCTTCACGACCAAGTAATACGGTCGTATTTATTTGGAAAGTGACGACTGGAGGAAGAGGCAATGATGTCGCCAAGGGCAGTGATGGTTGCTAAAAAATGGAACGATGCGTTTGGTGACTGCTGCGGGGGAGGTGACGGAGGCGACGCATCTGACTGCTGCGGGGGAGGTGACGGAGGCGACGCATCTGACTGCTGCGGGGGAGGTGACGGAGGCGACGCATCTGACTGCTGCGGGGGAGGTGACGGAGGCGACGCATCTGACTGCTGCGGGGGAGGTGACGGAGGCGACGCATCTGACTGCTGCGGGGGAGGTGACGGCGACGCATCTGACTGCTGCGGGGGAGGTGACGGAGACAACGCGTGTGACTGCAGCGGGGGAGGAGATGGCCGTGACCGCGGCACAGGAATCTAGGATGGATGCACGGGTCCCGAACACTGACATTCAGGTGAGGAGAGGCTTCGCTAGATTGTTGCAGGTGAACTGTCGTAGTATCATGAATAAGGAATCCGAATTTTGGAATTTAATTGAAGCATGTGATCCTGATGTCATAATAGGAACAGAGTCTTGGCTTTCGGACGCGGTAGCAAACCCGGAAATTTTTCGAAACTAGAGGCGGTGGTGTATTTATATGCGTGAAAAACACATTTAATATCAGATCAAATTGGGTTGATAAAGAATTTGAAATGACGGGTGTAGAAATTTTCTGTTCAGGGAGTATCTTAGAAATTATTGCTTGCTATCGTCCACCGGGCAACAGCTATGAAATTTTAGGCGCTCTCTTCGAGAGAACAAAAAATATAAATAACCGTCATGTAGTTATTGCTGGAGACTTAAATCTCCCAGACGCAAATTGGAAGGGGATTGTTTGCGAAGGGAAAGTCCAACAACTAGTCAACCGACTTGTCTGGGACAGCGGATTAGAGCAGGTAGTAGACAGGCCGACACGGCAGGATGCGATTCTGGATATCTGCCTAATTAGACCGAAAGATTTATTCTTGTCGTGCGACGTTTTAGAAGGCATAAGTGACCATAAAGCCGTTTTAGTCGATTTACAGTTAAATATTTCAAAGAAAAGTATTACCACCGGTGTTCTAGTGAAGGAATACAAGAAAGCGAATGTACAAGGGTTTCAAAATTACTTAAGAGAACGATATGGCGATTTTCTTAGAATAGGAGGAGGAATCGATGAAATATGGGGAGAGTTTAAAAATATTTTAGTAAATGCTGAGCAGGCTTTTGTACCCAGTAAATTGTTAAAAAGTAACAGCGATCCGGAATATTATAATGCAAAGATTAGGCGATTGAAAAGAAAAACCAGAGAAGCATTTAACAACAGACACCGTAGTGAAAATCATATGACCTTATATCGAAATTATACAAAAGTATTAGGGAAGGAAAAGAAAATGGCAGAGGAACGTCATTTAAAACATATTCTTGATGCGGAGGGCAGTAATAATTGGTCGGTATTTTTTAAATACGTTCGTAGAAGGAAAGGCAGTAAAGACGAGATTCCAGTTGTTCGTGTTAATAATTCGCCAATAACGGACCACAGGGAAAAAGCGCAGGCTTTTAACGCATATTTCAGCTCGGTTTTCAAGCAGAAATCTAACAGTATTCAGATACCAACGCTGGTAGATAGATGTAGTTTTCATATTGACGTAAATACTTTGCGGCAAAGAATAAAATTAATGAAGAGAGGAAAATCACGAGGTCCTGATGGTATTTCCACGGACATCATTAAATTAGGCGGAGAGGCAATTCTACCTTATTTAATTAGGTTATTTAATGTATCAATAAATAACGCTTGCGTACCGAAAGATTGAAAGCTGGCTCTCGTAGTACCTATTTTTAAAAGTGGCGACAAGACAATAATTAGTAACTATAGGCCGGTAAGCCTTACATCAGTCGTATGCAAACTTATGGAACATCTAATTTCAAGCTATATCAGGAAGGAATGGGAGGGCAGGGAGTGGCTTTATCAGGGTCAGCACGGTTTCAGAAATGGTTTCTCATGCGAAAGTCAGTTAGTCTCACTTCTACAGGACCTAGCCGACGTAGTTGATGAAGGGAAAAGGGTCAACGCGATAGTAATAGATTTTTCCAAAGCTTTAGATGTTGTTCCACACGATCGTCTTATAAACAAATTAATAGATTCTGGTATAGACACTAGAGTAGTAGCGTGGATAAACGAACTACTCCGAAACAGGAAGCAGAAAGTTCGAATCGGTAGTTACTTATCAACCTCGAGAAGCGTCACGTCAGGAATTCCACAAGGAAGTGTAATCGGACCACTCATGTTTCTGGCCTTCGTGAATGAATTGCCGACGAATTTAGCTTCAAATGTACGACTCTTTGCAGATGACTGCGTAATCTATAGGATTATCAACTCGGAAGAAGACGAGGATATTTTGCAGCGAGACTTAGACAAATTACACATCTGGGCAGAAACAAACGGCATGGATATAAACAGTTCAAAGAGCAAGTCCATCACGTTTGGTAGGGGTCGAAGTTATAATGAATTTGTGTACAAACTGAACAATAATGTTATACCTCGAGTCACGTCTTGCAAATACTTAGGAATACAGCTAGACAGTAAATTGAGCTGGGAAAATCAAGTCAATTTCGTTGTAGGGAAAGCCTGGAAATCTTTACATTTTGTTATGCGGATACTTAAAAAGAGTACAGTGAGAGCCAAAGAACTAGCATATATGTCATTAGTGCGACCTATATTAGAATATGGCGCGGTATGTTGGGACCCATACAGAATTTTGCAACAAAGAAATCTAGAAAAAGTCCAGCGTAGAGCATCAAAATTTACTTTCAGGGGTATCAAGAATAAAGGGGTATGGGAGTCACTCGAAAGGAGAAGATTAAAGTCACGTCTCTATGCAATGTATAAAGCGTACACAGGCCTTCGAGCGTGGAAAGAAATTCAAAGTCGATTAGGGAAACCTATATATTTCGGCAGAGCGGATCACATGCACAAAATTCAGACAAGAATTCAGAAAACGGACGTTGGGAAATATTCATTCGCGAATCGCACTATTAGGGACTGGAACAGTTTGCCTGTGACAATCTTCGATCCCTTTCCTCAAAAGCCTGAGCAAATTTAAAAATAAATTAGTTTCTTGAATGTGGATATGTTATAAATATATTTAATATAATTCAGTGCATTTACCTATGTCTTCTTTGTAATTAAGTATTATTATTGTTATTATTATTGTTGTTATTATTATTATTAATGTTGTTATCATTATTAGCATTATTATTATTGTTATTATTATTATTATTATTATTATTATTATTATTTTTACTATTATTATGTGCAGTGCAGTGGCGTGAAGTGCAGTGACGTTGTGCAACTGAGAGAAACGAGTGAGTAAGAAAGACATTACAGCTCGCTGTATCGCAGTGCGGTGAAGTGTGGTGAAGTGAAGTTTGGTGAAGTGGAGTTCTATGAAAGATTGCACGGTGAAATGTTCATGAGATTTGTAACGTTTGTAGAGTTTGTATAGTTGTTAAGTTCTGTAATGTTAAGTTAGTGTATTCTGCCACCAAGTTCTCACACTTATTTGCAGAATTATTAATAATAAATCTTAAGTCTCATTATTACAGCCGGAAACTCAAGCGCCCCTGAACTCTACGCAACCCGCCACACAGCCAAGGATTAAGCGCGACTTCATTGCATACAAGTATTCCGCTCTCCTAAGATTTTAAAATATCGGTCGGAATTATTACTTTAATCTCGGGCAAGTAAATCAAATTTCTCCAAGATAATGTCATAGCGAACGCATGCTCAAATTGAAGGGAGAACGTTTTAACAATTGGATAGTTACAACCATATCCAAACCAGGGCATAGAACAAACCCATAATGGCGAGAAATTCTTACATCTTTTCGAATTTTTGCACAGCGTAACGTAAAACGTATTTAACAATCACGTGACCAGCAGTGTGCGATGTGTAACACACTGCAATAGTGAACCTTTGCGTCCACTAGTATGATAAAGTTATAAATACCCTGGCAATGCCGATGTACCAGCCATATATATATGTGATTTTGAAATGTGAAATTGCGATTTAAAATCCTATGTTTTTTACGAACTTTGTTCATTTCAATCTGTTTAAAAAAACATTATCATTAAAAAATCCCGGGCAATGCTGGGAAATTAACTGGAAATGCGGAAGCCTGCGTGAACACCATTGTTATTGGTGAAAATAAGTTTGCAATGCAAGAAATATGAAAGTCGATATACTTCGTTAGAGTCATTTCCTATTATTATGTACACTGAAGAGCCAAAAATCTCTTGCAGCCATGCGTATGAATATAAAGAGATCAGGAACCAATCCGAAAACGGCGCTCGGCACGGCAACGTCTGTACAAGACAATGAGAATCTGGCATAGTTATTAGATCGGTTACTGCTGCTACAATGGCAGGCTATCACGATTTAAGTGAGTTTGAACGTTGTGATATAGTTGGCGCAAGAGGGGCATAGCATCTCCGAAGTCGCGATGAAATTTGAATTTTCCCGTACGACCATTTCACGAGTATATAATGAATATTGAGAATCCAGTAAAACATCAAAACTCCGACATCGCTGTGGCCGCGGACAGATCGTGCAAGAATGGAACCAACGAAGGAGGAGAATCATTATACGTGTCAGAAGCGCAACCTTTCACCAAAATCCCCAAATATGATCATTGTTGCGCATATCTGGAATGCCATGCAACGTGCTGTTCAGAAGAGATTTATACCCCTTCGTACTCTTAGGAGTTTATGGACATTCCAGCAGGATTCATGGTGTCCTCAATTACCTCCAGCACTACTTCAGACATTAATAGAGTCCCTGACACGTCTTGTTGCGGCACTTCTGCGTGCTCGCGGAGGTCCTACACGATATTACGCAGGCATACCAGTTTTTCTGGCTCTTCAGTGTACCAAAATGTAGTATTGTCACGAAGCTAAATGACCCATGATCAATGGTGAAAAAATTAACTGTATTAATAGACGTTGCTTATCTCCATTCTTCACCCGGGATAAGGCAGGTTGAATCAAATGACACATTAACGTTTAATGGCTTTCACATCATATTGAAATGCATGTTTGGAGATAGTAAAAACCGTGTTCCGAAACTGCTTAGAAAATTCATTATTGATAAAATATAATGGTATAATTTTAATTTGATCTACATATCAGACAAGCGAAGTCACTTGTGTTACGAAATGGGGTGGGAGTCCTGCACGGGTTAATTAAAAAGAAGGGAAGATTTTCAATCCCATACACACTCTAGAAAGTTGCAGCTTTATGAGACACATGCTTAAGATACTGATAAATAACTACCAAGGAAATGTCGGTAAATCATTTAATTCAATATATTAACGATTTTGAAATGTGCCAACAGCTGGTGCGATCACCGCAGTCTCAGGTTACAGAATTGTATTCCAGGTTTTCTCGCTCCCAACCTCAATACATATTTATCTGACGCCGTGTGGAGGCAGGACAATGCACGTGGTTAGTCTCAAGGACAGCGAGACACGCAAAGCTCCTTCGACACAAAGGGATTTGAGGTCATTGTCGCCGCGCCGCGTGAGCCGGCGCGCACGCAAACCTCCTACGCATGTCACGCACTCCGGTGCAGCGGTCGTGGAGCGCTATCGACCATCCATCTCTCGGACGAGAAATGGCGTTTGTCGATACTTCTTTAACAGGCTACGTTGACCCGGCGGTAACACCCGTGGCTTCTGGAGCGTCGTTGTCTGGCAGGTAATTGGGTTTGTGTTCCGAGGATGTTCGGTGACGAATATTCGTCACCGGTTACACAGCTAGGATGAATTCAGCAACACTCTGGAGAATTCTGTCGGTTAGATACTGTGGTATTTTTTTGGTATATTTTTGGTATTGATATATTTTTTATGGTTTCTCCGTTCAATGCCACTGTAGTGTCCTAAAAGTCGAGTCAAGGACCCAACTCGATCTTTCCATTTTCTTCCTTGTCCTTGCATCTCCCCTTTCTTACACAATCTAACACTTACATGCACTATAATACCACATATGTTGGAAGATTGGGAGCGCAGCGCTTGTCCGGGCTGGGGTGAAAGATATCTGAAGGGGGAAACCCTGCAAGTCGAGTTGTGAGTGAGATTTCTCGTACCAGCAGTGGAGAAACTCCGCCACTTTCGGGGAAATAACAGACCGGTAGTACTAAATACTCCTAGTACGATTTGCTTACACGTTTATATAAATATATTTGCGTTGGTAGTTATGATTGACTCCACAAAGTTCTGAACAACGTCTGTAACATAATCCAGGCAGCTTGATTAAAAAATTGATTTTATTTACGGAACTAATCACTCATTTGCTTCAGGTGACCGAAATCACGATTAATTCATTCTCTCTCCCGAAACTTTTATTTATAATTGAAATGGTTCACAACTAGATTCAGTATTTAGATGCAAAAAGGCAAAATATTTGAAAATATTGAATTTGTAAATAACAAACAAATGTTTTACTTAAATATTTCAAGAAGTGAAACCATAGTTTAAGGTAAACAAGCTAATGTAAGAACTGTAGTTAAAATTGTAGAAATATTCGGTCGGTTTATTACACATTTCTTTTAATATTGATATGTATAGTTTCCTTTAATTTTAATTTTAGTATTTTCTTTTTTGATTAACTGTTGACGAGTGTACGCTCATTTGCAGTAATAAATTATAATAATAATAATCATATTTATTATCATTTTATTTTTATTATTATTATATTATTATTATAACTATTATTATTATAAATACTATTATTATAAATATTATTAATATTATTATTATTCATGAAAACAAAGAGTGCCTCACAATAAACACTCCAAATTTCTGCTGCACTTAAGGATCTCGAAAGTGATTTACATTCTTCTAGTGATCATGCGGTGGTGTACCCAATTTAACGAGACTTGTGTTACACATGTAACGTTTGCGGGTAATTGTATACTACTGTTACGTAGATAATGCTCAGAGCCATGACATTTTGCCTGCTTGACTACTTTTTAAAATTATATTTAATTATAAGAATTAAATTCATTATAATGCACAAGTAGGCGGAAAGCAAGTACTTTTATGCGACGCACGAAAATATAACCTTGGCATACGTTTAAAGCATTTAAGTAAACCGATTAAGACAACATCAATGACGATGGCGGGTGAATCTCTAGCGTTGGAAGTAAAGTACCAGCGATATAAGTAAAAGAAAATAAGTAAAAAAACTGCATCTAATTTTTGGGCACACTGACGTAGACCTGAAACCGATCGTAATGCGAAAAACAGCGAACGATTTGGAAAGAACAACTTCTGTGTTTTTCCACCAACTAAAAATTCTGCCTCCAGAATTTAGTCTTCTATTACAACCACTCCTTCAAGACTCAGATATCTGCCACGTTCCGAAAGTGAGTAAACACGTCGAGGGGTCGGGGTGGGGCTGAAATGAAATACGAGGGCGAGAGCCAGAACACGACGGAATTGTTAATGATGAGTAACGTCGGCATCACCACGGCGTCGCTGGTCGTAAAATGAAGGGACAGGGGGAAAATAATTGGCTGTTAAGATGGGGCGAAAACGAATAAAGAAAAAAAAGATAAACGCCCTCATAAAGTATGGCTAACGAGTTTACCACAGCTCACGGTGTGTCCAACTAACGAAAACATGGACAAAACTCGAAAATAAACGTGTGATTTAAGGGTTTGATTGGAGGAAAATAGATTATCAGAGATGGCAGAGGAAATATTTCAATTCAAGTTACCGCCTGATAAAATGGCAGACTTTGATGGCACGGTATAAATAAAATAGCTGAGGATTCAAATTATTTTATGTCAGAAAACAATCAGAAATCTCTGATGTTAAAAAATATCTAAACAGTATGGACTTAAAATACAGTGTATATATGTAAATAAAATATTCTTAAATAAACAACACTCTTTTGAAACCACATTTTACTCAGATTTAGGAAAACAAAACTGAATATTCCGTTTCTGGATAAAGAATCCTTTTAAAATTTTCATTATATTTAATGCGCGATTAACCAGATGTAACCAAAAGTTATATTAGAGAGGATGGACTATTTGTAAAACTAATGGTTGTTAAACAATATTATAATCGTTCAGAGATTTACATACTAGAATGTATGTACACTGTACAACATGAACATGGATATTCAATCAATGCGTCTCTTCTCCGATTGAAATAATTAGTTATATTCACTGTTTCAAAAATCAATTGAGAAGCGTATTCAAAGTTCTTTATTCTCTAATCTCAACTTGATATATGTAAGTGACACCGTTCGGCCAAATAGAGCACCTTTTGCAAGCAACCAATGATCATAGAAGAAGAATTCTTTAGCATATTGTGGTCATCCTGCGTGTATTCGCTTTAGAATTTGCCCCGCAATCTTTTGAATACCAGCTCTACTCCGTGAGTAACACTTCGTTGATTTCAAACAATATTAGATCGATATGATTTTATTCTCTTTATATTATATTTCTTTACTATGTTTAGTATTATTTGTTGTGTATTATTAACTAGTGGAACCCGTAATGCTTTGCTATTGCAGTGTATTACATATCAAACAATACCTGTAAAGGGATTTTAACAAATTTTTATGCTATGCTGTGCAAAACTTATAATAGCTGAAAGACTCTCCGCAAGTACCGATATGTTCTGTAACCTACTTTGGACATGGTTGTCAAGTATCCTATTGTTAAAACGTTCTCCCTCAAATTTCAACGTGCGCTCGCTTTGAAATAATCTTCGAGGAATTCTATTTACATGTCCGAGATTCAAGTAATAATTACAGCCGATATTTCACACTCGCGGAGGAAGAATACTTGTATGCAGTGAAACCGCCCTTCCTTGATGTGCGGCGGGTTGCGTAGTGTTAGGGGCCCCGAGTTGCCATAAACAAATAATTCATTTAAAGGCCCCCCAGATATCAGATTTAATTCACACTACTCTTTAACGCTCGATCGGTCGCGCTGTTACCCGGAGCAACATGCAGACATTTTTGCTTCTAGTGTATTTAAATGGAACATTTCGGAGCTGACCACGGGAAGTGTTCTAACAGCAGAGCTTCAGTCATCGAATGGAGTTGGAATGATCTCCGAAAAAAATGATAACAGTTTCCTGGCCCCTTTTGTCGTAACCTACACTGTCCGCGACTGGTCCAGTGAGTTAGAGTGACCGTCAAACCTACTCGTAGGACCTCTGCCGGAAGCAGATGGATGGTATCCCTTATCAAGTGTCAAATTCTCCGGATGCTATTGTTGTGAGATTAATTTCACATTTACGAAAGACAAACAGAAACGTGGCACCAGGCAATTACTACACAAGCTATATTTTTTCTAACGACTATAACATATTGTTTCGACAACAGTAGAAATTGTGGGAAAAAAAAACTCCACAGTTTCTACCTAACAAAATACGAGAAGTAAAATCCTTTAAATAATTTTTCTATAGTCTCATATACACCAAAGAAAATCAGAACGGTAGTATTACTTTCAACAATGCCTGACAAACTTGACATAGACTGTGATATGAGAAAACCATGAATTATCATGCATTATAATGACACAAAAGGAGGAATAGGCTGAGGATCAGGTGTGCAGATGGTATTTCGTATCAATATTTACCAAAATGTGACAAATGTCTTTTTTCTTAAAATTGTTGGACATTGCAGCTGTGAATGCACTCGTTCTCTTGAAAGGCAACAAGTACAACTGCGTAAGATGCCGAAGAACATTTTTGCGTTATTTGACATTTTCGTAGTTTGAAACTGGTATGATTAGAAGATCAAAAATTCCCTCTGGATATCCTTATCTTTCTATGTCGGTATAGCATCAATGAGACTGTAGTAAAGCCAGAAGAATATCACACCAGCACTCAGGTGTCAAATGAATGAACAATTAACTTGCAAACAGAATGACAAGTGTGAATGTCACTATATCACATGTTCTAATGATGCACATTTTGATGTCAAATGAGTTTACAATTTGTAATTATATATTATTTTTTTCAATTGTATTACTCGTAGAAATAAAAATATGATTCTTATTGTTATAAAATACAGTTATTCGAAACAAGTTAAACAATATCACACTATAGTTATCAAATCAGATATTTCCTTCGTATGCACGTCAAGTTGAAAATGGCGGTGTTTTCCGAAATCCAACACGCGTTCTCTGGTGTGACTAAATAAAGCGCGGCCGCTCAGGGTTAAAAACTTCCATTATTCTTTAGAACAAAGTGTGAAAATTTTAGAGAAATCGGTGTAGTAGTTTTTGCGTTTGTGTGCGACACCCTTACTCACATTCCCTTTTAAGTATTAGATTGTAGATTATTTAAATAAAACCGGCAATTTATTGTTATTACAGAAAAACACAAATTATGCGAATGACGGTAAGATGAAAATGGGCGAGGGCGCTTGGGTAGTAGTACTTCACGTGCGGAGGAACCTCAGAGGAACTAACCTCTTTGCTTCACTTTTTGTGAAACTTTTCCCTTGTCACAGAAACATGCTACTTTCTGCAGTCCGCTTCAAATTTCATAAAAAAAGGCATAGAGAGTTCGATTTTTCGTATATTTTGTGATTGACTACCTCTAAATATGTGTCTCACGGTTAGCTTACTAGTCTGCGTGGTTGCCTTTTTCATGACGCGATCCCGGTTCGATTCCCGGTCGGCAGATTATAGTGGTCGCTTTCTTTGCAATGTCTCAGTATCTGTTGCGATGAAGCGATGAGTAAGCTTACTCCTCAGTTTGATAATTCTAGAATACGGTGTAGTGATGTCTATGTGCCAAACACACGTATCCCGTAAACACACGGCCGCAAGACAGGGATGCCGCTATTAGACCTTCGCCCCTTCAGGAGCTTTTGAGGCAGTACAGACAGACACCTGTGGTGTAGATATCACAGTATTAAATAAAAGGAATTTCAAATGATAGGTATATAAAACCCTGAATAATACATTAAATTTGATACCAGTCTTAAGCGAAAATATTTATGATTCAATTCAGGTACATAACCCACGTTTAAAATTTCTGATTTTTTTAAGAACATTCATTGAAAAACCGAGCACGGGTGGGATGTTTTATATTGTAATTAGCAATATATTGTAATCAGCTATATATTGTAATCAGCTATATATTGTAATCAGCTATATATTGTAATCAGCTATATATTGTAATCAGCGATATATTGTAATCAGCGATATATTGTAATCAGCGATATATTGTAATCAGCGATATATTGTAATCAGCGATATATTGTAATCAGCGATATATTGTAATCAGTGATATATTGTAATCAGCAATAATTATTTCCTTTCTTTTCCAATCTACATCAAATTAAATTTAATTAACAATCAATGCAAGTTGTAAACCATTCATATCTTATGGATGACATATCCAAGAAAGTCACAGACTACTCAAATGCTATTAAATCCCTTGAAAGGCTGTAGTGTCGAAGAAACAAATTTAAAAGTGATACTCAGAATTCGAAAGTTCGGAATTGAATTTGAAACCTTTTTAGTTTTGTCCACATTTTCAGCATTTTGGCGACAATGTGCAAGTTTCCTTAAAAGCAGCTTGGGAGAGTGGCCAACGAGCAAAGAGTCTACATCTGAAAGTGTCGCTAGGGAGCGCTGCCCACAAAGGGACAGGAATAAATTCGAGGAACGTTCTAAAAATAGGCATGGAAGCCGAAAAACGAAGTGCTACGAAAAAATGCTTGCAAAGAATTAAAGAAAAAGAAAGTAATCCCATTTTGAAAATTAGTAGCGGGAACTCGAAAGAAAAAAATGAATAAAAGGGACATTTAAATTTTGCATTTCTTTCTTACTACATGTTCTTCGTTCTCTTTTTAAATGCAAAAACATGTCCATTTGAATTGTTTTGGAAATAATTTTGATTCACAACTTTTATTAGACAATTATAATTCCAATTAACAAGTGAAACTATAGGAAAACAAATGGTAAACACTTCATTTTAGAAATGGAATTCCCTTGTCTGTCAGCGAATATTGATTGATATTTCGGAAGGCCAAAATCTATTTACTTATGATGTTAGAGGCTTGAAAGGATTGCGTAGAGCTACAAATATTAAAACTAAGATTATCAATTTTTGTCTAATAACCGTTAATATCAATCGCTGGTAGTAAAATACAAATGAATAATTCATAGTATTTAAATAAGAAATTGATTTAATTTTTCTAAATCATCGTAAATATTGTATTTTCAATCAATAGAAAACTATTTGATCGCTAAATTAGGCTAAAAAGTCTTTTTTAATGAAGAGAGTACAGACTCATTGTATATTAAAATTTGATAATGTTTATTTTAAATTTAAATGAGATATTAAAAGTCTGGGGTTATTTCTTGAATGTTGATTACCAGAGTATTCCAAATGAGTCAAATTTCTCATCACCATCCTTAAATATGACACACTTCCCCGTGACATATTCTTAAAAACCAAATTATTTCACCATGAATACCAATCAAACTAGGAATGAACTACGAGAAGAAGAATTCAATACAGATTTCCGAAGATAAATTAGAAATCCCGAAAAAAGAAAAGTCCATGATATTGCTATAATTAATTCGTGTTACATTTCTTATCCGATAACATAATATATTCCCCATTCTCGATGTCTAGAAATTTTAGAAATATTAATTTATTAATTGAGTACTTCAGTGAGAGTGCCCTCGCTGATATGAAATGTTAGTGGTAGCATTGCTCGGTTACACATTTTATGACCTCTCTTGCAAGGCGTTACCTCGCTCTATAATAAAATGTAAAATAGAAACAATCCCTTTTATGCTTTGCAAACCACATATACCCCGACGAGCGACCACTAGTTTACATTTATAATTGCACTTCTCCCTATTTAT